>CM067366.1:33344111-33694206 GCA_034401795.1 Chaetoderma sp. LZ-2023a
AACCCTTTGTGACGTACTGATTGTGGCTTCATCATACAAGCGCTGAGCTGATTATGACGTCATGCTAGGTCAGATGATGGATGGATACTATGGAATGTTGGATTGTGTATACGTATTTTATTACGGACCAGCTCATCCCGCGTCCGGCCAGAACCTCGCGACAAAACCACGTGAATGCCATAACGGTTACGAATCGCTGATGCACACATATACACACGCACATGCACACATTGTAGATATGGGATTGTCTTGTGGGAGTCATGACCCCGCTGGATGTCTTATGTTTTCGAGTAAGTCCCAAGAGAAATTTATGATTTGAAAATACCAGGTGAGCTAATGGACCGGTTGACTTTATACTTTTAATATTTAACTTATTATTACTACATCAGCCAGTGCTGATGATATTCGGTTTCTGCTAAATGGATGGTGTGCAGATATAGCACACTGAAACTTGTTGGATAATAATTATGATCATAATTGAAATAGTCGAATTGATTGGAATAGATCCCACGGTTCTGAGTTGATGTGTATCTGGAAATAGATTAGATAGAAGTTGTTGCTGTTCAGTCGGCACACACTTTTATAATATTGAGCAGTCGTTGGAATCGCTAGTTTAAGAAATAATCGAAGCAGAAGAATCACTGGAATCGAACGTGACAAAGGGAGTTAGTTGATGACGTAGGCATTCTAGATTCTCACATGAGAATAGAACATCAGCTGGCAATGAGATCATACAGCTCATGTGCCTATTAACTCTAGCATCCTACAGGCTTATCCATCAATAGGCAATGGACAGGACATGGACATTGTAGCGTCCTGTAGGAATTAATAACATAATCGAAATTTGTATATCAACTATATGTCACTCATACAATGGCATGCAACAACAACACATTCCGTAATGTTCTTAGTTAGCTGATAGATCGCATCAAATCAGAACCAGCTACCACCGCTTTGTCTATGTGAGGCATCATCTCCATAGAAGAATAGCACAGAGTTTGATTGGTCAGAATGACGTCACGATCAATGAGAGTCGATCAAACTCTGTAGCAAAGAATTATATGGAATAGGTTTTGAAGTTGAAATTGAAATACAGGGATAGTTGATTGGTCAGAACGATCAACATTGATTAGGTAGGAACTTCTAGGAAGGAATGAGCAGAAGTTGATTGGTGAACTGATTGTCCGGGCCAATCAAGCTGTGCTCATAACGTACCTAGAAGAATCATCAGAACAGATTCAGGTAGAATCTAAATATTTAGATATGTATATTCTGAGGGCTATAAAAGACACTCTTTCAGTTATAGAAAGTTAAACAATCCACCATCTCGATTCACTGAACATCTCGCTGGTGTTCAGTTAGCAGATAGCTATTGACGTAGTGTAGCCATAGAAATTGCTTGATGTGTACCAGTAAGGTACCGGTTTGTTATTCTAGCAATTTTGCTCTAGTCTAAATCTCTTTATAAGTTTCTGTACAGTTAAGTCATATTAATAAAATCATCATCTTACGTAGATGTAAGACACGAGTTCGGTTTAGTTTATCCAAATAAGAATTAGCATTAGGAATCTGATCATTGAGTCGGAAGCAACATCCGATCCTTACCAGCAGATCTTCTTAGTCAGATTAGGCCCAGCAGTCTTTAAATAATATCGGCATCACCATCTTCACGACGAGGCGAGCCAAACTGTCTAGGATCCTTCTCCGCCGTCGGAATCTTACCGATAGCGAAGCGGGACCGTCAAGTAATAAATAAGTCATAATCCGAAGATCCGAAATCTTCAAAATGTTTAAATAAAAATTGAGAACTTTAAATAGCCATAATATTTTCTAAAAGCCTATAATGTGGAACAGCTGGTAACTTGTATAATGATTTTAAAATTAAAGGTATGAGTGACGTCCAAGGCTAAAATGTTGAAAGTTACCACTAGAGAATAGATATTAACTTGTATAGAAATCATTCCATCAATCACGATGGGAGAAGAGGTTTTAAAATGTAATGGATGAATCCAGTTTTAGCTATGCCCCGCCCATCTCTAATTAAGCTCCACCGCCGCTTTACCTGTATCCTGCCTCACTAAATCTCAGTTTCCAGAAAGCTATACCTATAGCAACAACAACACCCAGTCAACTTAATTACAAATTATTGAATAGAATGTGTATTGAATAGTAAAAGCGTACAGAATAGTAAAAGCGTATAATTCATAAAGTAACGCTTAGTCCGCCATCAATTAAGCGTTCATGACGAACTTACCTACGTCATTAATGCCGTAATTGATTATGACACTATCTTACACGGCACCTAATTGATCATGACGTTATATGATTGATGGATAATTTGGAAAGGTCATTTGTGGGTCCTCGTTTAAAATCAGCCATGGGATGAATCGATAACAAATAAACAGCTCTTAATAAGTATCAAATGGGTGTCACATACACACGAGTAAATCTGTTTGGGAAAACATGGCTAATCTTGGTAAAAAGTAGATGTGCGAAGTATCTTCTGATAAAATAAAATACCACCACCCCAACGTGTTATCAAATCACTTTGCCACGTTCATCTAAATTCAGTTTAAAGGATATATGATAACTTCATCAGGAGAACCAATAAGAAAAGAACCGTCTCGCAGTCGAATAAGTCTCAAAATGGCCAACAAACTGTTTGTACATAGTTGTAAATTCATCAAAGACACACATATAGTAGAAGATGTATAGATCCCTGAGAGGAAACTAAGGAAAACAATATGGTAAAGCTGGATTTTCGCATACAGCTTCTCTATATCATTAGCAACAACATACTAAACGCCCCCGAGATTCCTCCCTGAGTTAAATCCAGAAATCAATTAAATATTAAAATTATGTTAGTTATTTCGACAATAGTTACCAAAACTCATTAAAATTCCAGATTCTGCATGAATTGGTCAACTATGGTAGATATTTAAAGGGAATATTGGACAGAGCCATATAATAATGAATAAAATGAAAATTCCCTCATAGCTAATTAATTAACTAATTAATTACTATTATTACCTTTGGCATAATAAACCGACATGAAAATTAAAAAAAATTCAGAACTATTTTGTGTATGGTATCTCTTGATTGGAAATCATCAACTGAACTGCGACAATTTAAAAATCCCTCGGAACTCGCGATGTGGACAACCTGTGTAGATTAGCAGAAGCTTAGACATAGGTAATCATGTGATTTTAAAGGATAACTAATCCCATCTCTTGATAGCTATTCAGGCGATCAAACACGCCGGTCATAAATTATCCAGATAATTTTAAGCCTTTTATCACGCCGCTAAGGAAAGATATTCAGGATTTAGTAGTTAAATGTTGGTACATGTCTACACCCTATGATGGCTGTCATGATTTACTTTTCAACCAATCAGAAAAACCCTGGTGTGTCTGCCTCGGTATATACGCTCATTCATAGAGGCTCCAGCTATAGTTTGGCAAAGTGGTATAAAAGCAATCCTACAGGTAAGCGGTTGAATATTTTGAAACCAATTTGATTGGAAGTTGTTACTGGCATAGGCAGCAACATTTTGCTGTTAAATTAGTTTCAACATATTCAATGGGATGAGCATTACATAATAAAGGGTGTGATGCATTGGAGCTTACATGACATCACACACAATAGCTTGAGGAGACAAAATGGTGTCGATCGCTGTTCAACATTTACTCGATATTACAAAACAGATAATTGCGATACAGATCAGGGAATGTGACAGGATATGAATGATATGGAATCTATAAGCGTTAAGTGCGTGGATCCATGGTTTATTAGAGTGCGCCGTGCGGCCTGGAACCTCCGTCTTCAGCACTTATGATCACATAGATAGTCACTTACAGGACTGGCCGTATGATCAGCGAACGAAAAGAAGAAGAAGAAGAAGAAGAAGAAGAAGAAGGTATGGAATCTATAAACCATATTTTATCGGTGCAATGCAACATTTGAGATGAGATTAGCATCGCTTTAACGGGATTGTGATAATTATTCATGCAGGACAAGAAGCCAAACAAGCGCCGATCATACGTACACGAATTAAGTAGAAAAAACATTTTATACCCAATTAGATTATTATTTGGTCAACGGCGCAATCCCAATACCGAATTTGATATCGCCGCGCCGATTGTCCAACGGCGCCCGGGACCAATATAGTATTCGATATAGGCGCGCTCGTTGGCCAAAATAGCTATATTGGGGCCGATATCAAACAGTATCAAAGTGCACAAATTTATGTTTCTAACCGAACCGTCTTAATGTCTCGCGAACACAATAACTAAGTAACCTATCTCGAGCAAATTGCTCCGCGTGAACACGACGAACGACCATCATGAAACGATGAATAATTAATATGATTTTCAGACCGACATGATTAGAGTAGATTTAACACCGCCATGTTTTATTCTAAAAGCAGCAATGACTTTCAACGGCGTCGCCGCTTTTGTTTCTACACAGTCGTCGATTGATTTTATAAAGCCAATTTAAAAAGAAACCAAGTCTGTATTTCATTTCTAACCACTATGGAACCTTCCTTCGTTACCGCGATACAGCATTGTGTAACACCTTTACGCCGACGAACAGGGTGTGTAATTTGATATTGTCCCCTGTGCCGTTGGCCAACGGACACGCCGATATCAAATTAGATATTGGTCCCATGCGCTGATACAAAATTCGATATTGGTCCCTGCGCCGTTGAACAATGGGCGCGCAGGTATCAAATTTGAAATCGGCCCCTGCGCCGTTGGCCAACGACGCAAATTCGATATTGGCTGGTTTCATTAACTCTGAATACGAAAGACCAATAGGAAGTCAATCATTTATAATTTTATAAATATTATCGTATATGTTAAATATTTCGAAACTAATTAGACTGGGATTTGGTGCTACAAACAACATCAGCATTTTGCAGTCACAATAGTTCCAAAATATTGGAAAGATTACAGACAGATTGCAATTTATCATACGCAATTTAGTCGGAATAGAAAATAACGGAAATGTTGCCTGTTCAGATGGGTCTGCGTTTTAACCCTTTACTGGACAAATTTAGTCAATGTAATTATAATTTGTTATGGAATTCTCAGAAAAGGAAGATTATTTTTTGCAAATTTAACCCTAGAATGGCTGGTTTCATTATCGAGCCAGTAATTTCAGTGGTAAATTGTAAAAAAATATACTTTTTAGCTATGAAAATTGACAGTTCTCAGGAGATTTACAGAGGCCGAGTTAGCAGCAATATTTTTAATTTAAAAAAGCTTAATCAGTATTGGCTAAACCGAAAACTCGGCTTTCTGTCATCAGTATCCTCCTCCTCCTCCCCAACCTTTTCCTCCCCCTCCTACCCCTCCTCCTCCTCTACCCACCCCCCCCTCCCTCCCCTTCTCCACATCCTCCTCCCCATCATCATCATATTCAAGCTCATCACCCAGCATGATTATCGTCGTCATCATCATCATCAGCAGCAGCATCAGCATCATCATCACCATCACATTAATCGACATATTCAAGCTCATCCACCACCACCACCACCACCATCATCATCATCATCATCATCATCATCATCATCATCATCATCATCATCATCATATTACAACAATTACTATCATCACTACTTATTTATATAAGTGTTATATGTCTCTGAAAACGTTACACGATTTAATATTTGTACTAACATATGTAACTGTCATAGTATGTATCATACCATCATCATCATCATATTCGAGCTCATCACCCACCATCATCATCGTCATCATCATCATCATCATCATCATCATCATCGTCATATTCGAGCTCATCATCCACCCTCATCATCAACCACCATCATCATCGTCATCGTCATCATTATCATCAACATCATCAGCATCATCATCATCATCATCATCATCATCATCATCATCATCATCATCATCAGCAGCAGCAGCAGCAGCAGCAGCAGCAGCAGCAGCATCATATTCAAGCTCATCATCCACCATCATCTTCATCATCATCATCATCATCATCAGTTTACAACCACTACTATCACCACTACTTACTTATATAAGTGTTATATGTCTCTGAAAACATTACACGATCTTATTATTTAATTATTTACTAACATTATGTAACCGTCATTGTATGTATGTGTGTAAGTTTCATGTGTATATATAGTATTGTGCACATTTTGTTGCGATCCAGAGGATCTGGAACGTCCACATATTTGAAAAATCGGACAAAACTGTTATAATGTGGCAATAACTAGAGCGCAATGGTCTGCACTCTGTGATTGCTCTTGTATTCAGATTAGCGTTACTGTATTCAAGGACATGGTCTGCTTCTGACAATGGTTTAGAGGAAATGGAAGGATGTTTAATCTATGGCATCGCATGTGTCTGTTCATTAAGCCTTACCACTCTATGCTAGTGAATAAATACAGCTCTTCTGACTAACTTTTGCCAAGAAAAACCTAAATATCTGCTTAATGAATATCCGTTTGCTGGCAAAGATAATACTATTTTTTAAAGTGTGTCACTAGAATGCCTGGCTCGATTATCGAATCAGTAATTTCAGTTGTAAATTTTCAAAAAATAGTATTCTCTTGACCGACCCATGGGCATTACCCGACACAACTACAGAGGCCGGATTTTGCCGGCTTCGTCATGAAACTGTTAAAGTAGAAGGCACGCGAACCATCAATGTACCCTATTACAATACTCGACGTGGACTGAACTTTGCTTGCACTTGCTGGTATGGAACTGGTTTCCGGTCTGCGGCATTGATCGGCATTCGTCGTCGATTTAATTTCCTTGTAAGAAGCTAAAGCACCGGGATGCATTCTAGATTCACCAGAGATAATGAATCATCTACATGTTCCCTGTGAAGATGACGTTTTCATCGAGGGGCATTGGAGGTTTTTATGAATTGCAAATCGTGAAACGTATTGATTATGTTTCGATGGCGTGCTATGTACGTAATGTACTGGTGGAAATCGCTTAACCCTTTGACGCGCACAGTCCAGAAACGACAACGATCATTACATGGATAATGATATTATAGAGGCGTTGATAATAAGAATACTGATGGAAATGATGACGTTATGAACTGACAAAAATTGGAAATTATAACAAACTAATGTGTATGTTAACAGTTATTCCAAATTACACATCCTCTTGTTAACGTAGAATGCGCGTGACTATAGGGGGCGAACCGTACTAGCTAGGGCGAACAGGAAAATTGGGCGAAACGACCAGGGCCGTTAAATGGTATGGTTGCAAACGGTATAGGGGCGAGATGACGCTATAGGGGCCAGATGACCCAGATTTCTAAACTTAGGTGTCATCTACTTACAGGTGTGAATTATGTGCGTCCCTGGCACTCCCATTATGCCCTCGCTACATGGTGTGAATTATTTTCGTCCCTGGCACTCCCAGTATGTCCATACCAGATTGTGTGAATTATCTGCGTCCCTGGCACTCCCATTATATCCATGCTAGATTGTGGGTATTATGTGCGTCCCTGGCACTCCCATTATGCCCATACTAGTTTGTGTGACTTATGTACATCCCTGCACTCCCATTATGTCCGTGTTAGATTGTGTGAATTAAGTGCGTCCCTGGCACACCCATTATGTCCATGCTAGATTGTGTGAATTATGTTATGTCCCTGAATCTCCCGTTTTGCTCATACTAGATTGTGTGAATTATGTGCGTCCCTGAATTTCCAATTATGCTCATGCTAAATTGCGTGAATTTTGTGAGTCCCTGGCACTCCCATTATGCCCGTTCAAGATTGTGTGTGAATTATGTGCGTCCCTGACACTCCCATTATGCCCATACTAGACTGTGTGAATTATCTGTGTCCCTGGCACTCCCATTATGTCCGTGTTAGATTGTCTGAATTAGGTGCGTCCCTGGCACTCCCATTATGCCCATACTAGATTGTGTGATTTATGTGTGTCCCTGGCACTCCAATTATGTCCGTGTTAGATTGTGTGAATTATGTGCGTCCCTGACACTCCCATTATGTCCATACTAGGTTGTGTGAATTATGTGCGTCGCTGGCACTCCCATTATGCTCGTGCTAGATTTTGTGAATTATGTGCGTCCCTGGCACTCCCATTATATCCATACTAGATTGTGAGTATGTTTGCGCAAAAACATATAGAGCGATAATGAATGTCATAATCGAGCATCGAGTAAAAATTATCACTTTGCATAAGCCCTAGTCCGTTAACCATTGAATGTGTTCAAGAACAATTAAAGGCATAGGCAGCAACAACTTCCAGTCAAATTAGTTTCAAAATATTCAACGGGATAAGTATTATATAATAAAGAATGTAATGCATTGGCATTTGCACACTATCACTCACTGTCGCGTGAGGAGCCAGCATGGTGACGATCATTGTTCAACATGTACAAAGCAGATAATGGCTATACAGATAAGGAAATGTGACCGCATATGAAAGATGCGGAATCTATAAACCATAATCTATCGGTACAATACCACCTCTGAGATGAGATTAGCTTTCCTTTAATTGTTAACCCTCTGAGTTACAGTAGCGTATACCGCGCGGAATGAAAGTGTTACCCGCTCGAAGACTGTAACAATTTCACTTTGTTTATAAAATTATTCACGCGTATTCCTTCTGCAGATTAAATGCTGATTGCGTTCGAGATCAAACTTGGCTCCAGGTATGGATACGGCATGTCACGCGTTTCATTTCTTTTATGGATTATATTACCAATTTTACACAAGTTCGTACGGAATCTGTAATTAAAGAAATAATAATAATAATAATAATAATAATAATAATAATAATAATAATAATAATAGTAACAATAATAATAATAATAATAATAATAATAATAATAATAATAATAATTTTCAGAGCCGCGGGGATACAGCCCCCATTTGCCCTTGTTCTAATCCGGCTTTGAACTGGGAACTGGTATACTGAGAGTTGCGCGCTCTGGTCAGTGCCCCGAGTCGGGATACACCTCTTAGACCAGGCGCTAGATACTTTTATTTATAGGAAATATGGCAAAAGGTGTGCATGGATCATGACAACCTATGGCTTGAAGCCTCTTCGAAAGGGGAAAGCTGGCAGTGCTCAGTCTGAACCCGTTGACCTGAATGGTGATCAAATTGGTCACCAGATGGCATGTTAATCCCGCTAAATCTATATTTACATGTATAACGTGCGTCTGTTAGCTGATGTTTTAGAAACCACAAGGACAGTGATTTTTTACTGACTCCTCTGGACAGTGTGAGCCCTTTTAGGGTTCAAAAATGGCATTAATTTATTAGGCAAGCGGATTTTGGAGAAGCTGGAGAAAAATTGCAATGTTATCGAAATCAACGTTTTCTTGCTCCCCAATGTCATATTATCACAGAAAAAAAGTCCTGACCAATATCCCTTGGGCAAAACTTTTTACCGCACATTGAAATTTTGCCGCTTTTTGCGTTCTTAGAAACCCTGAATTTTTGGGGTAGTCAAAGGCAAGTCATTTTTTCTGACAGTGTGTCTAGGAATACAGCACTGAAACTATATTTATCGGGTGTACCATATTCTCTTAGTCAATGATTCCTTTAGTTGTAGTCATGGTAACGTGAGAAAAAAACAAGATGGCTGCGCGGATTATGAATAATTATTACTTTTGTCAGCAGCCATTCATTTGTCGCATACTTGCGATCAGAAACCCTACTAAATGAATGAAATGGATAAAAAAAATCCCGAGTAAATAATTTCTATCAAGAATTTTAAAGACATATATTTCTTTAGGTGAATGCGATATATTTTAAACAACGAGAACTGAGGATTCTGACAGATGTAAAAATCATTGACAAAGGATTATCCAAGAAGCACATCTTGTCTGCTATCTTTGCCCGTACACTAATCGAAATCGTGTTCATCATCATCGCCAACGTCTTCACATCCGGAAGGAACAACCTTGTTGCTACACGTTTCTCCATGGCAACCGGCACATGCAGCGACACAGTGTAATCCTGATGTGTAGCATGAACATTGTCTTGTTCCACAATGGGTTTTATTAGTAATTTTACAATAACAACGAATAAATTTCAGAACATGTGCAGGTGCAGCATCGATATCTGTCATGACCGGGCGCATAACCTTGTTTTCCAACTGCCAGCCCCATTCGTACGGATTAAGGCACTTGTTATCGAGTTCAGCCCATTGGACAATTTGCAGATGGATACGGAGACTGTGTTAATGAGCCGCTCGATCAGTTGGTGAAAGTCTCTCACGCTCAATTTTATTACACCGTGAAATCATTTCTTGATAACGCATGTGTCTCAAGGATGTCAGTGATTCAAAATCTTTCCCTCCATAAAGGATTCAGAAAACAGATATACCGGCATTACCGACGTCTTGGGGTGTCGTCTCAGTATCAGCTATTTCATGAGCTAGTAACTGTAATTTGCTCTGTTTAGACAAGACTTTCATTACATGAGTGTTTTCTTGTCCAAAGGTAGATGAAGTTGTATCGCAACCACTCCATGCATGGATGAACAGCATGTTGTCGTGCAATACTGGATTCATCACTTCATGTGCTTCGCGAAGGCTGTACATCTGCACAGTTCTATTAAGTCCATTTGTTTTTTCCTCGTTTACTAGACATATATCAGCCATGTATGTTTTCCAGTGGTGAATTGGCATAATAAAAATGTCCGTGTCTTCCGCTACAACCATTACTGATTGACCGCTTTTCGAAAAGTCCAGTGCAGTTGATACAAGCAAGGTGTCTGCATCGCCATCACCACACTTAACGATATAATCCTTAGATTGTAAGAATCTAACAAGAAGTTGTATGAACTGTGTCTTATTCCTCATGTTGGAGAAAAATTCCTCTAGATTTTTGTGACACTTTGATATATCTGTGACAGTGATATCCGCGGACGTTGTTCCAGAGCATCTCAGATGTTCGTGGTCTTTTGTGGATGGTCCTTCGTATCCATCGAATACAACACAGCACCTTCCATATTTATTGCTGAGAAAGGTTTCATATTGTTCGACAATTTCTTGATACGTGACATTGTTTTTCCATCTAATATGATGGAGCAACCAGCCACCATCTATTACTGGCATGGTATCTTTCGTAACATTAGTCAGTTCATGGCAGACATTGTGGAACGCTTTCTTGATATCCCTGGCTAATTCTGATTTATCTGATTTTCGCATGAAATAGTATTTGAACAGCGATGTCGGTATGGAAGAAAGTTCATACTTAAAATAAGGTGTGACGTCTTCAGAGTCTCATTTTGCCAGTGCCACACATCGCAAGAATAAAACAATCGACTCTTCTTCTTCTTTTCGTTCGCTGATCATACCGCCAGTCCTGTAAGTGACTATCGACATGATCATAAGCGTAAGTGCGTGGATCCATGGTTTATTAGAGTGCGCCGTGCGGCCTGGAACCACCGTCTTCAGCACTCGAGGTTTCTGTCAGGGTTACCTCACCCTTACCTCCTTTACTCGCCTCTTACGACACGCAGAGGATACGGAAGGTGTATTCTAAGCCCCAGGGCAAATAATGACGACCATAACAGCTTTCTCCACATTTGCATCTGCGTGTATACACGAGCCCTTTCTTATAGCAGGAGCACTTACCTGTGCGGCTTGTAGTGTAGCCACAGGTGACCAGCTCCTCCAATGTGTTTGCTGCTTGACAGAGAGGGGTCCCGAAAGGCACCCAACCAGACGCAGACTTAACCCACCCCCACGAGCCTGGAAACGGCAAAACCTGTTTGGCCACGAGAGATTGTCCCCACACATTTCCAGCTTGATAAGCCACTCTCTTGACACGCTCTATCAAGGCTGCTTTAGTTGGTGGCAGGTACTCAAACGATGAGAGGATTGAGCAAATATATGCTGGTGTGCTTTGTTGACTTCTGTCAGAGGACAGGACACAGAGTATGCCGAGACTCCCAATTATCTTGATATCCTCTGAAGATAATGTGTGAGGTCTATCCATTAGGTGGCATAACACGTTTGTAAGTTCCGGCCCTGTACTCCACTTTCCATATGCTGACTTCTTCCCTGTGCCAGAAAAGAAGGATGTGTTATCAGACCCTGTCAGGGCATGGAATGTGGGGAGCGTGCATACTTTTGCAGGATGCATGGTATTGCAGATATCGTGGATGGAAACATATCTCAATTTCTTGCCCATTCCAAATGACACCCATAGTTTCTCTACCCCAATCTCAGTAAAGAAAGCAATCCCCAGGACAACAATATCAGTGTCCTTTGCGATAATCAGTATGCGTGTGTAGCCTTCTGACACTGCATTTGCCGCATGCAACATTACTTTAGCATCAAACTCCTCATGGTCGCATGGGCTGACAGAATAATCTGACCCAATCGCAGGGTCATCATCTCATGATGCAGGATTCTGGAGGACGAGCTCAGACATTGTTGTAATAATCACTTTCCTCTCACAGAAGATGGACTGTGCTATCAATTTTGATAGATATTGGAACAGTTCCACCTTATTGGTTTCGGTGCCTAGATAGCTGGTCCAGTTCTTCGGCATTTCTCCATTCACACCACTTGGTAATCACAGTCTGATTCCTGCTCCCCTTTTCTCCCTGGTTGTCGCTTTCAAGCTGTCTGATAAATGTCCCAGATGACATCAATGCATTTGGCCGTGGCCAGGTGCTTCTCAATGAACGGAATAACCTTCTTCTTATCCTAATCAATGTGTTGATGCTTCTCGCCAGTCTTAGTAAATTCACCATACCAGCACCATCAATAATTTTCACGTCAGCTTTATCAAAGTCAGATGGCGAGTCTCTTTCTAAGGATGGTAGTAGATCAGATTTTGGCCACTTCGCAGGTTGCCATGCTTTAATAAGGATGGCGGGGCATCAGCATTCGCCACTTCAAAAGGCCGGTCAATCTTTCCTTCCCTGACTTGCATTGCGATATAGAGCTGCCCTGGTAGATTCAAGTTTTCTTTGAGGCTATCGACGTGCTTGCTTTTGGGTTTTTTGTGTCGATTGCTGGGAAGTGCGATTTTGTTCATCTTAATTGGTCCATGGAAAGCAACTGCTTGATACTCCAGGCACTCCTTCACGAAAGCTGAATGCTGTTTCTTTCCCTACTCATGAGCACACATAATCCTGTGGGTGACATCCTTTGCCATGACCTCTTTAGTGTCAAGAATGATGACTTCGTCATTGGCCACATCAAAGGGATTTCCTGCTTCTCTGAATGCTGTGACACGTTCTTTGGTGTCTGTTGCAAACCTTTTCTGGCCGCTTGGACTCTGATCATGATGTTTATAAACAGAGCTCCTGCTTGAACTCATACTAGCGCCAAACTCTGCGATGACCCGTGCAACTTCTGGACCAACAATGGACCACTCTGTGAAAAACACACTCAACATTCAGATTCAGGGTACCACCATGAATTGTCAGTTCCTTATTCTGTTGCTCATGGTTCTGGTCAAATCCGATCAGAGAGAATAGATTTTGTGTCTTGGCAATGGTGAAGAAGCCTTCAGCAAAAACATCCTGCAGTAGTCTGGATGTTTTATACAGAGGTTTAGCATCGGGTATAATGGTAGTAATAAAGAATAAATGTCCAATCTGCAATCTCATCCAAAGTTCTGACATACATATCCCAGTCTCTGACATGAATAGAGTGCACAAAGCGCAGCAGGCACATCTCCATATCATAAGCTACTTGCCAGTATTTGAACTGAGGGCATGTTTCTCCCTTGTGTTTACACCATGACTTGTGGACTCAAAGGATATGAGTTCATCTCCATTCTCCTGACAGTCACTACTGTACTTTGTGTATGCCTCCTTTCACAGAATTGAAAGTGTCAATGCTGTAACACAAAGTGAATATCGCATCCTTGTCACGTGTGTGCCCTTTACCATGGCATCCGCTCGACCTGGAGTTGTCAAATCAGCATCACTAAGCATCGCAATCCAACCGCTGTCCCGCAGCCAATCACCTAGCAACTTCTCCAAGAGCATTTCCGAATGGAGAGGGCCGAGGAACACACATTAGTTGCTTTCATTGAACTCGATATCTGGGCCGCATTGAATGGCTTTGGCAATCACATATAGGGGTTGGTCCAGTGTGATGGCAGGTGTCTGTCCAGGATTCAAGTGCTCGGTCGATGCTTTGAATATGGACATGGCATGGCAGATCATCTGTGGTGTACTAGCCTTGGCCTGGAAGATGGATAGCGTTGTAGTGATGCACGGTGGTCGGTCTAATCTTTGTTGATCAGACGCACAAAAGGCCGCCCACGAAACAATGTCATCATTTTTAGGTCGCCCATTTCTATAATCCGCCATGCATCAGAGATCCATTCTTCTTCTACTGAATTGACTGGGGTTGTGTCTCTAGTTGATTATGCAGTGCCAATGGTCTGAGATTGAACAGATGGTGGAGTTATGTTCGTCTGAGTTATGACTGATGGTGGATCATCGATCTGATATGGAACAGCTAGTGGAGTGTTGAAGATCTGGATTGGTGACGGATCAGCGATCTGAGTTTGAGCAGATTGTGGAGTGTCAGTGATCTGAGATGGAGCAGATGGTGGCATGTCAGTGATCTGAGATGGAGCAGATGGTGGAGTGTCGGTGGTCTGAGATGGAACAGAAAGTGGAGTGTCAGTTATCTGAGATGGAGCAGATGGCGGTGTGTCGGTGTTCTGAGATGGACTAGATGGTGGAGTATCGGTGGTCTGAGATTGACCAGATGGTGGAGGGTTGGTGGTCTGAGGTGTGACTGATGGTAGGTCGTCAATCTGAGATTGAAGGGATGGTAACTATTGAAGATCTGAGACAGAATTTGAGGCGGAACAGCGATCTGAGATGGAGCAGACGGTGGAGTGTCGGTGGTCAGAGATGGGTCTAATGATAGAGTGGTGGCAGTCTGAGACGGGGCAGGTGGTGGAGTGCCAGAGATAATGTCGGCCTACAGCGGACCACACACGGCTGGTGCAATGAGCTTTCCAGTATTGACTTTTATTTCCTTTATATCTGTGTAAAATTGAGGTAGGCGAGTAAGGCTAGGTATAACTCGCGTAGCTTCACGATACTGCTCCTCACTCCTCGCAGTGCCTGTGTTATTCAAGGTAGGTAGTTGAGTGAGAGCATTACCAGTACCATGCACCGCCTCTTTAGCATCATGGTGAGACGGGTTTATGTCGAGGTTATCTGCACTGCCTACTGTGAACAATCCCTTTCTTAGGACGGGCCCACATGGTACACCTGCTTCAAACAGTTTAATGACCGAATTCGCCATCTCCTTTGAAATATCTCTCACTCGGACATATGCTATACACACTCCAATGTCATGCCACCGGTTAAGGTTTTCCTCACTGTGCTCAGCTGCACCATATACTTTTAGTGCTATATAGATTGCAAGAGGTGTCTCCCTGTCAACCTTTTGCCGAATATTGGTAATTTATTTGGTGGGTGTCTTCTGGACAGCATCATATATCAAGAGTTGTGCAATGGATCCTACTACCATTAACGTCGGTGTTATGCTTTACTGAAGGGCCACACAATACCATTTCAAGAAATGTTGCTAATCTCTATGGAACGGACTTCTCATGTGCGCTGTGTGTAAACTCACCATCAAATCTAAGTTGTGAATCAAACATATGTTATCTGAGGTGAATAGCGGTTCGAGCCATATTGCATGCATCTTGATCTGGACTTCGTTGTAACTCTTGAGCAGATGCCTTTCCAATTGCATCTTCACATGCAATGTAAAACTTCTTACCAGCTTTCTGGCCTTTCACCCATGACATATGTGATAGGATACGTTCCTGGAAACGAGGTGTGTGTTTCCGGTCAGGAATCAGGGCACCCAACTCCTTAGGTTTAGTGTTTTACAGTTCGGCCAGGTCTACAATGATCTTACTCCCAGTGCTCTTTTTACGCAAACAAGACTTATGGAGATTATAATATCTTGTCATACAATCTTTATGATAAGCAGCATCACGTGTAAAGAGGTCACCATTTGCTAGTCTGCCAAGCATCTGAAAATCATCCACATTAGTAGGCCATGCCCTCACAGTGAGTTCACACTCGGTAGAAGAAACACTATGTAACACATTCTCAGAGTCACCAATACCACATAATAGACAAAATTCACCCAATGAACCTCCACTGCGACTTGTACTTGTACTAGATTGGCCGCTCTCATTCTGCTTTCTCGTCTTGGCTGGACTCGTAGATTCAGATTCGACAAGTGAATCACAAGGCTGTTTGCCTTTGTGATTCAATCGAGTAAGTTTGTTCAAGCAAGTTTTGTGGAATTTTGGCTGATTGTTAATCAAAGTTTGTTGAAGATTCTCATCGTTTCTAACAGATTTAGGAATATCCATTGGTACAAGCTGCCTTTGAATAATGACAGCGAATTCGACAGTGATTCATATCCCACGCCTTTGTCTTTACATTTACTTTGTGCTGGGCACCTCATCTCCAGATCGTCATCAGTCCGGCACAGTGACCAGTTTACTTCATCTGACACCATATGTAAAGCTGGTTGGCTGAAAGAAGTAAAAGAATGATATCGTAAGTCAACAAGTGGTGTATGAGGTTTGATAAATTGGTTTGAGGATATATTATGCTAGAGTATTATATTTTGTTGCCTCTGCTCGGGTAGGTGGAGATCGTTATGTTTTCATGACCATCTTCTACACGGATTGTGAGAAAGACTAAACAAACAGACACAGATGAAAACATAACACCCTCCACCTATAGTGGCGGAGGTAACACAAATACTATATATATATATATATATATATATATATATATATATATATATATATATATATATATATATATATATATATATATATATAAATATATATCATCATCAAACCAATAACACAAAAACACATCACCATGTAATATTCAAGCAATAGACGCACACGCTATGATTACATACACAGAGATACAAATGAGAGCGGTCTATCGATTTATTTATCTATGGCGGTGCGTGACTGAGGAATCCCCTTTTCTAGAGATGTGGAAAATGGACATGTGGGTGGTGAGAAGTCCAGGGACACCAACCCTACATATTGTTACTTCTCCAGTAAAGATTAATATTATGAAATACTGGATTTGTGTGATAAATACCAGAGCAATACACCACCAAATAACGGTGACCCCAGATTTCGAAACCGAAACCAGTCGCTATTTAAAACCCAGATATGGGTTACAAAAGTATATAACTAATATCATTTGAATGTAATAGAAACAATAATTACTATACGTACCGATATTGTAGCTGTACGAAAAAGATAATTCAATTTTACACGGTAGGCCTACACGCGACCATAGATTATAAAACAGTTGACTGATCACTACCCAAAGCTTCAAGAATGACCATAAGAACCGCAGACTTTATCAACGAAAATGCTTTACAATAATACAGTTCCATCAGAAATTATATTTTTAGGCCTAAAACATTTGACTGTCCTTTGCATACTGATCAATTATAGCCATTTAGGCGGCAGGACATGCGGCCTTGACCTTTATCTCGTGACCTTGACCTTGGATGACGATAAAAACATGTCCAATCGATCGGACATCCCAAATACTATCACAATTCATACCAATCCCATCACAATACGCATATTATTCAGTGAGATATGGCACACATTGTGGTTAGCCTATAACCGCCGCAGCCAGTTTGGATTTATGCTAATTAGGGAGCGTTAACCAATTCTAAACTGTGTGCCCGATATCAGGATTTGATTAATACCTGTCAAAGGTCATCTGTGCCAAATTTGGTGATTTCTTCGAAAAGTGAACATTACATCCTGCTTTTGACACTAAGACAGCAGACTATAACTAATTGAAGCAAAGGCGAATAGCATGTGACAACAGAGACATGCAATCTATTCAGAAAACTGTGGAAAGTATTTGCAACCCATTCTCCGCCAAAACACCGATTCAACTCGTCAACATCGCTCCTGGTCAACCTGCTAAAGCCAATACGTCAAAATACCTAACTAACTCATTGAATAGAGGTAGAAGACTGCGAGAGAAGTTTACAAAAGTATGTTTCGTTGATGGCAGTTGATCGCCAAAACGAATAGATAAGCAGAAAGTGAAGAATTTTGCTGCAGAAAATATCAGGAGAAAGCCAATCAGACAAATTAAAGCATTAGGTGCAGCAGAAAATATGCCAGATGCGTTTGCTCACCTGTTTACGCATGCTGCTTCAGCTAATGAATCCTTGGATTTGAGAGTAATATTGGCATAGCCTATTAATTACCAATATGTCACTATCCATAGTTCAGAGAGATATGACATAGTATAAGAGTGACAAATCAAAGTTAGTAGAACAACTAGAAACTAAATATAATTTTGGTTCTGCCTGACGATCTGAGTTGCATTACAGCAACCATTTTCGATGGGAGCCTTCTCTTAGACGAGATAGTTTTACGCCACAATTGATCAGAGTATGGCGTAATCGTCCAAGATTCCATGGGATGTTGTTAGATAAGTATGTAGCTCGCGGAGTAGCATCGGGCCGCTCCAGTGTCTGTTGTCGACTTGCCGTGCTGCATGTGCACACGGAGTGATGACGCTGGTTAGCTCCCGGTCTCGGGGTTATGGATCCCGTGCGACACTGCCCTATGGGTAACAAAGACCGGCTCCTAAGGCCGGTGGAACTCCATTGTGCCAGTGGGGCCATGCTACCATCGTCGTGAACATTAAACACAACAGTATCATCCCATGAATTGGTGTCACCGGTATGCCTGTCCATAGCAATTTTAAGATCTATGGACTTACAAGATGTGATGGTGACCTAACCTAAATAAGCCTATACAATTAGTTTACCTAAACAGACCATCAAGTTTGCTAGATAACAATGGGCATACGAAAATACAAGACATAGAGACAGCCTGATGAACTTTTAAACGTGGGCCCACCGGAGGTACCACACAGACTCGCAGGTCCGCAGAGGTAACCCTGTAGAGGAGGTTCCCGCATACGAGATCACTAATTAACTTAATATAAGTTATTATACCCCAAGCTGAATAGGAAAAAGGAAAATATCCCCTTATCATGGCGAGAGGCTATGTGCCTCACGCGGGAATTACTTCTGATGCTGTATTCCTGGGTGAGAGGTAGTAGCCTCGTGTGGGCCGCCATCACTGGATCCTTGCGAGAGGCAAGTGCGTCACGCAGGCCTCTGTCACAGGACAATGCAGCGGGGGAAGAGTATTGGCCAGAAAGGGCCAATCTTATATTCAACCAAAGTGCTGTAAAGCAAACATCCTAGTGAAACTATAACTGAAATGTTGCGTGCTTATTCACGTGAAGATGGGACAAGCGATTCCCAAGGGATTCCCACATCACCACCTTATGTAGGTCCAAGATACTGAATTAGTTGGTGCTGCTTCTTTTTCTGCGGGCCTTCTGCTATGCCTAACTTACCAATTGAGTTTTAAAGACAAGAATTATTTTATGCCGCAACTGGCGGGGTTCCTACCTATCTTTGAACATGGCCGTCCGAGGGTGCAGATGCCCTACCTCCCCTGAGAAGCCTTGGAAAGTATCCCCCTCCAAAAGGACAGCATGCGTACATGTTACTAGGTAAGACATCCGAGCTTGTTGAAAATCCGGATGCCCGACTTCGTAGCGACATAAAAAGTCACAGGACAATGGCTACTTTTCACAAAAGCAAATTTAAGCAGCTGAGTCATCATTACGGTGGGGGCTGGAGAGACGCATAGCCACCGTCAATGTCCTTCCCGAGAGGGTCTGGCAGATTCCAACATCTTGCCCAGACATTCTTACATAATTTGGTAGAGATGCGCATCTCGCCCGTCACCAAGTCCTACGGAGCTAAACTTTTGACCTGCTGTTAGGTTTATACACAAGTTGCCCAATATGTACTTAGGTGTGGGAAAGATCTCCTAAGAGATATAAAAGATCAATATTTATAATATGTTTTCGCAGTGCCTCCTACATTGGTAAGGATAATTAACTACCAGGTATCAGACGATACACGGGAGGTGTGTGTGTGACACCACACCTTGGCCATCACCACTCGGAAACCTCCAATAGTTTCCCAGGGTCGGATCAGTCCATGGTGCGGATAGGGATATCCAAACAATTAAGAAGCCTTAAGGCCTATTGGAACATGAAGAGAGACAATAACTTTATAGATGTGAGGCCTTATACGTAAGTTAGCCAATTTTACACAACCTTGCCAGAGTGCGGGGCTAGTTTACCACAACAAACGGAAAAGAGGCGTACACTATGTCTCCTAACGAAGAAATTTTCTCTAATCATATTAAACCTATCCTATCGAGCTGAATAGTCAGGTTTAGTCGGTAGCATGCTGGGATAAACAACGTTATAGCATGCACAGCGACCTTAGTGAAACGTGTTGGTGGCGGGAGAAAATGATGCATATATAACACTGCTGTATAGTATTTCATAAATGCACTGCGGTCCTAAGTGTTCTGTAAATAAACAAAACATATCAACGGATGGCTACTAGCCATATACTAAACTAACCAAATACAAGTAATAACAATGTGAATTGATCAGGATAATAATAATGGTACAGGTTGATAAACCTATTACGGTGCGGTTAGTGAAAACACCTTACAGTAAATAAAAATAACTATGAACAGATAAAGAAATTATAACTAGCGGTCCTAAGACGGTTACAGTGCCTTTTAGTCATCGGGACCATTTACAGAGATAAAATATAATCATTAAAGTTGTAATTAACGGATTAATTAAGGATGTTATGTATAGTTACTTAAATACTCGGTAGCCATTCTTAAAGATGGGCTATCATGTTACTGAAATTGATACGTCACCGTTGGAGTGATGTGAGTTGAAACGGTCTCTGGAAGCTGGAAAGTTTCCGCATGTAGATTCCTGCAGACAGGACTCCCGCATTCTGATCCAGGACGGGAGCGGTGTGAACTCAGGATGGTAATCATAATATAAGAATGTCTAACAAATGGTTAGTAAGCTCTATGATAACATTACTGCTATGAAAAAGGTTCTGTTCAATGACGGTAGGTATGAAAGTTAAGAACAACCCCTTTATCAGTGAGGGTTGTTGAATACTGTTACAGATGCATAACTAAGCTTAATGGTGCGGGGTACGTCAGTTAGCTCTTAAGACGTAACAGGCAAGGTTTACTTGCTACGGTCACAAAGTTAAAAGAGACACACACGACATGCAGTGCGGTGGTGGAATATCCACTTTTCGGCGTGGCCGGCAGATCCGGTGAGTCATCCATCAAAGAACATCGCTGCCTCTACATCTGTAGAAATACATTTTTAGGCCGTAGAAGGCCCCATCACAACATAGTGTTCCTTGTTGGTTCTTAATTAAATGTGAACAATATTATTTAACGTTCTAATACTGCCCCCCGAACGACCGTCCGGGAGGTTACAAAATTTAGGTTGCGGTGGGTGGGAAACGGTTGCGGTACCATGGGAGAGAAACAAGCCGAAACAGAGGTGAATGCTTAATAACCGTATTGCTGGTCGGCGCTGCAAGCAGATCGTGACTGTTCAGCCCCTGGCCGACGATGCTCCAGTTTTACTGAAGTCATCCTTTTTTATACTCGCTGAAACGTGAGGACTGGCTGCCTCAACCAATCAAAATGAGCTGACCCAAACAAATCAGCTGTCTAGAAACTCGTGACGTGTACACGACCATCTAATTATTGCGATACATATAGATGCGTACTAATACGTCAGTGGTTATGTGCATACAAATCACTTATTATCTAGATACGTATATATACATATTTGCGACGTTATTTCTATATTTCGAGTATAATTTGAAAGGGGAGAACGGTGATAACTCAGCCATTTCGGGACCGATTTTAAAACAGTTTACATGTTTGAAAAGCTCGTCGAATTCTGGTCTTGAGTAAAGCCAGATTCGACGAAAGCGGTTAGTTATTAAGAATTACAAAGTACCTGCTCGGTACTCTAAAAGCGCCACTGGCTTTCGGCCGTGCTATACGTGCTCTGCCAACACAGTGACAGGCGCGCGCATGCGCTCTATGCATTTTAACAAAATCTCTCACATAGGCTCATACACGCTTATTGCTCCACCCAGGTTGGGGGGGTTGCATGCTTACAGGAACGAATTCAGGACGGGCGACCCATGCACAGCGGATCACCACACGGACATACTAGGCGGGAATTATAGACTTCCCGGGTAGGCACGTGGCACGAGAGGAGTAGTGATGCAATGGTCACGTGTTATAAGTAACAGAGCATATAGAGGTGCCAAGAGGATGAGGGAGGCATACGTTTAGTTTTAATTTTTTACCTGAAATTATTTTTCCTGGTCTTTTCTTTTTCTGTTTTGCTTAATTTTCATTTCTTGGTGCATGCTAACTTTTATTATTTTAGACAGTGATCCCAAAACAATAGCTCGCATGGGAGTTCTCTTTGGGTACGGATAATCATTATCTCCGCATAGAACACCCACGCTCTAACGTACCGTAATTAATAAAGTTGAAGATAATAATATAATATGAAAATATAAATTATATATGATAATATACATTATAATTTCTACGTAACATACCCTTATTAGGTATTAATTAGTATGCAATTACTTTGCGCATCCAGAGTAAATAAAGGGATGCGCACATATATACATTGATTAAAATGTTTACTTGCGGCCCATTAGTGCGGATCCGCACGGGTAGCTCTCGCTAACCCCATAACGATCCTGACATCCTAAGCCAGGAACAAAAATAATAAGAAAAATAGTAAATAATAATAAGCAAAAAGCTAGGTTTGCCAGGCGGCCCTAGCGTAGCTGAGACTGCATGATGGGATTATGACGTTATTGCACTGCAGTGTGTTGCATGCTTTACATCGCACACGACGTTCTTATAACACAGGAGTCTGCAGTGCTCATCTATATGTGAGACACAGCTGGGCATGCATGTTGCACAGCTGTGTAGGGTAACCGTAGTTATCCTAGGAACGGGATTTAATTGATCTAACATATATAATAATAAGAAAAGTATTTCAAAAATAACAAAAAGTCAATTTACACGAGTCGCACCACTAATATATTCTACTGTAAACTTTAAGCAAGAATGATCACACCTCTGCCAAAAAATTTCCCCATCGAGTCTGGGTTCCACGACTGGTAGTCGTTGGTTGTGGCAGACGGACCTCTAACTGCTGAAATGTTTGCATTATTACTGGCGCTTGCTGGAATGTCTGAAGTGATTGTTGCGGGAATATTCGGCACAGTTTTTATTTCTCCATAAGTGGTTGTTACTGTGGGTGTCGTGATGCTTGCTCTCGCTGCTGCGGTAGTGGTGGTCCTGACTGGCGTGGTGATGGTTGATGTGGCTGGTGCAGTGGTGCTCAGCGTAGTTGTTGCTGTTGCGGTGGTGGCGAGCGTGGTGAGGCATATTGCGGGTCAAGGTAGTGATGCCAGAGCTGTAACGGTCTGTGATGACAATTTCCGTGTTTTAGCATACTTCAGGAGTTGACTCGCGGTGACATTTGGCTTGGGCTGTATGTCTTGGGTGTGTGCGATTCGCTTCCTCCCTGCGTACGGACGATCAGGTGCGGTGCCCTTTCTGATTGCCAGGTCGGTATGACTAGATGGTGAATGCTGTATGATATGGGTTGGCGTGATGCTGATGGTGGGTGGCTCCGGTCGGCTCGGTTCTTCGTCTATCGTCAGGTCGGGCAGAGATGGTGACTGTGGTAACTAGGTTTATCCATCTCCGTGTGCGTCATGATGACTACTGCTATTGGCTGGCCGGTCGCGGATGTTACTTCTGATACTGGTGAGGGTGCGGGTGTTGTTGTTGTGCTGCTGGTGGATGGAGCAATTTTTGCGGGTGCTGCCGGACTGGATTTTGCGGAGAACTTCTGCTTCTTACTTGCTTTCATGACCGGTGTTGATGTGGTAACTGGTTGTGGCGTAGTACTAACTGTCGCCATTGGTGGATTGCTGCCACGGTTGCTGGTGTGACTGTGCGGGGACGCTGGCTAACGGAATGTGTGTGAGTTGTGTTCTTGGTGTGGGCCATTTTCTCGGTCGGAAGTACTTTAATTGGTAACAAAGATTCGAAATGGGTGGCTCGAGTGGCACAATCTTTGCTTTCTTCACCGGGAACTAATGTCACTTCCAAAATGCGGTGCTTATGGTGGAGTGCGTGCATTACTCCGTAATTGGTGTCTGTGTAGAGATACTGACACGTCACATAAAAGGCTGTCTAGAGAAGATGTTCCTTGTTGATATGAAGAGTGAGGTCGGATACACGGTTCTCCGCTAGCCAATAATGAACTGCACTGGAACCTCTTCAGAGCTGGTACCAATTCTTCAGATGAATCCGACAACGCTAAGTCTTCAAGGAGTGACATCTCCATCCCGCATAGTAGCTGTGTTGCAGGTACCTAATTAAAACCTAAAACACTATCTCTTCATTCAACTTTCCAGGCCTAGTATCTAATAATGAAGAATCATAATAAAAGATACAGCAGAATTTAGTTTTCGACACGAAAGAAGCCTAATGCTATTTGTTCTTCCCTTGTGTCGAGTTTTGATGGGAAGAGGAAGTTACCGAGTGCGTTTCCCCTTTTTCCCAATCTAGTGACGTCACTGATGGGCCGATGACCACACCTGAAAGTTTTGAAGGTGATTCGGCCCTGCCCCATATGGAAGGTTTCTACTTTCCCATTCTCGGAGTCAAGGGATTAATTCCTCGCATATAAAGGGAGTACTTTTAATAATAGGAAGAATGGCTCATTAGCCTGGTCTTATTTTTGCGTATCAGCAATTCTATGATCAACGTAATAACTCGGTACGACTTATTCCCGTGGAGCATCACCTTTAAATTAGAGTGGGCGGTTTTACAGGTTGGATGCTTATAAACTCGTCTGTCTTAATTTCAGGCTGGAGCGCCGATGGGGTGTGCGAGAGTGGTGACGTCAGCGGCCTACACCCCGACTTACCCCTCGCCACTCCTCCATTACCCTGTGGTAGTCGCGTATTTGGGCGGCTCATTTGTTTAAAGTCTTGTTATCCAATTTTACTGGAAATGATAAGTAGAAGTCACATGTTTCTTGTTTAAACACGTGGTTGATCAGAGATTTTAATTACGTATTGTGTACGTTCTTGTACGTATTAGATACGTTTTTAAATGGTGGATCATTGATGCTATAAATATATCCCCATGTTGTGAAAGGTGGAAACATATATCTTAGATCATCTGTTCCTTGAAACAGCGTCCCGTTGTGCGCGAGTTCTTTATCATGCGCTTGACTGGTCTGTACACGTGTATTTTCCAAACAGTGTTGATTTGTGGCTAGAATTGCAGGTAAGATAATTTTTGAAATTCTCCGCGTGATTATACTGTCGGATTTTTTATGGCGCTTTATCAGCCCATGCGGTAATGATTGGTATACACGGTAGGGCAGTTGTGCTCTTAATCAAAAATATAACAGTAAAGCTGTATGTAATTTGATGTGTGGTTTAAACAGCTCTATTCTCACGGTAAATCAAAGTTACCGACCTCGCTGAGATAGCTGTGTTTTCCGAGTGGGAGGGCTGCCAAGCATCCTCCCTTATTGGTAGGACTAGACCCGTCCCTGCCTAGACCAGACACATTAATAATAATAATAATAATAATAATAATAATAATAATAATAATAATAATAATAATAATAACAAGTACACATATTGATGCAAGGCATCAATGGTAAATAGCGTGCCCGGAGCTTATTATAATTCTGAGAATAAACTCAACTGTTTCATGAAAAAATGAAGTTATATAAAGGCATACAAGCAACTTATGGCAATAATATACGCGGACAATAAACACAAAAGAAGGAATATTTCTTGCAAAAAGATATGGGCAGTAGTAGCTATGGGCTAGGAAAAGCAGCTTATATTTTTGGTCAGTCCAACAATTTTTCCATCCATCCTTTTACTCCAGGCCAAACTCCTTAACAGAGAGAGGAACAGACAAAATTAAGAGCAGCTAGTGATGAAAAAATTGCACTACTGCATCAACAGAGCGTAAATTTGGATCATTAGGTATCAACAACTTGTAAAGATAAAGAAATCAACAGAACTGGCAACCCAGTCAGTAGAAAATCAGCGCAAGAAGCAGTACACACCCTGACACCCATTCAAACATATTAAAGAAAAACTGAAGAAAATTTTAAACCTAAATCTTGATACCTTCCTAAACAGACGTGAAGAGCTTATTACCCGGAAATATATTGGTGAAATATACACTGCAATGCTAGTGAAATGCACAAAGCAAGTAGATTTTGATGCAATACAGGACCCCGATCTGTACCGACAGATAACCTTTTCAACAAAGTTAAGTAGCCAGGATAGAACCAATACCGTGAACCTAGTTTTCTCCAAACAAAATGATATAGTAGAAAACATTCTGACAAGACCCAGTGGGAAACAGCCACAATCGTGATTTGTTTCATTTAGCTAGCATATCTATTATATGATATCTTTACTGGAAACCGTGACAAACTATTAAATCAAATATTTTTGCTCGACAAAAAGGCCAAAATCGGCCTCAACCGTTGTAACGATGATGATCTTGTTGACCATATGTGCAAATTTTAGGGTATTAGCCTGATAAGTCAGGTTCTACCAGTACACGCGGCTAATAATATGGGATATATAGAAATATTTTCACATTACTATAATAAATATTTAGTGGTAGAATTATTACAATATTTCGTACAGCACGAGAACATAGTGCGTTCTACATGGCATTATGTTCGAAAACTGGCTACAAGGCATGTATAGATATTCTGGTACCGAATATAGTACATTATTGGAATTTAACAATGGTGTACCAATACTAAATTGCATATGACGAAATTACTGTATAGTAAACATTTTTAAACCTTTGATACTTTATTAGCGTATTCATATACGTATCTAACCATATGGGTGAACTTCTGGGGTCGAACCTATTGCAAACAGTGTGGTACAGAAAATCGTTGATCTGACAGAATTTGCGCCAATTTTCGGTATAGAATTGTGTACTATGAAATTACGTTCCTGTAGATTTTTTTAAAATTCGGAATACAACTAGCATATTTCCTATAAGTATTTTGTGGGTGAAATTCTGGGGGTGAACGTATTGCAATGAAAACCATGAATTATCCTAAGTTTGAGCTTATTTACGTTATGAAATTTTTAAATCTCACTACGTCGTAAGCTCATGCCTATACGTATCTAAACATATGGGTGATATTCTGGGCTGAACCCATCATGAGCATATCGACACCTATCTGAATGTGGTGAATGTGAACCAACCATATTACAATGGGGCCATATGGCGAAAATGTAACTACATATTGCCAAATTACTTGATCGTAGAATCGTGCAAAAGCAGAAGTACATATTCAGTTATATACAGCTATATGTAAAAAAGATTACAAACAGAGAACTGGGATTCTAATACTGAATATAGTAAATTGTTGGCATTTGACAACTGTCCATGGCTACTAAATTGAATATTACGAAACTGCTACGTGGTAGAAATCTCAAGATTCATTAGCGTATTCATATCCCTATCTAACCATATGGGTGAAATTATGTAGCCACACATATTGCAGACGGTATGGTATTGAAAACAACCGATCTGCCAACATTGGAACAAATTTATGCGATGAAATCGCATACTACGAAAATACTTCATGTTAGGATTCTTTTAAATTCCCAATGTATATAGTGTATTCAAACTCCTATACGTCTATGTGAGCGAAGTTCTGGAACCGACCATATTACGGAAAGTAGGGCACCGAAAACCATGAATACACCATCATTACGCCAAATTGTGCGTATTAAAATTACTTCATCTAGAATTTGTTAGATTCGGAATACAACTAGCATATTAAAGCTCAAGTCTATATGGGGTAAATTATGAGGCTGAACATATTACAGACAATAGGGCACTGGAAACTGTGGTGGTTTATTAATACAATGAACCTTTCCAGTTTAGCTATGCCCTACCCATCTCTAGCTAAACTCCACCCATACCACTCTCGAGTTGGGATCGATGGATCTCTGAACTACTTGACGCTAAATTTCAAGAAAACTATACAGGTAATCCGTGGAATATGTTGACACTAAATTGACTGAGTCCTGTTGCTGCCTATGGCAGCAACAGCGGCCAGTCAAGTTACTTTCAAAATATTCAACAGCATTTGTATTAAATAACAAAAACATACAATTCGTACAACGTGTCAGATTATTAAGCATTTAAGATGGACTAAATCGAGTCAGTCATGACGTCATTATTATGACGTTATCCTACGCGTCACTTAATTAATTACGACGTCATATGACGTAATATTATAGATAGACAACCTGAAAAGGCCCATTAGCAAGTGGTATTAATTACCCTCTCTCCGTCGGAGGATGAGTGTATTGTATTCGGGTCTATGTACGTTCGGGATGGCAAGGGTCTACAATCTATGATTGGCCTTGTTAAAATATGTGACCTATAAATACGGGTGCTCTCTTAATACAAGTGGTCCATATTGTGTGGACCACGCATTAACAAGTGGTATTAGCCCTGTAATTCTCAATTTGCTCATGCCAATTTCAATAGAGGGATCCATTTCTAGGTATGCCACGCCTATTTCTAGCTAAGCTCCACCCCTTTTTTGCGTGTTGGAATCGATGTCTACATATACGCTGAATAATGAATTCCCAGACTTCCAATTTCAAGGTAACTATACAGGTAAATACTATATACTATACTCTACAATATTATTACGCATGTTTTTCTTTTGAAATTTTCCACACACATAGTACGCCTCAAGACTGTCTGTAACAAGTCCGTAATTTTAACCCTATCTCGAACGCAACAAATGTGAATCATACTATAATACAATACGGGAAAGGTTAAACAGACATGGTACATCATCGTCGTCCTCATAATTTATTAACCCTGTATTACCTAAATTGAGTCACGAATAAAAAAAAATATTTGGATATTGAGTGCCTATTTGCAGGCCAATAGACGACTGTTTTGAAGATTTACTATTGGAATGACTGGCTCAATTATCGAGCCAGTCATTTCAGTGGTGAATTTTCAAAAAACGATCTTCTGTTGACCTGCAAATTAACATCCTCAAGATCACGGTAGAGGCCGGTTTTGGTGGCCTCCTCATCAAAGGGTTAAAATACATTAAGAGAAGATGATAGGCTTACATGGGCTGTCGTTGTCGTTGCAATACTTAATACAGGTCTATGATAGCAACAATTGTGCCCAAGTAAGTCACATCTTAGTGGCAGTTGCTTGAAATGACTTCCATAGGCCTAACGTTAGTCAATCGGGCACTGAATCCGGATGGTATATTAATACATTAATACCGCGCTCGTGTTGGTATCGATGGATCTCTGAGCTTCTTGACTATCAATTTCCAGAAAACTATACAGGTAAGGTGTTGACTATTTTGAAACCAATTTGTCTGGGTGCTGTTGCTGTTTGTGGCAGTAACATCGCCCAATCAAATTAGTTTAAAAAAATTCACCAGCATGTTTTGTAAATAGCAAAGACACACAATTCGTACAACGTGTCGGACTATTAAGCATTTAAGACGGACTAAATTGAGTCAGTCTTGACGTTATGATTATGACGTCATCCTATACGTCACGTCGTTGATTATGACATCATATGACGTAATATGATGGATAGACAACATGAAAATTCCAATTAGCAAGTGGTATTAATTATCCTCCCTCCGTCAGAGGACGAGTACATTGTATTCAGGGCAACAATCTATGATTGGCCTTGTTAAAATATGTGACCTATAAATATGGGTGGTCTCTTAATAGAAGTGGTCCATATTGTGTGGGCCACGCATTACCAAGTGGTATTAGCCATGTAATGCTCAATTTGCTCATGACAATTTCAATAGAGAGATCAATTTCTAGGTATGCCACGCCTAATTCTAGCTAAGCTCCACCCCGTTTTGCGTGTTGGAATCAATGTATATATATACGCTGAATAATGAATTCCCAGACTTCCAATTTCAAGGTAACTATACAGGTAAGCTGATGACTATTTTGAAACTAATTTGACTGGGTGCTTTTAAAGATGTGCTGCCTCTGGCCGCAACAACGGCAGGTCAAATTAGTTTCAAAATATTCAACACGATGTTGATTAAACAGTAAAGACATACAATTCGTACACTTGCCGGGCTATTCAATGTTCATGACTGAGCTCGATACGCCATTCATTTACACAATTTGGATTGTGACGTCAGCATGTATATGAAGTAATTAATTACGACGTCATATGACGTAATATTATAGATAGACAACCTGAAAAGGCCCATTAGCAAGTGGTATTAATTACCCTCTCTCCGTCGGAGGATGAGTGTATTGTATTCGGGTCTATGTACGTTCGGGATGGCAAGGGTCTACAATCTATGATTGGCCTTGTTAAAATATGTGACCTATAAATACGGGTGCTCTCTTAATACAAGTGGTCCATATTGTGTGGACCACGCATTAACAAGTGGTATTAGCCCTGTAATTCTCAATTTGCTCATGCCAATTTCAATAGAGGGATCCATTTCTAGGTATGCCACGCCTATTTCTAGCTAAGCTCCACCCCTTTTTTGCGTGTTGGAATCGATGTCTACATATACGCTGAATAATGAATTCCCAGACTTCCAATTTCAAGGTAACTATACAGGTAAATACTATATACTATACTCTACAATATTATTACGCATGTTTTTCTTTTGAAATTTTCCACACACATAGTACGCCTCAAGACTGTCTGTAACAAGTCCGTAATTTTAACCCTATCTCGAACGCAACAAATGTGAATCATACTATAATACAATACGGGAAAGGTTAAACAGACATGGTACATCATCGTCGTCCTCATAATTTATTAACCCTGTATTACCTAAATTGAGTCACGAATAAAAAAAAATATTTGGATATTGAGTGCCTATTTGCAGGCCAATAGACGACTGTTTTGAAGATTTACTATTGGAATGACTGGCTCAATTATCGAGCCAGTCATTTCAGTGGTGAATTTTCAAAAAACGATCTTCTGTTGACCTGCAAATTAACATCCTCAAGATCACGGTAGAGGCCGGTTTTGGTGGCCTCCTCATCAAAGGGTTAAAATACATTAAGAGAAGATGATAGGCTTACATGGGCTGTCGTTGTCGTTGCAATACTTAATACAGGTCTATGATAGCAACAATTGTGCCCAAGTAAGTCACATCTTAGTGGCAGTTGCTTGAAATGACTTCCATAGGCCTAACGTTAGTCAATCGGGCACTGAATCCGGATGGTATATTAATACATTAATACCGCGCTCGTGTTGGTATCGATGGATCTCTGAGCTTCTTGACTATCAATTTCCAGAAAACTATACAGGTAAGGTGTTGACTATTTTGAAACCAATTTGTCTGGGTGCTGTTGCTGTTTGTGGCAGTAACATCGCCCAATCAAATTAGTTTTAAAAAATTCACCAGCATGTTTTGTAAATAGCAAAGACACACAATTCGTACAACGTGTCGGACTATTAAGCATTTAAGACGGACTAAATTGAGTCAGTCTTGACGTTATGATTATGACGTCATCCTATACGTCACGTCGTTGATTATGACATCATATGACGTAATATGATGGATAGACAACATGAAAATTCCAATTAGCAAGTGGTATTAATTATCCTCCCTCCGTCAGAGGACGAGTACATTGTATTCAGGGCAACAATCTATGATTGGCCTTGTTAAAATATGTGACCTATAAATATGGGTGGTCTCTTAATAGAAGTGGTCCATATTGTGTGGGCCACGCATTACCAAGTGGTATTAGCCATGTAATGCTCAATTTGCTCATGACAATTTCAATAGAGAGATCAATTTCTAGGTATGCCACGCCTAATTCTAGCTAAGCTCCACCCCGTTTTGCGTGTTGGAATCAATGTATATATATACGCTGAATAATGAATTCCCAGACTTCCAATTTCAAGGTAACTATACAGGTAAGCTGATGACTATTTTGAAACTAATTTGACTGGGTGCTTTTAAAGATGTGCTGCCTCTGGCCGCAACAACGGCAGGTCAAATTAGTTTCAAAATATTCAACACGATGTTGATTAAACAGTAAAGACATACAATTCGTACACTTGCCGGGCTATTCAATGTTCATGACTGAGCTCGATACGCCATTCATTTACACAATTTGGATTGTGACGTCAGCATGTATATGAAGTAATTGATTATGACGTCATATCCTTCAGTTACAGATCGAACCCAGCCATTATTATAGAAAATGACTGTTGAATAAATAACAAAGACATACAATTTGAACAGCATCTAGTCAAAGTAGTTTCAAAATATTCAACAGCATGTTGATTAAATAGTAATGACATGCAATTCGCATACTTGACTGGCTATTCAATGTTCCTGGTGGAGCTAGATACGTCATTCATTGCACATTTTGATTGTGAGGTCCAGCTACATCTGACCTAAATAATTATGACGTCATATACAGAAAAATCCATTACCATAGAAAATGTCCTATGTCTAATTGCGGTCCAAGAGACCATTATGGGGTTTCTTTTGCAATTTACTATTGGAATTATAGGATCGGTTAACCAACCAGTCATTCCAGTGGTAAACTTTCAAAACAAGTTCTCCGGCGAGTAGCTAATGCAAATGGATATTTCTCACGATCACCGCAAGAAGCCATTTGTGGGCAGTTTGATAGAGTGCTAAAGTGGACATATAAGAGATGCTGCGAGTGGGCGTGTGCTTGAGTACTTTCATCTGCAGAAGGAATGATACACATGTTTTGTACGCAGTCCTCCAGCAAAAGAAGCTTATTTAGAGTAGTTATTTGGAGTTCCGTTGGCTGTTTATTAAAATAACTAAGCGGTCATCGCCGCGCAAACTCTATTACAGTCGGGCCAGAACAAATAAAAGAACTCGCCATGAATCACGCGCATGCAGATCATAATTATGAGATATCTAGCAATCTAAAGATAGAGCCGTGTCTTCGCGCCGAGAATTATTAGATCTCGCATCGATGGAGATCTCGCGAGACACAGCCCCACAATCCCCTGCGTGAAATGGCCGCGCCTATACACAACTCTAGGCATCAATAAATAGAAGCGTTACATGACGGTTGGTGCCTTGTCGTAGTTTTTAGGCACCGGGAAAATTCGTGCCGAGAGTCTCCTTAACAGGCCGCTTCCCTGCCCACAACGGGGGAGGGTGTGTGTGTGTATTGTTGGACGGTGAGGTCCGGGATGCCACCTCCTCTGTAGCAGCAGTCTCTCTCATATCTGAAGATTGACGGTCAACAGACGACGCGTGGAGTGTGAAATGGCCATTGATGTGCGAACTTGGGACACCATTTGGATCTGGGGCGTCGGTGCCGCTATGGTTAGGTGTGTGGCTTGGGTGGAGATTGGTCTGGCGATTTGGGGGCATGGTCGGGCCCACCTTGTTGTACGGTTCTGCGGTTCTAGATACGTCAAGGCTTCATCCAGCCTCTTCACTTCCATGCTATTCATCACATGTTCCACCCCACAGGAAGCATGGCTTGGGTCAGCCTCAGCTTCCGCTTGTGGTAACTCTATGATCGGGGGGGGGGGGGGGTGAGCTGGCATATCATGAAGTGGGTGGGAATGGGAAGAGGTCGGTGGAACAGCTTTTCCATCCGGCCCCTTAGACAATACAGACAAGAAGTTCTTCCCAGATTGAGTAGGCCCATGCTGAGGAGGGAGAGGGCGAGTACGTATGTTGTCATCGTCCTCAGCGTCAGCTGCTTGTTCACCGGTGGTCTGGCTTGGTAGAAGAAGGGTCAAACTGGCACCACGTGCTCTGCACAAACCGTGGGAATACTAGTTTCTGTAGAAATTTCTGTCTGGGTACCTGTGTCACGGAAAACGTCCTGCTCGAGCTCTGCTACAGGGTCGTCACTGATACATAGTTTAAGTCGATCGAAGTGGATGACTGAGGTCAGGCCATCCAAAGCATGGATATTGTAGGTCACATCCGACATCTTACCTACTACCACATAGGGGCCTTTCCACTGGCCACTCAGTTTACTTAGCACGTTTGCAGACCGCTGCGAATCGTGTACCCATACCATCCATCCTGCTTCTTAAGGATTTCCATGCATTCTTCGGTCGTGCCATGTTTTTTGCCGCCGGTGTGCAGTAGAAAAGGGGTCTCTTACTAACTCATGGGCTTGTTCTACCCATTGCCGCAAGTGTTCTACGTAAAGAGAAGGTGAATTTTTCTCTCCTAGTATCCTAGGCATAGCCAGGTCCAGGGCTAAGGCTAATTCATGGCCTAACATTAACTGAGCAGGGGTGTAGCCCGTGCTGGAATGTACTGAAGTGCGGTAAGCCATGAGTACATATTAGAGTCTTAAATCCCAACCTCTACAATCAAGGCGAGCATCCTTAGTAAGCATCTCCGCGAGAGTTCTATTGAACCTCTCCAACATCCCGTCACTGCGGGGGTGATATGGAGTCGCCATGGATTTGACGATGTGAAACAACTTGTAGAGCTTTGATATGAGCCGTCTCTCAATATTACTTCCTTGATCAGAGTGTAGTTTATAGGGCATACCGAAATGACAGAATACATTACTTGCCAAGACCTCCACTATGCTGGATGCCTCTTGGTCTGGCAAAGCAAATGCTTCTACCCACTTCGTGAAATAATCTTCTAATACAAGGATGTACTTGTTTCCATCATCTGTCGTATTCAAGGGTCCGAGCAAATCAATAGATACTCGCTCTCACAGTGCACCAACTATCTTAATTTGAAGAGGTGCGTAGTGAGGCTGGCCAACAATGCGCTTTTGGCATGGGATATATTTGGCAACCCATGTCATTACACTATCGCGAATCCCGATCCAGTGGCATCTCTGTTTGATGCGGGTAATGGTCCTTTCCACGGCCAGATGCCCGGTGTTCTCATGTAGTTGTTGTAGTATAATATTACGATAACTTTCCGTGATTACCAGATGGTTGTTGATGCAGAGAACGTTGTTGTTAAGATGACATTCTTCAAACCGCTGGTAATAATATTTAGCCATGGTGGATAATGGGGTTACCGATTCCTTGGGAGGACGTACCCCCTCCTGGATCCAGGCATATATGTTTCGCGTCTGCGCGTCCATTGCTTGTTCGTGCACGATTTTCTCTGGATTCCACTCCGCACACCGCAGTTCAGGGAACTCTGGAGATGGCTGTGTAGATTGTGTCATGGTTTCGGCATGTTCATGTTCTGCCTCAAGTCCAATTCTACTGAGGGCGTCGGCATTCCCATGCAATTTGCCGGGATGGTGAACAACATTGAAGTTATAGGCCTGCAGGGATTCCTGCGATCTCATTACCTGGCCCTCCATATTTGTAAGGTTTCTGAGCCAGCGTAGTGAGGCATGGTCTGTACGGAGTGTAAATGGGGAGCCGTACAGAAAGTGTTTGTAATACTTGACGAAATATACTGCTGCCAGTAGTTCTCGCTTGGTGGTTGCGTATCTTCGTTCCGCTTTGTTAAGAGTACGTGAACCATAACCCAGTACCTGCTCTGTTCCATCCTCTTTGACCCGAGATAAAACCTCGCCAATAGCATAGGCTGATGCGTCAGTGTCCAAGATTAAATCGAAGTTTGGATTAGGATGAGCAAGAATCGGGGCGGTCGTCAAGAGTTCCTTCAATGCCCTAAAGGAACCTTCACACTCACTCATCCACTCAAATGATCAATCTTTTTCGGTGATCTGATATAGGGGTGAAGAAATCTCACTAAAGTGATGGATATATCGGCGATAGTATTGACAGAGCCCGAGGAAACTTCGAGTTTCTTTTACCGAAGAGGGCGTTTGCCACTCTGCTACTGCCTTTGTTTTTGACAGCTGAGTAGCCACTCCATCACCGGATATGATGTGTCCCAGGAACTCAACACCCTGTCTGAAGAGATGACATTTCTTTGGTGTGAGAATTAATCCAAGTTGGTTAATGTTGGCTCAAATGTTGGGCCAAAGACTATTACATCGTCAACGTAAAACAGACAGATTTCCTATTACAGGGTGGTTAATACCTGCTCGATGAGACGTTCGAATGTTCCGGGAGCGTTACACAAGCCGGAGGGCATCTTGTGGAATTGGAAAAGACCATCCCTACAAACGAATACGGTCTTTTCCATGTCAGCTTCATCCATGGCTACTTGCCAGTAGCCGCTAGCTAGGTCAAGGGTACAAAACCATTTGGCTCCGGAGAGAGAATCCAAGGCCAAGAATCGTGGGAGCGGATATGCGTCCTTAATGCTAAGATCATTAGGGCGGCAGTAGTTGATGCAAAACCACAAGGACCCATCCTTCTTACCTGCTAGTACTATGGGGCTGGCCCATGGAGATGATGATGGTTCAATGATACCGGTCCGCAACATGTCATTTACTTGTTGGTGGGCTTCCGCTTCCTTGTGAATGGGAAGACGTCATTCCAGTTGTCGTATGGGGCGAGTGTTGCCTGTGTTGATGGAGTGTTGTACAAGATGTGCTCCTCCGAGATCCATATCTCCAGAGGAAAAACAATCGTGATATTTGTAAAGTAATTGCCGTTTTTGATGTTTCTGAGATTGCTGTAATCCTACTGTGGCACATAAATACAAGTCATGTATGTGTTTAGGTAAATCAGCAGTCATTTCCGTGTGTGTGGTGGCAAGTGTGGGTGTTTCCAAAGAGATCACGTTCACCAAATGGTCACAGCGTACTCCAGGTTCAAGCGATATGGGGTCTGCAGTGCCATTGAACACCCTAAAAGGAATGTGTTCTTTATTGGTGGTGTCCACGATCATACAGGGACTTGCGCATTGTGAGGCGATCATGTAATCAGGGTCGGGTTCCAGCATGGCGATGTGGGTGTTGCATCCTAACTGTGGTGCGGTGGCCCATAAGATGTGTTCCTGTCCCGTCTCAACTGTGGCTGTACTTGAAAGTATTAAAGTGCACGCATCACATAATGATGATTCTGGTCCAAGGGGGATCCGATGGCCATGTATGTCGAGTTCTTGTTGTCTGCAGTGTATTACGGCTTTGATGGCACTGAGGAAATTAGAGCCAAGAAGGGCATCATTTTGAACAGAGGCGATGACAACTTGCTATATGAATTGCATCTCCACTATTTTAATATTAAGACTAACTACACCAGCCACGGGAACATCAGCTCCCGTGGCTGTTTTTAAATATATATTTGTAGGCTTAAGGGGTGGCTTCTTATGAGGTGGGATGCTCTCATACAAGCGTTTGTTAAAAACAGTGATAGAAGCTCCAGTGTCAACGGTGGCACTCGTGGAAATACCGCTAAACACACAGGCACACTTATATATAACCTTCCGATGTGCCTGCGGAAGAGTCTCCAATGATACCATGTGTGACAGAGGAGTCGGAACGGAATCATTCTGTATATATTCGGTTTGTTTCTGGATAGCTTTTTTCAGTGCTGTAGATGGCTGAGTGAGGAAAGGGCCAGTCCGTCGTTTCTGCTGCTGTGAGTGCTTTGGTGATGACGGAGCTGGTGGTAGCAATGGTGATGGATTTGGTGAAGTTTCTGTATATGCGAAGTTAGTATAGCGGTGTTATTGTTCATAGCAATGCAATGTCCTTCCCGAGAGGGCGTGGCAGATCCCTACATCTTGCCCTTACAGAAGTCAGTGGAGATGCGTATCTCGCCCGTCACCAAGTCCTATGGAGCTAAACATTTGACCTGCTGTTAGGTTTGGAAACAAGTTGCCCAATGTGCACTGCGGTGTGGGAAAGATCTCCTAAGAGATCTAAAAGATCAATAATTATAATATGTTTTCACAGTGCTTCCTACATTGGCAAGGATAATTAACTACTAGGTATCAGAAGATACATGGGAGGTGTGTGTAACACCACACCTTGACCATCACCACTCGGAAACCGCCAATAGTTTCCCAGGGTCGGATCAGTCCATGGTGCGGATAGGGACATCCAAGCAATTAAGAAGCCATAAGGCTTATTGGAACATGAAGAGAGACAATAACTTTATAAATGTGAGGCCTTATATGTAAGTTGGCCAATTTTACACAACCTTGTCAGAGTGCGGGGCTAGATTACCGCAACAACTGGAAAAGAGGCATACACTATATGTCTCCTAACGAAGAAAGTGTCTCTAATCATACTAAACCTATCCTGAATAGCCAGGTTTAGTTGGTAGCATGCTGGGATAAACAGAGTTATAGCACGGACAGCGACTTAGTGAAACGTGTTGGTGGCCGGAGGAAATGATGCGTATATAATGTTGCTGTATAGTATTTCCTAAATGAACTGCGGTCCTAAGTTTTCTGTAAATAAACAAAACATATCAACGGATGGCTATTAGCCATATACTACACTAACCAAATACAAGTTATAACAATGTGAATTGATCAGGATAATAATAATGGTACAGGTTGATAGACTTATTACGGTGCGGTTAGTGAAAACACCTTACAGTAAATAAAAATAACTATGAACAGATAAAGACATTATAACTAGCCATCCTAAGACCGTTACGGTGCCTTTTAGTCATCGGGACCGTTTACAGAGATAAAATACAATCAGTAAAGTTGCAATTAACGGATTAATTAAGGATGTTATGTATAGTTGCTTGAATACTCTGTAGCCATTCTTAAGGACGGGCTATCATGTTACTGAACAGGTTATAATTATTTATATTAAAATATTGATGTGTTTAAGAATTCTGAGATTTCATAATGGTGATAAAGGGGTTTGGATAGCATTAGCAATAAAGGGGTTTGAATAGCATTAGCGTCTGGGTGTTTGGGGTATATATTACCTGCGCCGAGCATAAAAACGTCCAAAGTTGAGAGGTTGGCGCTGTCACCGGTTTAGAAAGAATAGCTACACGGAGCAGTCTTATACCATGCTACCGAGTAACAGTATTAATATCTGGTTAATAAGATTTCAGAATTCAAACGCATCTTCCAACGCCTTTAAGATTCTCTGGGGAATGGGTAGTCGATTTGTCATCCATATTGTATCTGAGAAGTTGGTTAGCACTAGCGAAGCCCTCGACGATCATGCTACATTCTTATGAACCCTTGTCTCCTAAAGTTCAATTTAAGCAGAAGCAGACGAAGAAAAGCACTCTAAATGTAGCCGGGGAGATTTTGGATAAATTAAAGCAGCGTATTACTTTAAAATCAGACATAAATTCACCGCCTCAACACAAAAATCTAGAAATACCACTCTGCATCCAACACGTAGATATACCCAAAGGCTTATATACCAATAAGAGTCTAATAGAGTTTATAAATAAGCAGATTAATAGCCACAAACATTATAAAATGCTGCTGGATTCAACTATTTCACAGATCGAATCAACCTCGTAACATTAACCATTAAGCGAATGTTCGCGATTGAATTTGATGACCACATAGGTAAATTCCAAGGCTATCACGAGCATATCATTATCGGCCCGACCACCACGGGCAGAGTTCTATCAATGTGTAAAAGTAATAAGATTACATTAACTACGGCTTACGTATATTGCGATATCGTACGTCATAATGTAGTCGGAGACACTACAGCACCGCTGTTAAGAGTTATGCCATTATCTAGGCATCATGGTGGTGAAGATATTTGTCAATGGACATTTTCTGATATTCAATATAGAACCGTATCTAAGAATTACATCGACACGATAGGCGTGGAGAGAACATACCATTTGAAGATGGCGCATCATACTTTGTTTACATTTTAGACCTAAGATCTAAAAATGGGCGCATAATCGCTAGCCGTATCTAAACATTTTGACTGTAAAACTAAAACAAAAAAAATGACGTATACGTGTAAACCAGATTCAGCCACGTTGAGAGCTTATTACGCTAATCAAGCGGGTGGACGTTTACCCATATTCGTAGATGCTACGATTCAAAAGTGTCATGGGTTAGGAAATATTATAGGGTCACTCTTCAGTGCAGCCATGCCATTAGCTAAGAGGATTGGAAAAGGTTTGGGCAAGTGCGCCCTGGCAGCAAGTTTAGGCGTGGCTAAAAACATCTGTGAAAAATAGGGCATTGAATGTTTGTAGAGCGATCATACCAAAAGCCATAGCGTTAGCACGTAACAATATCTCACGAGCTAATTCACAACCTAGGAGCAAAAATACTAAGAGGGCCGAAGCAGAAGTCATTCGAAGCATAACCGTAGAGGGAGAAACATCAGAAACTCTAAACAAGTTGATATATTTAGTTAACTAATAAGATGGCCAGGTGTCACTGCACTAAAAGTGAATTAGATGTGTTTACTGTGAAACCTGTAATGTGTACGATTGATCAAGCATACTGGCAAAGCTATCAACCCATTACGAGCTTGTCTAACTCTAGCGGAAGTCTGGAGTTTACGTTTCTGGAAACGCGGATGAATACATAGATTTAGCTCAAAGTTACAGTTACGTTAAGGCTAGCATTGTAGAGGTTGTGTTTGGTGTGAAAACCCCTTTAACAGTGAACAGCGATGTTATGCCAGTTAACCTATGGGTTGGTTCTATAGTCTTTTATCAACTAGATGTATTTTTAAATGGAAAACGTGTCTCTGACGCTAACGACAGGTACGCTGTTTACAGTTATTTTGAAAGCTTTTTTAATTATTCAACAGAGCATAGATCGAGTCAATTAATGGCTGCATTATGGTGTAAGGGTACAGTGGGACATATGGATGATAAGATTGTTAATAATATATGTTATACACGCAGAAAGCTTAATGTTGCCCTAAGTAACCCTGTGTAAAAGATTGGTAGAATTTATTCTGACATTTTTCTTCAGGAAAAATATTTAACCAACGGAAGTTCCTTAAAGCTACGTTCTGCATTGAGTAAACATGATTTTGACCTACTTCGCGGTGAGGCGCACACTTACAAATTACGTGTGCACGAAGCTACATTAAATTTATGTATGGTTAAACCTATTCCAGAACATTACTAAAGTCCCTCAGGGACCTACCGAGTAGGGTTATATTCGGTATAATTAGTAATAGAGCTTATAAAGGAGATTTTGATACGAACCCGTATAATTTTTAACACTGTGATGCTAACCATATTTCGTGCTATATGGATACTGCGCAAGTGGCTGGAGACGCTCTTACACCACATTTCATGGCAGCTGGTTATAATTTTAGAGAATCATTCTTGATGTTGTTTACTGGAACCGGTACATTATTCGATGGCAAATGCATAGGGCTCAACATCGATGAATATAAGGTAGGTTACACGTGTTTTGCCTTTGACTACGCTCCAGACCTCGCTACAGGCGATCATGTCTACATTATGAAGCAAGGACGCCTACACATTCACCTAAAATTTAAAACAGTATTACCTGATACTATGAGTGTAATATGTATTACGGAAGTTAATAACAGTATAAGCATTGACAGTGATCGCAACGTTACCTTGGACTACTAGCATCCTCGACACCCCGCCACTCACCAGCCACTCATCAACACACGCGCGTACGCATGTGTGCCCCTCACCAATCATATACCAGCCGTACACATCTGTATAGTTATTTGGAAAGTAACTTCACTAAGAAAGATATCCAATTGTATTCAGGACTTTAGCGTTTCATTATTATTATTACTATTATTACTATTATTATTATTATTATTATTATTATTATCATTATTATTATTATGTTAACTACTAGAGATCTCGAACAGATTTGCTCTGGAGACTGGAGATTAGGCCGGATGTTCCTAGGTATTTTCGCGAAAGCCAGTATACCTAAGCATATCAGAGGACCCTCGTGTCTCATCGTTCATACAGATCCTGAGAACCTTCTAGGTACTCATTGGATCACGTTATATTTCTGGAAACATGGAAAATCTGAATACTTTGACTCGTTCGGATATATATATATATATAAAATGGTGTTACTGTGCAGCCGCTATTATCGACTCATTGCGGAGAGTTCTGCATATATTTTCAGTATCATAGGCTTCATGGACTGCCGATGATTTCACCTATAACATTCTTACTAGATTTTACAAAAAATGGTCGAATCATCCAAAGCTTAGTCGATAAATTATTAGATTATAGGCTTATAGGCTTATAGCGCTTCAACGAGGAATGTTGCAATAAAAAACGCTGTTCACCTAAATTTTGCTTTGTCTGTTTTTTTACCATATGCGTGGTAAAATACATTTCAAAGACTGTTTTTGAACTTCTTTCTCTTTTCCAGAATTATAAGTTTGACGTAGTTCTCCTAGAGTTGCGTAGATGTCTGACGCCACAGGATAATGCCACACATGTCAGATTAAAGGGTTGAATGAACTACTCATCAGAAATATTTGCATTCATAAGCCTGGTCTGTTGGGGTGGAGCTGGGTGGGAGGTATCGTGTTTGGATCGGTTGCGTGCTAGCATACTACTGGTCCTACTACATCAGCCATCTGCCTAACTCTAGGAGAACCACGTTAAAGCGTTATAATTCTGAAAGGGTGAGGTAAGGCTGCGCGGTATGGCATAATATCAAACCGGTGACGATGTCAATTTTCAAACCGGTTTGAAACGTATATATCGGTTTAATGGGGTGGGTGGGGCCAAGGATGCGTGGGTACAATTAGTGTATGTAATAACTTTTCCGAGACGCATGTAGCAAGTTTTACTCTCCGTGTGTTGTATGGAACTTTCGACCCAAAATACACTCTCACGACTTACTTTCTTTATAAGCATCATGAATAAGGTATATAACATTCATTTCTGATTGCGCCAGTAACTGTTAAAATGTAGCTTCTTACCGACTAACAATTTCTGATCCATTTACAATCGACTGATATCTAATACTGACCATTTGCCTATACATCAGGATCTTTCATCTGGCTGGTGAGATAACACATACGCGTCTTTATAGTAACGGTAATACTTTATTAATATACAACTTATGCTGGGACACTGTCACTGGCTCGTTTGCACAGTTAGCCACAATCCAGTTTGATATTCAAGTCATGGAGTGGGAACAACCATCCAAAACAACAAGTCACCATGCCCAACGCCCAACTGCAACTGACTGCCGTCCCATGTTCTATTCGAAACGTGTGACGTCAGTCCATAGTCACAAACCTTGGTGACAAACAGTTGCACCTGATCCGTGACGACACGTTCAGTGTATACAGTACGTATTACTAGATTAACTACAATAATAAGGTCTGGACACAATATATTCAACGATCCTCTTTCGCATAAGCTGGTGTATATATAATCCGTAGTAGTGTATGTAAGTCAATAGCGGTATGTGTCACTGTCGATGTATGCTAGTTCAAGTGTGTGCTTATCTGTGGGCATGGCTGTTCATTTATTCATGCATGTGATGTGACTGTCCTGTGCGCGCGTTCCTGGGGTCCTCTGTGTGTGTGTGTAGTTCCAGTTCTGTCCTGGATTGTGCTGTGTATATTCCGTAGCCGGGTGCGTATGTGGTATATGTCTGCTTATGAATCGTGTGGTCAGTTCTGTGTTCTTGTGCATGTCGTTGTGCGTATGCTGAAACTCTCCCGTCCTCTGTACCATAGATTCTAATGTGGGAAATGTGTCGTTTGTTTAATCATCATGCGTTGAACACCAGGATATTCACCTTAATGTTTTGTTAATCAGTTAAAGAACGTGCTATTATTCTTAGACTGCTTGTTGAAAATTGTTGTTGTCATGGACAGCATAAACCTTCAATCAATTACCCGTATTTTAGCATTCTGATGACAAGCGATCGTCGATATTATTTACATTAGTTAAACATCCGGGTAATGCTGATTTTGTGATGTTACAAGAGGTGGGGCGTGATTAGAGCATACGCCAATGGAATTAAGACTATTACCGGTATAACGCAAACCGACACCACTGGTCAAGGTGGTCGTTAACATGTAATCTTAGACTTAACGACCTATCGCGACAAGGCTAATTAACCCACAGCATGTTTAGATAACTCGGTTGTTTCTGAAATACAGCGCCAATAAACATGTTTATTTTGTGTCTGAATTGCGACAATAAAAAAATTCCTCGGAACTCGTGATGTTGCCCGCCTGCTTAGATTTGCCGGGTTGAGCAATAAGTTTTAGATATAGATAATCATGTGATTTTAACGGAATTGTGATAATGAATTATTCACGAAGCCTGTGACTCATCCATAACAAACCGAACACGCGTCAATCATGCGCACAAGAATTAAGGAGAGAAATCATTTTATACCCAATAAGATTGTGAACACTGAATTCGAAAGACCAATAGAAAGTCAATCATTTAAAATTTTATAAATACTATTGTGTACGTTAAGTATTTCGAAAGTAATTTGACTTGAGATTTGGCGGTACAAACACCTGCAGCATCTTGCAGTGACATTAGTTTCAAAACATTATAAGGTTCACAGACAGAGAGCAATTCATCATAAGCAATTTAGTGGAAATAGAAATAACGAAAATGTAGAATTTTGTATGTTCAAAATGGGTCTGCGTTTTTGACACTTTAATCCAAAAATTTGGTCAATATATTTATAATTTTCTGATGAAATTTGCAGACAAAGGAAGGATCTTTTTGAACATTTACCCATAGTGTCTGGTTTCGTTATCGAGCCAGTCATTGCAGTGGTAAAATTTCTAAAATAGACTTCTTTAGGTCAGCAAATTGACAGCTCTCAAGACCACTACAGATGCTGATTTAGCAGCAATATTTGTAGTTTAAAAAAAGATTAAACAGTAAAACATAAACCGAAAATTCAATTAAACTCGGTTTTTCGGTTTGAGCATGATTCCGACGGTTTGCAAACCATCAACATATTAAACCGGTTTATGATGTGAGATCGGTATATCGCGCAGCTCTAGGGTGAGGTTTTGTGGAGGTATGAACTGGGGTCTCAGGGTTGGGAGGGTTGGGGACGGTTGGGCTGTTAGTGAATAGGGAAACGTTGCTTTAGCTCAAGACTTATATATATATACCGATATTCCGTGACTTGGCGGCAGTTGTCCTGCGACTACCCTTGTGGGAAGTCGCCTTTCTAATAAATTGGGAAAATACAAAGTTATATACATACGTTTGTGTTGATGTCATCTACCTATGTATCGCTTTAATTTTCATATATATAATTTTTTAAGCAAGTTACTATTTTTCTCTGCATTGTAGGCAGTTAACCCTTGCTGATCTTTGATCTTTAACGTTGTAGGCAGATTGCATCCATTCATCTCAGAAAAGCAAATAAAAGAACATATTAAAAGTCTTCCAAAATTGAAGTAGTGGAACAGTGCCTAATTTGCATAAATCCAAGATGGCCGCCGTCGTATTTGTGATTACATCATTTTGTTCTAATTTCACTTTCAGGCAAGATATTTTAATGCGTAAAGGTGTTAAACATGCTCTTTAGTACAAGTAAGGGATATATTTAGATATAACATTCTAACTTTATCAAGTGTTCAACTAGCTGAACAATTCCTAATTTGCATAACTCCAAGATGGCGATCCCAATGTTAGAATTCAACAGTTGTGACCATTTATTGTGTTCTAACCAAACCTTTCCATTCTTTCAAAATGCTAGTATACTATATGTAATATGAAATATTGATAAATCAAAATGACTGCAATAGAAATACATGTATTTTATTATTTTAACTCAAACCGGCTGCCAATAAAATCCAATATTTTCCAGATTTGAACTATTTTGCCGTACACATTTACATTAACTCTGAATGTTTGACTATATTTTCACGAAAATGAATCATTGTGACAATAACCACATACTTTAATAGTAGATAAATAAACAAGAGTGACTAAGATTTGTGGAACATTGACTTCTAGGCAGACTTATCCCTATCAGACAGCACCTTTAGGGACCAAAAGATGGCAGCTTTTTAAAGTGTGTGGTCATAAGACCAGACATCTTAAAGAACTGCCAGTAATTGTCCGTAATTGATGTGTATTAATGGACAACCTGTGCTTAAGAGAACACTATGATTGCACATACAGTGCCCGTTATAGACAGGTTTAACTATTCACTGTTTTATTTTGATTTTGGAACTTCGAACAATAAACCCCACGGATTGCATTATATCCAACATATCTTTACAATATAACATAAACGTTACGATTCGTATAAGTCACCACACATAGCCACCACCACAATGATCGTGCAATAATAAGCTGTTCAAGACAGCAAGCGAGTTGTATTAAGTGACTGCATTTCTTTAGCGACGACTTAATTTAAGGCCTAAAGTGCATCAGTTATAGAAAAGGCTGATTGTATTGTTTTTCAGTGGAACCATGACGTTCCTAATTGACAGCAGATGATAAAGTGTATATTAATATTGTCCGTACTGATAATTATGATATAGGTATATTATGTCCTAGTGACCAGGAGCAGACGACCATAAATTACTCTGGAATAGTGTATAGCATTGTCTGTATGGGCAAACATGATGGATAATTAGGATATAGGCCTATTCTTGCCTAGTGACGCGGACCAGGTGACCATAACTTATGCATTGAGTATTACACAAGTTCATACGTATATATATACATGATGCAGTTCGGAAGTTGGTGTCTGCAGGTATGCCTGTAGCGTCAGGGGATGTGCAATACGTATGAACTTGTGTGCGTGCGTGCATGCATGCCATTCCTGAACAGGATCTCATGGAATCGCGGTTCAACATATGAGATAATATGTCAGCAATACTTCAAATATGTATAAATCACTATGGTCATCCAGTTCTAATGTTTGATGAATATTTGCATGGGTTAAGCAGAAATGAAAAAACTCAGCATATATATATATATATATATTCCCGAAGCGTGTAGGAGGGTAAGTGCACAATTCACACTGAAATATGAAATACATCTTCCAGGTTCTCATTGCAAATTCCAAGACACTAGCCTCTGAAAGAGAAGCTTCGGATCCATGTGTATCTCCTCGCCCATTGTTTTCACTGCATTGTTATTACTTAAGGTAACCTCTTGGTCTTTTTTCATGAATGAATATTTGACAATGCTTTTGCCAATGTGACTTTCACAATCTTGTTTCCGAATTCTGTAGCACACGCAACATTCACAGTGGCATCAGCCACCACACCAGTCACAATACTGTTTAGTGTTGGATTCACAAGAGAAGAACTTGTGGTGGTCAAAAGGCAAAGAACTCCTGTGTATCAGCCATGTCCTTCATCAGCCTTGACACTGTCCCCTCTTTGTGTTGTTCACTCGTCAGGTAGCGTATTGATATCAGCTCCTACATGACCAAGTTCACCTATCAGTGGGCATTGGTAAACATCCATGCATCTCAGTGTTTTCGTCATCCCACGTCCCCTTGTCAGCCCATCTGTACTTTTAAATATCCTCATCAAGACATGCTCTATAAGCAAGTCCTGTGACAATCCTGTCCAGGATCTGTCAAATCTTCTACCAACACGCAGGCCATCTTGAGAGTACTGGTACATGTCTGAATATTGCTCAAGTAGGCTATCCATGTTATGCAAATACAGGTGAACAGATTTGGTATAATTGTCAGTACATGTAGCTGCCAGCTATGGCGGCATTTCCTGCATCGTCTTCAAATGCAGCTGCCAATTACCAGTCCGCTCTGCTTTGATGAATGTTTGGAGAATAGTCACCATTTTCAGCCATTGCAACCACAACTTGGCTGTGGATTGGTTCTACATGGCATTTTACCTGCCAGTAGTCTCCGATTGATGGCCTGCAGGACCTTGTAGTTTTGTAAGCTGTCTAATGTGATTCACTCATCCATTATATCATCATACAGTGCTCCTACAGCAATAGGATCTTCTGGCACTGCGTGACATCTGACTTTTCGCTAGTGGTTTGGTCAGATTCAATTGAGGTGTTTAAGCTTCAGGAGAAGACTCTGCTGTAACTGTGCCTTCTTGCTCATCTCCCGCCCGACTTGCTGTAGGGTGTTGTACTGGTATGCCAAAGACATATGACATTAGCATGGCACTGAGGACCCTGGAAATCGATTTCCCCTCAGGATATTACCTACTGTGTTGCTCATATATGTGCACTCCAGCAATTCCAACAGAACCGTGTCTGCAGTAATGTGTGCAATAGAGCCTAAGAAACTCATTTTTGCATGTTACCGCCCCCAAGCCTCAGCACAATGGACCAGATCTTATTATTTGCTGGTGCACTCTCCTGTATTGTTAGAGCCTTCCCCCAAAGGGCCTTGTCAAATGCTAGAACACATGTGACCCCATAATGTCTCGCATGCGAACTGTCGTACAGCATATACATGTACACGTACCGCAACAAATTGCAACAGACAAGCTCCAACAGAAATTCTTTTCACTATTTATCTCAGAAAAGCAAATAACACGCACAAAGCCTAAAAGAATTCAAGTAGTATTTAACAGTGCCTACTTTGTAGAACACCAAGATGGCAACCATTTGACTAAACCAACACATGTACAGGCGGTTCCACCTTACGACATCGTCCGCGTGTCCTTGTGGAGAAGCAGAACAGACTACAGAGCACATACTTCAATGTTGCAGTGCGTATCAGCTGCTGAGAGAAGAGATCTGGCCTTTGTCATTCTCTTTTCTTGAAAAGCTGTATGGGCCTGTGGAAGAACTGCAGAAAACCACAGATTTCATATTGAGAACGGCTCTCCAAGTGTGATACCGGCGACCGAAAAGAAGAAGAAGAAGAAGAAGCAACCACAATATTTGGCATTATATAGTTTTAAAACATTTTTAATTCTAATCAAGCTATTTAATGTTAAAAGATGGTAATGGTGTATCACCTTTAAGCATTGAAAATAGGCTTGAATAGAAGCTGTACTATCAAATATTATGGTGGCCATCTTGGATTCCTGTAAATTATGCGCTTTTCATGCCTTAGATTATACAGGACGTTTTCTGTTTTATTTATGTGTATCGCTTACCTAAGTGTGGCTTAACCCACCTTTAAACATTACAAATAACTTGATTAGAAGTAAAAATAAGATGAAAAATGTGCAATTATAGATATTGTGGTGGCCATCTTGGATTTATGCAAATTAGGCACTATTCCACTACTTCGATTTTGGAAGACTTTTAATATGTTCTTTTACTTGCTTTTCTGAGAATAATAGTGATAAAATAAATTATGTTGCAATTTGTTGTGGGTTGACCAACATTTTTCATATAATGACTGAATTATCTGGTTGGCACTATTATGCTATAGGCCTGAGTCTAACGAGTACGATGTCCAAGTGGCTCTCTTCAGTTAAGTTATGCAATCTTTGTAGAGCCGTCGCGAGGTTCAAGGGCCATTGGCATCAGCTTTCAGTCAAATTGTTTTAATATTAGACAATGTTTTACCTGTAGGAAGTAGTGGCTAATCAGTTTAACAAGAATATAACCGAGAGTATACGACCGACTTATTTATTATTATTATTTATTATTTATTAACTCGGCGTACACCGGCGCGCACAGCACCACATGCGTCACTAATCGGTTCCAATTGTCAGAGTGACATGAATGGTATTTATTTGCTTTTTCAAATTATTCCCATTTGTTTCTGTTTTGATTGGTGGCTATAGGTTGATTATTATCTAAATCTATTATTCTAGAGCATACGCTTGTTAATTCTCTGTTCCTTTCCTTTAATTACCAAATGTTAAGTGAGTATGCCTATACAGCAAACACAGAAATCTGCCATAAAACAGAGGTGCATTGGGGTTAAAGACATATGTCTGACAGAACTATGTTTCCGTTGCAAAGCAGGGTGGGTGTACATGGAGATAAACGATGCAATTGTTACCTTAGGTATTCTCTTTGAAAACAAAATAAGGGCATATTTTCCAGAAATAGGACTTATCTTCTACACCAGTTTTACAAAGACAATTTGGTGTGGAGAATATATCTATAACAGTCAATTAAGATGAAGTCTTTAATTACCAAAGGTTAAGAAGGGATTATGCCTATAAGGCAAAAACAGAAATCTACTAAAAAGGAGGTGCATTGGGGTTGAAACCACGTTTCTAAAATTGTTTATACGAGCATTTATAAACAAAATGTAACCATTTTTAAACAACGAAAAATGTTAGGTTCCAAAAAACATATTTTCTATTATGGCGCCGCGATCTCGGTACTGTTATATCGGTAGTGTAAATGATTTGCATTATCTGCGTATGTGTTATGGGGTCATTACAAGATAAAAATGAAGCACGGGTCTCCAGCACAACATTTTTGATTTTCTTCAAACGTGTGTGCTTTATATAAAACCAGTCTATATTTTTGAAAGTCTATAGACGCTATATTATTAAAGTTATGGTCACCAAACTTACAAGGCTTCGTATCTATATGTAGTAGGCCTATATCACGTAGCTATTGGTATCATTTTAAGCACTTCTAATTATACGCCCAGCCAAAAATGCATTTCAGCTTGACGGGGTGATGGGTGGGTGGGGTGACAGTCTGGACGGCGCGCTGGCGGACGTCAGACAGCAGGTGGACGGTTGGGTAGCTGGGCGGCCAATGGGGCGGTGTGTGTGGTGGTTGGGTGGGTGGTGGGTAAGTGGCTGGCAGGTGGGTAAGCAGGTACGCGAGTGGGCGGGAAGGCGCGCGCGATGGGCGGGCAGACAGGCAGACATGTCGCGACTAACGACCGACCACTGGGCTGACGATACAGCTTTGTTACGTTGCAAATGTAAAATAATACAAACAGGAGGTTCCTGGGCTGACTGAAACTGCACGCTTTATCGGTTACGTAAGGAAATTTCTTTGGTAAAATTAATAATAATAATAAAAATAATAATAATAATAATAATAATAATAATAATAATAATAATAATAATAATACAAACTGCGCTGGTTAAATAGTTTATCTTTGGTCCTAACATGATTAACTTTAAACCTATACTCTTAACAAGCGATTTTCAGATATCTTTAAACGTGTTTCTAAAAATAGTGCAACGTCTCAGATGACCGCCGCCCAAATTGAACAATCAGGTTCGTTTGAACAAATTTGAATCTCGATTCCGTACCAATTATGAGTAAAATTGACCAAGCTGTTCTTGGGAAGAAGTCTTTTAAACCTGTTCACATTCATTTCCCATATAGTTTTCGGAGCTCGTAAGATCCAAGATGCCCACGAGGCAAATCGGCCACATTTTCTCATTCTTATTCTATAGGATCAGGTTTTGGAGGCAAAAGAATCCAAGATGGCCGCCGACCCATTTATCTTACAGAAGGAAACGGCACAATTGTATATCGCCATACCCATAAATCTATATAAATTCAACCTTGGCTTCAAAATCCATCAAATAATAAATTCCAATTTGGTCGCCAATACGATGAATTCTGATTTGTTGATGGCAGCCATGTTCCTAACATACCAACTTCCCTTGAATACACTTGAATGCCCCTCAGTTGCTAGTCATATTTACCAAATTGCCGGACAATTCAGAGGTTCGGAAGAAGTACTTTTGGGGAAAATTAGTCATCCAAGATGGTCGCCAAGCAAATCGACCAATCAGGTTATCTTGAACATTCCCGCACCACCACTAAGGATTAATGGAGGCGCAATGCCTATAGATGCGGGCACATATTTTACGGAAATATGCGTAAATGCTAATAGCAATGGACCGGCTGAAGCGATTCCAATGATTCCAAGGTCTGGGTGCCGACTTTGGGATTACTATGCTATAATGGATGTTAAAATTGGACAAGGGGTCACAAAAGAATGAAATATACAAAGATTGATCATCTGAGATACTATCTGAGAATGTTTTATCCTTTTTTGGTAAACTTCGGTATGCGATGCTTTTGTCTCACAGGCTCTTTCTTTGGAGATACTTTGCGTATTGTCAATAAATCTGAGTGTGCTTAAAACTGAAAAAATGGCTATTTGCCTGACAAATTATAATTTTGCTCACGTGGAGATATCATCAATTAAATTAACATTTTGACGTAAAATCTGGGAATTTTCCGTGGCCAATCAATATTGCCCGGCAAGCCGTAGTAATTTCAATAATTAAGATATTTTGACGAAGCTGTCCCGCTTATGGGATAACACATAAAGCACCGACACGGCAAATTTTGCTATTGTAGCTGGAATACTTATTTTGATATGGGATGATAGATAGAGCGCATCCTAAAATTTGTGTTTGACAATTTTGCTGTCTTAGTTTATCCCGTAGACTCTATCTTTTGAGAATTTTCCGTGGCCAATCAATATTGCCCGGCAAGCCGTAGTAATTTCAATAATTAAGATATTTTGACGAAGCTGTCCCGCTTATGGGATAACACATAAAGCACCGACACGGCAAATTTTGCTATTGTAGCTGGAATACTTATTTTGATATGGGATGATAGATAGAGCGCGTCCTAAAATTTGTGTTTGACAATTTTGCTGGCTTAGTTTATCCCGTAGACTCTATCTTTTGAACCACTTGCGCGATTCCAACATCCCTAGCATTGGATAAATCCTTGAATTTGCAGCTAGAGGTAGGCATCGGAATCATTACAATCGGTCTGTAGTTCCGGCAATATTATCATATGTTTTCTCAGAACATATATTTACACCTTTACGACATGCGTTATAGCGGTATCTTAAGTCGACTGAGTAATTTGACAATACGCGTGTGTCAAGTGTGCCACTTCATTTAAATATTATCACTTGGTGTAAAGTGCATAATAGGCTACTTACAGAGATAGTGCCCTGGTACATTTGGGAAAAAATGCTGCTGAAACGTGTTGCTGTTGTGCACAGCAATGACTTACAGCAGCATCGTTACCAAAATGAGCACATACTGATAGGATAGAGAGAATGGAATCTATGAAATATATACTTCAGAGGCCAGTTTCACAAAGGTGAGTAAGTACGATATTGGACGTAAATATGGCGTAAGTACGGTAGGGGGCGTAAATAGGGTTTCACGAAAAGCGCGTAACTTACGCGGGGCGTAAATATGGTCGTAACTTACGCGTGCTGAGACCCACGCGTAAGTTAGACGAAAACGTCTAACTCAGAACATCACGTTCAGAATCGCCTTTTCCAGCGTACACGGCGAGTATTCGCGAGAGGCTAATTAGGTCAACATTTAGGTCGGGAACACGTTGAAGTTTTCTATTATCTACTGAAGTTTTCTATTATCTATCTTCTTATTTCTTAACGCTTCGCTTCCCACGGCGGTAAGGCCTGTATGTGTGGTTGCTGCGACAACCGGTCTTACCGACAAGGAAAGTGGTCGATACGAGCTCGCCTCGTGTGTAGATGAGAATCACGATATTTATGTTCGTATCTGGGCCTGATCTGACAGGTATAGAAGTCGGTGGTTCGTGACGGTGGTCTTCCGTCGCTTCCAGAATTAAGCAATAACTCAAACTCTTGCTTCGAGGATATGGAAGTGATGATTTTATTTTACTAATCTTACTATATATACTTCACTTTCAATTATAGGTGGCTTATACTACCACCGATATATCTCCCTATCAACTATGAGTGGCTTATACTACCACCAAAATACTTTGAGCAAAGAAGTACTGACTTTTGTTCAATACGAATACTGGTTACTCTACCATCTAAAAGTTGCTTTTCACGATTCGCTAAATCACTTTTATCAAATACTGTTCTTGGCTACTTAAAGTCATTCACCAAGAACTTGTGTGAATTTTGACAAATTCAGTTCCACAGAACTATACGAATTCGAGGCTAGGTTTACCTAAGCGCAGTAATTTTCGGACTCTCGATCAAATTTGAAAGTTCCCCTTATGTACTGCTTCGCCATGTCACGGTCATGTTCGGGTTGTTACACCCCACCCTTGGAGCCCCTGCTTTGCCTCGTTTTGCTTACTACTCTTATAAAACTTTTGACCAATCCATTCCGGCCATTCGCGTACTCCGAAGATAGACCTGAACATTGGCAAAGCAGTACTTGAGTGATGGGATCTGTCGGATTTCGGTCTCAATAATGGATTTTGCTTTGGCAACCATTCCTAATCTCAAGCTTAATGGCTTACTTGACGGACGTCCTCTGTCAGTTTTTCGTCTCGTTTTCTACTCTACCTGGCGCCGGACGTTACCACGTCCGTGTCCGGCCCCTTGCTCATTAGGCTTGCGCCTGCATTCTACAAGGGTGCTGTGACGTAGCGGTGACGTAGTGACCATATGGCCCGCCTGACTCACCAGCATCTGGTGCTGTTGGTCGCTTTTACAGAAACTCGGTTACCGTTATCACGGTCCCACGGTAAGTCGGTCACTACGTCATTTCTATGAGTCATCAAGCTTATGCTACCTGTACTCTGTCCGTAGTACCCTACCGACGCTCCTGCTTGAATATTTGGAAACTATTGGTCATAACTTCTGCTGAATACTATAAAAGGTTGTGCCGCTGCTACAGCAACAACTTTCATCTTTTAATTACCGCCAGATACCATCAACTCACAACCCTAGGTCCTTCTCCATTCTATCCAATTTCACTCAATATTTCGGCTATAGTTTCGCGTCAGTTTCGCATCGACTGATGCCCCTGTTGATGCATCCAGTTATCCGTTCATTAACTCATCTGGTATTCACAAATACAATAATTTCACTGGGCCATCCCTGCAAATATAAGATGTACCCGGGGTCATGACTCCCCGTACGACAATCCGATATCCACATACGCCCCGCAACCAAAGTTAATTGACCATCTCTCTTAAGGCCCTAAGAGAGTGTCAACTAACTCGTTGTGCCCTATCAACAACCCAAACCTATACCAGCAGCTCCGAACGGATACCACCTGAAATCTCCGAAACTACCAACAATCCCCTAGCCCACGTTACAGCTCGATATGCTATACACACATACTTGTCCGAGTAGCGGAATCATCGGAAATACGTTAGTAGCAGTCATTAGTATATAGCCAATAATTATACAAACATACATGTCCGGGTAGTGGTGCGCAAGGGACCGCCCCCGGAAACACATTAATAGCATCATTAAACCGTGGACGTAACCCGTCTCACGCGTAACTTAACAATAAAGGCGAGCAATCGGTACAGTTTAAAACAAGTGAATATATATTACATAATGTATTAATATAAACTGCCGCTTTTGCCAGCAGCGACAACACGGTCAGCAGCGACACACTTTTCGCGTGTCGTAATGATTCGTCATCACACGACACAACATCATAGTCCAAAACCTTAATCCTACAGTGCAAATACCATTACAGATCATGAGAATTTTTCCTATTAATAAAACAGTACACAGTATGATAAAGTCCGCGCCACAAACATTAATATTCACCAATTATTGTTCCAGTAGAAACATATAAAGTTAGTGCCAAAATGTCATGGTGATACCTCCAAGCGGGTTATGCTCACGTTAGGATCCACCACGTCAACGTACGTCTCCATCTCTATCCATTCGGCAGCCGTCGGGTCGATCTCAGTCCTGGCGTCAGCATTAGGCGACGACCCGGCTGCCATCCGCAGCGGCTCCGGTAGAGCTGCAGGTCTCCGGGGCTGCTGGGTCTGAATAGTTGGTGCAATGATATGCGGTTCACTACTATGGGCCGCACGTGGCTTGCATTTATGGGTCGCACGTGGCTTGCATTTAAGCGCATTCCACATGCGTGATAACACGCCACATTTATATAATATAAGCACAATTACCAACACAACTACGAAGGAACCCGTTGAATATGATACGAAAGAATGTACCCCAATGCCATTGACCATCACCGGGTCGATCATGGATAACGGTGCTAGCGGCACGTACTTAGACTTTTGTAAATGGTTCCACGGTTGTAGCTTTAAATGGTCAACTATCATGGATTGATTTAGAACGCCAGACACATCCAAATGGGGCATTTCAATGGCTAGGCCTATTCGAGTGTACGTCCGACTATAAGACGCCACAGGCTCGAATCGCCAGCCCCTCCCACTATACCCGCATTTTCCAGACATCAATGCATACACACCATTACTCACCATACATCGGTCCGTCAGTCGTCCGTCGCAATGAATTTCCACCGTCTCGCCGAACGTTTGCAACACTACTCCGATTTTCTCGTTGGCAAATAATTTACTAATGGTTACGTTTGACTTCGTTAGTTGAATATTACAGTTGCTATCAATCGCATTTGTCAGTACACTCACAATACAGGGTACGTGGGTCTTGTCGACCCGTAGTTGTCCCTGGCACACCCTAGGGTCAGCGCCACGACACTCCGACGCGGTAAAGTACCACCCAGTCTTGGTATCTAGACCAATGCTGGTACGGGCCAGCATCACTTGCATGTAGTACCCTGTCTTGGCCAGCGGTTCAGGCCATGAGTGTAGTCCATATTCGATATACTGCCCTCCGTCAATCAACGGTAGTGTCGCCACATAATGAAGTTTCGATTCGTCCTGCCACAATGGATATACCACTACATTTCTGTAATACCACTGAAACGGTCTTATCAGCATAATTTCCGCACTAACCTGTTTCGATACGGACGTCAGATCGTCGGGACTAAAAAGTTCCTCCGTTAGACGACCCAACTCTAAGGATGCCGTTTGCCTATGGAATCGTTCGGCTGCCTTCTGGTAGTCGTAGACCACACGTTCAGCCGAGTCTATAACATGCCCTAACCGTACTAGCGCATAGAGTTCCAACAATCGAATCCCCTGCTGCCTGAGCGCTCGGCTCATGTTGCCCGTAACAGTGGCCAAGTTGTCGCCTAACTCGTTAATACGATCCGTGTTCATACCAATATCTCGGAAAGCTAATTTGACGTGCGACGTCAACTGGTTGGTAAAATGCACCACTTTGTTCATCTTCGTCATCGCCCTCCTCACTACATCTCGTATGGCGTTTATATCCCCAGATGTAGCGGTACCGAACAGCGATGATGCGATGTCGCCCACAAAGTTAAATAACCCTCGCTTCTGCCTAGCGCCATTTCGACTACTCATCGTTTGCTGTGTTTGGCTTGCCATTTTTCTTACCCCCCCCCCGTATTCGATGCTGTAATCCGTATATATCGTTCCCACTCAAAAACGCTGTTTTGGTACCCATGCTAGCGGCGAGACTGGCCATTTGGGCCAACCATCCCAGGAACTCCGCGGGTAGGTAAGGATGGTCGATGGATACTATCACGGTCCATTCGGCCCGTATCACTGACACAGTCTCCGGCTTAGTTATCATGACGCCGTTCGGCAGGCGGTGTATACTCGAGTCCTTGCATATACTTGATACAATGCTAAACCACAACGCCATCATACACAATATAAACGAATACATTTTAGTATCTGCGAACAAATTTAGTCTTAATTGTTATGATATTCTACGTACTGGCTATTTGCGATGTTACAGTATAGCGATACAATACACACTATCGGCGGTTGTGCCGCTGAATAACGGCATTTACACAACTGACGAGATCAGCGTATAGCACGTCATCGTAAAGGGCGGAGTCTATTACGCCAATTCGGAGTCGCTTGTTACCGGATTCGTTCTCCCGCCCATACCCTTGCTTTCGCTTCAAGTCTAACCTGAGTAGCTTGCTGTCAGAATCGTCATCTGGTATATGTCTGCGCTTGCGCAGCATATACGGATGCGATGGAAGCATCTCCATTGGTTCAGAGAGCAGCTCTGGTACCGCCTCTGGAGCGTCAATCACCATGGGCCTAGGAGTTCCGATGACGTCACTTGGTGACTCATGGTTTCGACTTCGATTGGTACTGGGTTGCACCCTTTTTCGGTCAACCCTCTTACCCCCTGTACGCACCTCTGGCTCCATATCCGAAGCTGGCCGCTTCTTACGAGCCTGGGGTGTCGTCTCAGCGTCGGTGACCATTGGTTCTGGCTCGGGCAACATCGCCCTGGGGTGATGGCTAGCTTTCGTCCCCTTGGTAGGGTTATGAATGGGGCGTGGTCGTACCCCGTCCCAGCACATTTCCGAGTCGACTACGCGCAGCTTACATATATTAAGCACACGCATTCTCCCGGACCTTTGATGGCGGACATGGGCCACAGGTCCGTTAATTTTGAAGATCTCATACTCGGGGTCGCTGCGAGAGGTCAATTTCATCCTCTCTTCAGCTTTGACGACCACCGAATCCCCCACTTTAAACTCACCAGCGTTCGCACGCTTATTAATTTGTTCCCGGTGAACCTCTCGAGATCTAGCTGTCCCCTCACGAGCACGCAGCAAGGCGTTGTTGAGATACGTCAGTCTCTCACCAAGGTCCTGCGACGCATCGATGTGAACGGCTTTCGGCAATCTTGCCCGTCGCCCATAAGTCAAATAAATGGTGTATACCCGGTCGTTGAATGACGAGTACTGCGGTACGCTGTCAAAGCCGCACCCAACTCGTCCTCCCACGCCCGTGAGGCGTTGTTCACCCCTTTCTGTATCAACTCCTTAAGAGTGCGGTTGAATCTCTCGGTACGCCCATTGGTTTGCGGATGGTATGGGCTAGACCGTCTATGGTCGATACCGTGTTCTTTAAACCGCTCCTCCAGAGAATTGGAACAAAATTCTTTACCTTGATCCGTTATTACAATCTCAGGGACGCCATGACGCGCGACATATTCGTTGAAGAACTTCTCTTCGACATTTTGAGATGTCTTCGCTGCAATCGGATATGCTTCTGCCCAAGCAGAACAGTGATCGATCACCGTCATGATATACACGTTACCCTTATTCGATTCTAACAGTGGACCGATCAAATCCATTCCAATTATCTGACTCGGATAATTGGCCATGGGCATCTCACTATACCTGGGTCGGGTGGTGACAGGTCGGTTGACCTGGCACTTCGTACATGTCTCAATCATACGAACCACGTCTTTTCTCAAAGACGTCCACACAAAAGAATCTCTTACTATACCGATGGTCTTCTGCAGACCTTGGTGACCGGCTCGTTCATGAGCCATCCGGAGTACCTTCTCACGGAACAGGGTAGGTAAGACAATTCTAGGGTACTCAGCGTCCAACGCTGAAGGCGTAACTAAAGAATACAAAATACCATTCTTGACCATGTACTCCTCCGGTGTGTTCTTGAACAACGCCGGGTATTCTTTGGTCTGCTCGGCACACAATCCGTCATACGGTACGTCGAACGCTTCTAGAGGGACGTGAGGTAACACTCCCTCGTCGACATCGGGTATTACAAAGTCGCCCGTATCTAACGTCGTGACTTCCACCGGACGACGTAACCTGGACAACATGTCCGCTCGAATATTCCTCGAGCCTTGGATGTATTCAATCTTACATCCGTACTCGGCAATCAGTACTGCCCAGCGCTGCACCTTCGTGTTTTTAACTTCGCCCACAAACAAACTCTTTAGGGGTTTGTGGTCGGTATACACGGTGAACTGCGCGCCAAATAGATAAGGCCTAAGCTTCTTTAGCGCATATATTACCGCATAAGCTTCCTTTTCTATCACAGGCCAATTCAACTGACTGTCTTTAAGAGTAGAGCTAACATACTGAATCACCCGCTCAATACCCTTGTTATCTACTTGTACCAGTATCGCACCTATCGCATAGCTAGACGCATCAGTATACAATCTATATGGAGCATTCAAATTCGGGTATGTGAGAACCGTCTCACTACACAGCAAGTTTTGCAATTTCTTAAACGCTTGCTGTTCCTCCTGGCCCCACTCAAAACGTTTATATTTCTTAGTCAATTCTATCAAAGGCTTAGCAATTTCGGCATAGCCTTGCACACAAGAGCGGTAATACCCTGTAGCGCCCAGGAAACTTCTCACCTCACCCACGTCGCGTGGCGGTGACATTTCTCTTATGACCTTGACCTTCTGGACCTGAGGAGCCACTCCCTGTGCTGAAACACGATATCCTAACAAATCAACTGATGGTTGGGCGAAATCGCATTTCGATTTTTTAACTTGCAAATTATATTCTTGAATTCTACGCATAACCTTACGCAAATGCTGTGCATGCTCAGCCGGATTTCTCGAATATATGACTATATCGTCGACGAAAACATGCAGATATTTTCCCACGAATTCTCGGAAAATATCGTTCATTGCCCTCTGAAATACGGCACCTGAGTTCGCAAAACCGAACGGCATCCGAACAAAGTCGAACAAGCCTTCACTACAAACGAACGCTGTTTTCTCTATGTCTTGGCTGTCCATTGGTATCTGCCAATAGCCAGACTTCAAGTCCATAGTCGAAAATATCGTTGCGCCGCACATCGAATCAAAAATATCGGCTATGTTTGGCAGTGGATAACTATCCTTCTTGCACACAGAATTCAACTTTCTGTAGTCGACACAAAATCTAGTCCCCCCGTCCTTTTTAGGGACCAACGTAATGGGCGACGCCCATGGCGATGACGATGGTCTTATGACGCCCGCTGCCAGCATTTCAGCCACTTGATTCTTGACTATATACTGCTTGGCCAGCGGTAGACGGTACGCTTTCTGCCTAATAGGATAGGCATCCCCTGTCGGTACCGTACACTTGACTTTGGGAACCAATCCTAAAGTGTTTGGACGAGCCGTATCAAAAATATCTGCAAAGTCCGCCATGACTTTGTCGATATTTTTATATCCGGTCGTTTCCTTACAGCTTGCATAGACATAATTTGTCTGCTCTCTATGCGGATATTCAAAGGGATATATCTGGCCAACCCATACTACAATTTTGGCCCGATAGTCAATCTTTGCATTTCCCATATATCCTTACGAATCAAGGATGTGCTAGCACCAGTATCCACTAAGGCATGCAGGTACTTACCCTGATCCGATGGACCGTCTTTATCCATTTTTAGACGGATTAAGAACCGCTCGGTCGGTGCTTTCACCAACGGCTCTCTCCGTCGTCGTTTCCCGGGCTCCTTCGGCCACTAACAACTTCGGCGTAGCTATTTTCCCGGGAGGATGCGTCCTGTGCGGCACTGTATGAATAACGGCCCTGTGCATCCGTCCCTTCTCCGGTCAATACGAACCCATCACGGTCTTCATATTCGTACTGGTTACGTCGAGCATTGTTCATGTCCATTCGATTGTTTCTTGAACATTCTCGTGGCGTCGTTCGTATGTCCGTCTGTCGGTCGTTCACCGCGTCGATTTCCATGTCGTCAATGCGGGGACGCTTGATTGCCCCGCGGTTAGCCGGACCCTTTAGTTGGGTCCCGGCAGGACCATTCTGCAGCGGACAGTCTCTTATGTAGTGGCCGTCTTTGCCACACCCAAAACATTTTATTGTTACGGCAGGAGTCGCCTGCCGGCTCATATACGTCCCAAAACAATTCAGGGCCGTATGTCCTTCTCGGCCACATGTAAAACATGTCATGGGTGGCCGTTGTGGTCGGGGCTGTGGTCGCGGTTGTAGTCGTCGTGCGGACGGTTGCACTGTCTGACGGTAGTCACTCTTATAATGGCCGACCCGGCCACAGTTATAGCAGGTGATGTTTCGTAAGTCTTTTCCCGCCCTAACTGGTCGGGGCGACGGTGGTGTACGTGGTTTTGCTAGTGGTGGGGTTCTCTTCTCGGGCTTGGCGGCCCTAGTCGCTGTCTGCCGCTCTAGCTGTAAGTCGCTCACCAACCCACACAATTGCTCAACCATTCTATTCTGTTGAGCAATCTGTTTCTTTAGCGTGCTAACCACGCTCCAGATCTCCTTTTCCTCCCCGGGACCCACTACGTTTACCTCCATGCCCTGTTCCTGTCGTTCGTTGATTTTCATGGCCTGGAGCAGGTCGTCACAGGTGGCCTCTTCCTCTGCAATCTCAATAGCATGGGCCAGGGTGGTGGCCTTCTTGCGGACAATCCTTTTGCTGAGACGATGATCAGATAGTCCCTTGAGGTAAATCCCCAAGATGGTCCTCCTGTTGTCGATGTTCTCGATAGGGTAAGCCCGGGCGCTCAGTTCCCTATAACGTCTGTTAAACGTTATGATGGTTTCGTTCCGCCTTTGTCGTACACCCTCCAGATCATACTTGATCCGTTCACCTTCGTTTGCTGAGATGAAGTTCAGTGTTATATACTCGTGGAATTCTTCGTAAGCGATATTCTCCCTTACTTTTCCCACGAGAAACCCATCTATGGCTCTGGACAATTGCCCTCGTGCCGCTCGCGTGATGATGTAGGCTGGTACGCCCTCTAGCCGTCCTTCATTAGCGACCCATGCTCGCCTGGTTTCGTCGAGGAAGGTTCTCACCTCCTCCGGCACTACTCCATCGCATGGTTGTATGCGGTAGATCGTGTCCCGGATCTCCTTCCGGTACACCCGCTCATTTACTCGGCGGTCGCTGCTTTCGACGATCGCCCCGGCCATCGCTGTCCCCATGGCCTGCATGGCCGCCACGGTCTCAGAACGTAGCTCGACACGTCGATCGATGCCAAGCACGGTCACGCTAGGGGGTTCTTGCGGGTTTGCCATTTCGCTAGCGATATTCTAATGTAATAACAACTTTTGCTAGTCTTGGTTGCTCAGGACAGTCTATTTCAGTCGTTATTTTAATTATGGTGCTGTCGCTATACTCTCTATGTTGGATGACCCTCGTTGTCTCTGTTGACTGGGCCCTCTCTATAAAAACCTTCACCCGGTCCGCGAGGTCTCTCAATACCACGTTGGCGGGTCGCTCTCTCAGTGCTTGGGCCATACAACTTTTTACTCACGGTTTTCACAGTTTGTCCAATCCTGGAAACATAAATCCTGACAGACGCTCGCCACTGAAGTTTTCTATTATCTACTGAAGTTTTCTATTATCTATCTTCTTATTTCTTAATGCTTCGCTTCCCACGGCGGTAAGGCCTGTATGTGTGGTTGCTGCGACAACCGGTCTTACCGACAAGGAAAGTGGTCGATACGAGCTCGCCTCGTGTGTAGATGAGAATCACGATATTTATGTTCGTATCTGGGCCTGATCTGACTGGTATAGAAGTCGGTGGTTCGTGACGGTGGTCTTCCGTCGCTTCCAGAATTAAGCAATAACTCAAACTCTTGCTTCGAGGATATCGAAGTGATGATTTTATTTTACTAATCTTACTATATATACTTCACTTTCAATTATAGGTGGCTTATACTACCACCGATATATCTCCCTATCAACTATGAGTGGCTTATACTACCACCAAAATACTTTGAGCAAAGAAGTACTGACTTTTGTTCAATACGAATACTGGTTACTCTACCATCTAAAAGTTGCTTTTCACGATTCGCTAAATCACTGTTATCAAATACTGTTCTTGGCTACTTAAAGTCATTCACCAAGAACTTGTGTGAATTTTGACAAATTCAGTTCCACAGAACTATACGAATTCGAGGCTAGGTTTACCTAAGCGCAGTAATTTTCGGACTCTCGATCAAATTTGAAAGTTCCCCTTATGTACTGCTTCGCCATGTCACGGTCATGTTCGGGTTGTTACACCCCACCCTTGGAGCCCCCCGCTTTGCCTCGTTTTGCTTACTACTCTTATAAAACTTTTGACCAATCCATTCCGGCCATTCGCGTACTCCGAAGATAGACCTGAACATTGGCAAAGCAGTACTTGAGTGATGGGATCTGTCGGATTTCGGTCTCAATAATGGATTTTGCTTTGGCAACCATTCCTAATCTCAAGCTTAATGGCTTACTTGACGGACGTCCTCTGTCAGTTTTTCGTCTCGTTTTCTACTCTACCTGGCGCCGGACGTTACCACGCCCGTATCCGGCCCCTTGCTCATTAGGCTTGCGCCTGCATTCTACAAGGGTGCTGTGACGTAGCGGTGACGTAGTGACCATATGGCCCGCCTGACTCACCAGCATCTGGTGCTGTTGGTCGCTTTTACAGAAACTCGGTTACCGTTATCACGGTCCCACGGTAAGTCGGTCACTACGTCATTTCTATGAGTCATCAAGCTTATGCTACCTGTACTCTGTCCGTAGTACCCTACCGACGCTCCTGCTTGAATATTTGGAAACTATTGGTCATAACTTCTGCTGAATACTATAAAAGGTTGTGCCGCTGCTACAGCAACAACTTTCATCTTTTAATTACCGCCAGATACCATCAACTCACAACCCTAGGTCCTTCTCCATTCTATCCAATTTCACTCAATATTTCGGCTATAGTTTCGCGTCAGTTTCGCATCGACTGATGCCCCTGTTGATGCATCCAGTTATCCGTTCATTAACTCATCTGGTATTCACAAATACAAAAATTTCACTGGGCCATCCCTGCAAATATAAGATGTCCCCGGGGTCATGACTCCCCGTACGACAATCCGATATCCACAACGTGTTAAAATTAGATCTGTTTATTCATAGCTATTTCTTTTGTGCACTTCGGAACTTCGCACATTTTCCAGAATGCATTGCTATCGACACAAACAGATCATCACTGAAAGGTTTGCCTTTACTATATACCGTAATTTAAGCTGCCAAAATGAGTCACCAGTTTTCGAATATCCCTATCGCTGTTCTAATAGAGCTCATCTTCTGCCGCCTCGCTTCGATCTAAAAGTACAAGCAATATTTTGTTGTTTGAAATAATCGAGCCATCATCCTCTAAAATGACGCTTCAAATCCAGGATTTAATTTAATCGATAAAGCCTGTCTAGTTCAGGTCCCCTAAAATAAATGTAAGCAACCTCATGGAGAGCGTTTTCAACAGGTTACCATAACAGCACAGGCCTGGGCAGGAAGCATCCTTAGGGTCTAGAGATTCAAGTTTGTTCAAACAGTCGATCGGCCAATTTGGCCGGTGGCCATCTTGGATTTTGGCCGATTTGTAGAAGTCTTTAAAAATCTCCGAAACCGCTTGGGAATCGATTCAAAACTCATGAAACAACATCTAGGGCAAGAGCTAAGCCAAGTTTGTTCAAGAGAACTTGATTGACCAAATGGTCTGGCGGCCATCTTCGATCATCTGGTTTTCGCGAAAACAACTTCTCCAGAACCGCTGAATGGATCGGGCCGAAAATTGTAAATGTGTATATGTAAAAAAAACATGTCCGCCATGAATCAATCAAAATATAACGTTTTTGCCAGACATCTTGTATTTTCTGCAAATTTCTTAGAAATTCATACTTATTAAACACTGAGCGAATTTTAATAAAACTTGGCTAAGCTTTCTTCACAGAAATTTGATTGGTAAATTTTTCCAATGGTCATCTCATTTTGTTCGGTTGGGTCAGTGGGCAAATATTTCAGGTAAACGATACAGGCCCCTTGGGCCTCTTGTTAATATTCTAAACAACCCACATGCTTTGGCATAAAGACATGAACAAGCAATGTGTCTCATTTTGTGAGGTATGTGCTATGGTTAAAGGCAAATGGTACATTTTATCTTGTTTTGGTTGTATACAATAACAAGATAGAGATTGCAGGCCCTCGCCCTGCCATTTTTATCACTGTACATCTTTCCTATTCGCCAGATTTTGTCATATTACGCCCAAAATTGTGAAATCCTAGTGTATGGTCACATCCTTTCTTATGTAAAGGTTTTGAGCTAAATAGTTTCAAAAAATTGGATCATGGCTAATGTTGGATATCCGCTTTCACAATAAAATTCTTTGTTGTGTTAAAATTTGAGTCAAATCTGATTAGTTTTTATGGGGAGCACCACACGTAAACAGACCGACAAACACTCACACACACACACACACACACACACACACACACACACACACACACACACACACACACACCACACACACGCGCACATACCCCCGGCCCCCACACACACACACACACACGCGCGCGCACAACACCTACACAGACGCACGCACACACAAACACACGAATAAAATGATGATGACAATTCTTAAATGCTGCTCAAACCCAATAATCCTTCTTTATTGGAATTAGAATTAACGCATACAACAGTGTTAACAATAATTTACTGGTTTATTTTAGCTCAAATTTTAACACAAGAATGTGTGTGATCCTGTACTATGATTCCACAACTAGGGATGCAATCTAAAAACTGGAAGTGGTTACAATGCCATAACAGTAACTAACAACAGGAGAGGAAGGGTCTGAAATCAGATGGTATTGTTTACTTCAGGAAATCATGTGGAGTATGGGTTGGGATGTGATGGAGTTGGGCTTGCCACCCAGTGGTATGCGCACCCCCCCCCCCCACCACCCCTCATTGGTGAAATTGTTATCGATCTGTCCTGCTTCCTTGAGGTGATGTTATTTCAATCAACGAAACACTGGTAGAGCTATACAAGCAAACCTGTCTATAACGGTCACTGTATGGACAATATAGTCACTAAGATAGGTGGTCGCTCACCGGCTGTGGGGTTTTAGGTGCATGCGTGGCATGTGATCGTGATTTCCTAACAGTAAGACTCAACTCTTATGGATAGTCATCAATTGGTCCCAAAAGCGAGTGTGCGTCGTAGACAGGTTTGTCCGCATTTCAGCGAAATAGCCCTCTGCCGTTTTAGCGCGTGTTGTGTCATAGGGGCCTTCTGCCTGACCTACTTCTGTGCCACTCTCTGTAATAAGAGAGGTACGTAGTCGCGCTAAAAATGCCTATGCCTTGACCTCATTTGGTGTTTTCTTTCTTAGTTGGCAAACGCATTTGAAAAATCAACGTTAACAAAGTCACTATTTATAGGATTTATTCAAACATGATTATGTCGACACCGTTTATCAAAATAAAACACGAAATTAGGTAACGCTTACCAAGTTTAATGTAGCGGCGAATGTTGAATTGTCGTCTCGCTGCCGTTAGAATATGCAATTGTACTTTCTATATGGTTCGCGCTAGAAGTTATTTGTACTGATTGGCCCCGTACTATAAATTAACAACTGACAGCTGTCACATTGCAGTCAACTGGATCATATCATAAGCGGCGACGATTCTCGCCTTAACGTACTAGAGAGCTCCGCGCCTAAGTTACGCGTTTTATTATTTAGGCGTTTATTTACGACCCCTTTCGTGAAACTGACGTAGGCGCGGGACTTAAGTATAGCGTCTAAGTTAGACGGGGGCGTAACTTATGCGCCTTTGTGAAACTGGCCCCAGCGGTCTGGGGGTTAACGACGTCCCACCGACTTCAGATACTAGAATTACTTGAAAAACTTACTAGCTTAACTGGACAATGTCCTAACGATTACAAATTAGCACATATGAGGTCTATATTTACTGTACAGCCTTCGTATTCGGCAAAGATAGCGTTGGAGCGGGGATGACGTCACGATCTGGTGAAATCCGAAATACTCCCATGATTACGACGGTATAATTCTTCCTATTATTGTATCTATTGTTGTTATTTAGGATCCAATATGTTAGTCATATAATTGTCTTTCAAGTAAAGTCAACTTTTACCCATCCCGGAATTGACCTTTAAATATTTTGGCAGGAATACGTCTAATCAATGGCGATCGTGTCAAGTGTTAGTTACCTAATCACGCACTCGTGTTAGAAACGCACAACGGCATCGTCAAGGGATTTAACGACATAATTGCGCTGGAAACGAGTTGACATTTGCTACACTTGAGTTTAACAAAACGCCTAGATTTAGATATTGGGCTTATTCGGATCGTAGTTTTTTGGTGATGTGCATTTAGCCGTTCGTCGGTTCATGAAACACGTTTTCTGTTTGAATGGGTCGGCCGGAAATTTTCGCGTAGTTGCATGAACATTCATTGATCTAAAGCAACCTCTCACCTACTGATATCCAGTCATCTTGTTCATTTTGGACTGCTTCTGCCGCCGACGCCACCACCGCTGCTGCTGGGGTTGCCGCCGCTGCTGCTGCTGCTGCTGCTGCTGCTGCTGCTGCCGCTGCTACTTCCACCCCTTACTATGATAGTAATCTGATTTTATAATGATTTCATAATATAAAATAATATAAACTGAAACTGAAACTGATGTTAAAACTCCTCATGATCACGGTCTGCCCCAAACACGTTTGTGATGGTATTAATTTAGACTTTAATCTGTAGCGTTCATTTATTTGAAACTCAGCATTCATTTGAATGATTTAATTCTTTCGTTTTCAAAGCAATCATACATTTGACATGTAAATAGTGTATTGTTAAATTCGGCGAGATATAAGGATTATGGGAAATATGTAGAATCAATCTGAGACAAACATCTATTGACGTTATGCCACTATATATCCTCAGAATCTCACGGGACCGGATAAGATAGTGTGTGTTGGTAGGCCTACTTTTCGTCGGGTGGGTGCGTGTGTACGTGCGAGCGTACGTACGTGCGTGTGTGCGTGCGTGTGTGCTCGCGTGCGTGCGTGCGTGCATGTGTGCGTGTTATCTGACATCCTGTTATCTTCCACACGTCAAGAAATTGATAACTAGGACTAATCGGTAGTTATCCGACCTCTCTTTGACGGACTCTGCTTTTGGGACAAAAGGTCTTAGATGCTTAATTGCATCCCCAAGAACAGACAGGCTCATGGGAGCCGAAGATCGCCGAAATGTCACTCCCAGAAGGCGGTAGTATATCATTTTGCTACCTAGCTTATTACAACACCGAATTCATTATACTTCAGGCATCGTCGCCGCCGCCGCCGCCGCCGCCGCCGCCGCCGCCGCCGCCGCCGCCTCCGCCGCCATTGTCGTCGCCATCCTCGTCGCAATAATCGGACATACATCTACAGGGAACGGAAAACGATGACTGGAAAAAGTAACTGATTGCCTTGGCTCAAATTATTTAGTGACGGTTCGGATAAGGGCAACACATAATTTTGTTGCAAACAGCCTTGCAAATTTACAATAGCTTTGGCGATTACGCATCGCCTGCAATTCTAAAAGTAAATGTGACCTTCAGATGGCCGTAATGGCTTTCCCCGTTTTCTTCTGGAAAATGTGTCTTACTCGCGCTGCAAGTGTAAATTAAATTTATAGCTGCAGCAATGCCAGTTTCTAGAAGAAAATCGATAAAATCGCAACATTGTCACAGACTATTAAATTATAATAATTTTTTTATAGTAGAAGTTGAACTTATCCAAATAATATTCATCACAAATATCATGGAGATAACGCAAATATGGTGTGGCGCGGCACATGTTTTATATCAGTGAATAGAGTTAGATTACAGAATCAAACATCTTTAATTTGCACCATAAAAGTGGCATATGTGTTATATCAGTGAATAGATTTGGATTACAGACTCAAACATCTTTAATTTGCACCATAAAAGTGTGTTTCCTGTTCAGATTTTCTAGTATACATTAACGAAAACTGTTATAGACAACATCTTATTTTAGTTGAATGGATTGAGCAAAATATCAATTGTTAGTCTGGTTTGCATCCAGGATATTAATATTTTTGCTTCAAGTATTTTAGTGTAGATTATCATTCAGTAGGTCTGTTTTAGTATATTTCTAGCATAAATGTATGTAATAAGATCTAGATCTACTAAGCATGGATGTTAATTCATGCGTATCGAGGAGTGGGGTGGAGGGATACATATGTCTTTCCATTTTCTTTGATAAGCACCCCTGTTTATTTACATGCAAATATTCATACACAGTCTGTTGGAATTAATTAGACAGGAACTTGTTGCCAACTGAGAGAGCAATAGCTTCCCAGCAGATTAATTTGGAAAACAATCCACTGACATGTTCTTGTTTTCTTGTCTTACAACAGTATGTTGTATTTGGTCGGTGGCAGAAGCAGCAATTTTCTCTCAATGGAAGAATCTTCACATCCTCATCATCTTCCTACCCACCTGACGTCATGCTATCACCACAACCTTTTAAAAGTTAGGAACAAACGGCAATGTACTAACACGACGGAAAAGATAAACCATTACTGGTAGATATGCATGCTTTGAGCCTTTCCAGTTGTTACATGACAGGTTAAATTCCATTTCAGATCGTATATTGAAAACAAAACTCTGTTGCTGCTACTGATACTGTTGCTGCTGCTGCTGCTACTACTACTATTACTACTACTACTACTACTACTACTACTACTACTACTACTACTACTACTACTATTAGAGAGAGTGAGAGGGCGGGAGGGAGGGAGGGACGGAGAGAGAGAGAGGGAGGGAGGGAGGGAGGGGAGGCAGGGAGGGAGAGAGAGAGGGAGAGAGAGAAAGTGAGAGGGGTGAGAGAGGGAGGGAGAGAGAGGGAGAGAGAGAGAGAGAGCGGAGAAAGGGAGGGAGGGACGGAGAGAGAGAGAGACAGAGAGAGAGAGAGAGAGAGAGGGAGAAAGTGAGAGGGGTGAGAGAGGGAGGGAGAGAGAGGGAGAGAGAGCGAGAGAGAGAGGGGAGAAAGGGAGGGAGGGACGGAGAGAGAGAGAGAGAGAGTGAGTGAGTGAGTGAGGAGCGAGAGAGGGAGGGGCAAATCGGCCGAATTCGGCCGTGTCTGGATGTTTTGGGCGATTTCAACGACGGCGACTCAGGCGATAACTGGCGATTCACAGATTTCCGACGATTCTCGCGTCGCCTGTGAGTGGCAAACATATTTTGGGCAGCTTATCGACGAATAGGAGCATGATCATCCGTGTGTAACCATAAGTTCCATTACAGCCGTTCGAGTGCCATCGGCGCTTTTCAATAGATAGGGAATGGTTTCTTAATAGTTATTTCCCTTCCACGATTCGCCAATTTAAAATTGAAAATACCATGAGACGTAAACAGAGCCGCGGAATGTATTGTACACCTACGCGATAAAGGCTCACGTTGCAAAAGCCCATCAATTAAGGCAAGTAAGTCTTTACAAGTGCCCACGCGCCCGGACAAGGTGACTGAACCTTAAACAAACCTCTCGTACTTATCTGACAGGCGCACAGTTTTCAATGTTCAAGACTTACAAGTTCACTGTATATAGGGCCTACAGTTAGGCCTTTTTAACAAGGCATATGAGGTAATAACATATGGGGCATGACGATCGATGAAAATAACCCGTTAACCCCCTAGGCTAATAAGTACACACAACACATCACGATGTTAGACCTAATATTTTGTATGTTTTGAAACTGATGAAATAGATAAATTGTTGCAGAATTAAACTGCAAATTAGGCCCAAGTTAGTTTCGGAATTGAAACCAATTGTGTGTAAATTTTAATATTTTTCACTTATACGTATTTCGGCATATTTAAAAGTATATAATGGATTATTGACCAATCTATAATATGTCTTGTATCGGCAACTGACAAAAGCGCGTCGACAGCATTCGCATTATTCCGTGATATTCTCTTTATAAAACATATTTTATTGTAGCATTAGTACAATGGGATTGGGCAACACGTTCCAACAACTTAGTATTGCCCCCTCCCAACAAGACAATAAAACAAAGAAAAAGAACGAAACCCCCTCCCGACAAGATAATGAAAGAGAGAAAGAGGACGATAAAGAAAGATGAACAAAGAGAGAGAGAGAGAGAGAGAGAGAGAGAGAGAGAGAGAGAGAGAGAGAGAGAGAGCGAGAGGAGCGGAGGGGAGTGAGAGGAAGGGAGAGAGGAGATAGGAGAGAGGGGAGGGGAGGGGGAGGAAGGGAGGTCGAGGTGAGAGGTAGGGAGGGCGAGAGGGGGAAAACGCGATGAAATTTGTCTAATGAACACTGGGCGGACACCTGGGTCTTAGTGTCACACCCCTTTTGATCTCCTTATATGACGTATGGCTATGAAAACCATATCTAATAGTGGTAGTCATATGAATTCCGAAGTACCATGCACCACATTTTTTAGAAATCGTGCAAATAGGTTGTGAATATTTTGAAACCAAACAGACCGGATCAGCTGCTGCCAGAGGCACCAACAGCTCCCAGTAAAATTGTCCTCAAAATATATCTTGAAATTAATTCGACAGCAACGGCTTCCAGTCAAATTATCCCCATCCCAAGTAGTCAACAGTACGATTTCCTACAATGAAATAAAATGTAATGTATTGGTACGGAACGAAATTACACGTTTTGACCATACAGAGATCAACAAATGTAACATAGAAAGTTGGCATAGTATAACAGTTTAACTAGAATTTATAAACAGAAACAAAAGCAGAATTTGAACATGAAATTGCATAATATATAGAGTCAGTCCTATGCGACGGGCCGCATAGCTCTTGTAGCAAGAGAATGGCGCTTCGCCAAGACAGGTGGTCAGAATAGCACTCAAGTAGTTGACGTCATAATAAATTATATTATTAGACGGCTAATGTCATAATCATTAATAGTTTTAACACAGCCGGGAAAAATGTACTAGTCCATACCTAAAGGTCTACATTAGAAATTATTTTCTACAATTGGTCATCCTGGTTCTAAAGTGGTAAGATAGAATCTGTCTATCAGGTGACTGCAATATGGCAAGCTTCACGAACGACCAACAACCGCTCCCGTGGTGCACCAGGCCCCTGATGAGGAGCCGGTGCATTGGAAATATAAAACAGGTATTACTGTTATGTTTTGTCACTTATACACAGAATCACGTAACACGCACACATACACCAACGTACACACGCACGGACATATGCATAAAGACACAATTAGAAGCGGCATTATATCCTACCTCCCTACTATCTATCTTTACAGTCAGCCAACTTCTAGACATTTATAATGAAATAATGCTTGTTCTTGACAACCACAAGGAAGGCATATTCCCTTTTAGACAACGTCAAAGCGTTCGACCAAGTGTGGCACACTGGTTTACTTCAAATGTTAAAAAAAAAATTGGCATCAATGAAAGCCTGCTAACATAGTTTGAGATTTATTTAGCCCATCGTCACGAACGAGTAAGTAGTAATGGCTGGTGGGGTGGGGTTTATGGACGCTATTGTTATTCTCAGCAGGAGGTCTTTGAGAACAATGGGGATCGTATGGAGAACAATGGCGATCGTCCGCACACAAAGGAACTGTATTTTGAGAACAATGGCGATCGTCGGCACACGATTTCTAGGTTTTAGAACAATGGCGATCATATGCACTGGTATGTGAGAACAATGGCGATCATCCGCACACACTTGATAATCTATATTTAGTATATGTGAATCATGGTAAAACCCCGTTGTATGTCCTGAAAATTGTAACCCTTAAAAGTTAGGTATTTTATGTTTGAACTTAGTGGCGCACGCCCCCCCCCCCCCCTCGGTGGTCCCTCTGTGGTAGTGTGGTATGTAAGGTAAAAATAATGGGTGTTCTGATAATAGGATGTAAAATAGAGTTTAAGAGGTGGTCTGATAAGGGAGGTCTATGCGGAGGCTGAGGAGTACCGGAGAGGAGGAGGAGGAGGAGGCTGAGGAGGAATGCTATGGCGGCCGGCTGGTCTCTGCATGGCGAGGCTAGTATTCTTGCTCAGTAGAAGTTGGTTTTGAGGTCGATGCTAGCGTACTTGTTTACAAGGCAATGCACAATGTATGAATATTTTGAAAATAATTTGTCTGCGTCATTATTAAAAATCATTAGTCGAAATATTTTATCAGTAGATCCCTTGAATGACTGTCGTCATATGTTTTATTAGGTGTTTAACCCCGCTATGTACCAGTAAATGTCTACGGATAATTGTACTGTACGAATATTTTAAAAACTATTTGTCTTAACACGATCAAATCATTTCCTAAATATTTAGCTGTAACATCACCCAATTACTTTGTCTGGTGCGAAATTTCGTTGTCACGATGCTTTTAAGCCACTAAACTTTATTAGTAAACTATGTACATGCTGAATATTTTGAAAAACGATTTGACTTGTGGCTTAACCGACCTTACGCGCAAATTGTTTTTTAAATACTGTTTTGTAACGTTTTAGATTTATTGCGTTTAAAATTTTGTCAGTATTTCTCTGAGCATGTCACGTGTTTATGGAATGGTTTGTCAAGCGTATCACTCTGTATGATAAAAAGATTATTTGTCGGGTATGGTTTCAATTTATCCATTCGTCGGGAATAGTGAAATCAATCTTTAATCGAGATGTGTTAATAATGAAAGAACATGTTAGTACCTCCCGTTTAGAAATATTCAATACTACTATTAAATTATCGCCTAGGTTACTCACGAGGAGATTTCACTTTGTAGTTGTGAATGCGTACTTATCTGGATTGTTTTTGAATAAATAACAAAATCGCATTATTGTATCGTTTCATAGTTCTTAACCGAGTGGACATATGTACTAATTCCCTTGGGACAATTATTAGAATATTACGTTTTGGCGCGTTAGTGCTTTTGCATATTTATGACGTGTTTGCTCATATTAACATTAAACATGGCCGCTTCATTCACTTTAAGGGCAGCCTGATGTTAGATTTTGTCTATGCCTGCTACCTTGTGAACTAATAATGATGAAAGGCGTCACTCATGGTGGAATACGAGGTTGAATGTGTCTGTATCGATGGAATCTGGTTCTGATCCATCATCCACGTCTTAAGGGTGTCCTACATTTTATCACGTACGTTCCCCACACACACGCATGCACCCGACGCACCAACCCGCACACATACTGCACATACCCTCGAGCACGTGACGACATGCGCGTGGTTCTACGCGCGTGCCCGTGTCACCCGTGTATGTTTTCCCTGTCTGCTGTGTATGTACGTCGTGCGTGCATGCGTGCGTGCATCTTTGTATGCACCCGTTGGCGTGTGGGTGTATGCGTATAACAGAATTTTGTTTTTTTGATGGCCCCCTTAAAAAGAGGCCTATTTCATTTATTTTTGCTTTCACGTAAATGATTAATCTTATTTCTGTGATCGCCATTTTCGTGCATCCTCTCACCACATACGTGGACAACATTCACACTGAAGCAGGCTTTCCGTGTGCAGCCATTTGTTATAATTGCGTTCGTCCAGATCCGCTAGATATTCGTTCCAGCTGTTCTGGAGTTCACGCATCACCTTGTGAAATGGTTGCCGAACCGCCACTTCATGAAACTGATTCCACTTGACACAGCCGCACTTAATCGGTGTAGAACCGATCGTTTTCCAGCGATCACATAAAAAAGTTTCCATTTTTGTTTTGCCAAATTCAAAAAGCTGTATGCCTTACTAGTAGCGCGCATTTCGCTTTTATTGCTAAAATATGAGCTGTCAGTAAAACTATCTTTCCAATCTGAACAACCCTTATTTCGGTCACATGGTTTTTTTCCCACGGCTTAAAATTAACATCATCGGATGACATTTTTTATTTTTAACAACTGGAATTGATACGCATGGTTCAATTACAGAGCACGTCATATGGTTTTCTCAGAATTCAAATATGTCCGCATTTTTTGTCATTGTCACAATGTGAATACGATTAACTTTGGATTTTTGGATCATTGTGATACGCCTCGCGCTCCTAGCGCACCATTGATTTTTTAGCCATTATCAGCATTCATCCATCGCAATGTATCAAAATGGTGATAATTGGGGATAGTGGCTGAGGGGTGAGAACGGAACACGAAGAAATAATAACACTGAATTTGTTTTTAAATACTTAATAGTCGATGGTATGTTAGAGAGGTGGTCTGATAATGGCGGTCGAAGGAGGCGGTGGAGGAGGGATGAGGAATGCTATATCGGCCGCCCTCTGCCTTGACACTGTTCTCTATGCATGAGTGCGCATTTATTCCTTTAAGAAAATGCATAAAGGTCGTCACTCGTAGAGGTGTCACGAGCGATGAGGAGGATGAGGAGGATGGCTGATGTATGCCAGCGTATTCTCCGAGGTGTCGTCTTGAGCGATATCTCTGTATGAATATTTTGATAATAATTGATTGTAAGCCGCTGTTGGCTTAGTCACCATCAACCGCCTCCGTGGTTTAGGTCATTAAAAAACGGCAGTCATTTAACTATTAAATGTTCAAAATTGTTATGGAAATTGTCATCGTTGATGATCGATGTTGTATAATCTTATATAGATAGTTTTATCTACCGTATTTATGTCTTTAAAGCGTCAGTCATTTAATTATTAAATTCTTTTAAATATGAACAAACTCCCAGTCATTTAATTTTCAAAAAATATCAGAACGCTGCATTACACAGGAAATAGTGATCTACGTTGTATGTATAATATTATATATATATATATATATATATATATATATATATATATATATATATATATATATATATATATAATTTTATCTTACGTATTTAAGGTGCTACTTTAAAGTGGAAGTCATTTAATTGTTAAATTTTCGAAAATATGAACAAAATGTGTTCCCCAGTCATTTAATTTTCAAAGGAATCATACAAATATGAACAAAATGCGTTCACAGTCATTTAATTTTCAAAAATCAGACATGCACACAGTAGTTTTTCCTGTTTTAGACTTTGAATACTATTATATAGATAGTTTTATATATCATATTTATGTCTTTAAAGTGGCAGTCATTTAATTATTAAATTTTCGAAAATATGAACAAAATGCATTTCCAGCGTACAGGTGGCCATTTAGAACAGTAGTGCCCATCGACCACTTTTGACGGATCAGAATGTGTGCTTGTGTATGCATGTGTGAAGAGGGTTGTTGTGTGTAAAAACTTTATTACATTATTTTATTTTTTGATCAGATAAAGTGTTCTCTTTCAAATGATCTGTTGGCCCTGAAAAGGGCCGTGTTTTGAGATAGGTCTCCATCTTTGCAGAGCCGCACAGGCGTGGTTGTCAGTTTGGTAACAAACTGTGCCATGTGTGCTTTTTGTATATCAGTCGGAGTATCGCCGATTACAGGACACCCATGCAGATACTGTTTGATTGGTAATAGACAATAGCACTCCTTGCAGGTGTACACCATCTGTTTAGGTTCTGTTTTCTTGATCATACGCCTACAGACCCTCTCGTGTTTCGACCATCGGCATATGGTGTCGTTGATGTCGATGGAACACTAACGACATCGCACATACCCAGTGTCTGATCCGTCAAAGTTTGTACTGCTGGCCATTTTAGCCGAATGTACATTAACATTTACATTTATACTACATCGCTCTACTAAAAAAAATATATGGAACATCATGTGAGATGACTATCGACCTATCAAAAACTGTCGCGTACTGGCCTCCATATAATGACGCATACATGCAGGCGAAAATCTTGGATATGTTCACGGGCTAGACGCGATGGATCAGTTTGTTAAATGGTTAATGCGCATAAAATCTGTGTGTGTTAAAAAAGTATCCAGGGAAATATGTTTTCTCTGACCACCTCGTTATTGTGCATAATGCATCTATGATTCGCTTTTAATCCTTCAATTTGTATGCAAACGCGTTAACCTTCATCTAAAACCCTCAAACATGAAACTAAGTGGCTTCCGGCCAGTCATTTCATTTTCAAAAAACCAGAGCAAAGTACATCGATATGTGGGTAATATATAGGTAAACCAAGCGATGTTGTATGTATAATATTATATAGATAATAATCATGCATCTATAGTTTTTAAGGAGTGGTCTTTAAAGCGGCAGTCATTTAATTATTAAATTTTTAAAATTGTTATAAAATGGTGACGAACATGTCCACCATCCACCATCGTCATCGTTGACGAATAATGACGAGCACCCTTGTATCGTTTAACATAGTAATTATGTTGTCGATGCGCTCCCTCGTGGTTGTAGTAAAAAGTATTTTGAAACTAAGCGGAATTGTGGCTTCCTAAGTCAGATTGTCGCATTGAACAGCACGTTTTGAAGAGTTTGTGCGCATGAAGGCACTAGTGCAAATTGTAGCTTCCTATGTCAAATTATAATCAAAACTATTCACTTAAACTACCAATGTGCCACGATTTAGGTTTGAAAAATCAGAAAATAACAGAATATTTCGAAACTAGCGTGAATTGTAGCTTCCTATGTCAAATTAGTATCCCCCTCCATTGCCCCTCCATGGTACTGTGGTATGTAAGGTAAAAATAATAAGAGAGGTGGTCTGATAACGGAGGTCGTAGGAGGAGTAGGCGGGATAAGGTGTACTAGCGTACTTGTTTACAAGTCGTCAATGCGCATTATTGATGTACGAATATTTTGAAAATAATTTGACTGTGGTGTTAGCCACAACTTTCGATCAAATCGTTTCCAAAAGATTTAGTGAATATTTTGAAAATAATTTGACTGCCATGTTAGCATCAACTTTTGCTGAAATCGTTTCCAAAATATTTAGTCGGATCCATAGATCCCTGAAATGACTGGAGAGGTGGTCGCATAATTGAGGTCAGACGAGTGAGGAGACGGAGAGATGAGGTATGATAGCGTGGCCGAACTCTGCCTGGCACGAGGGATGAGGTATACTAGCATACTTGTTTACAAGGCATCAGCCGGCAATGAGTGTTATTGTCGTACAAATATTTAAAAAATAATTTGAACGTGGTGTTAGCAACAACTTTCTATCAAATCGTTTCCAAGATATTTAGTGAATATTTTGAAAATAATTTGACTGCGGTGATAGCATCAACTTTTGCCCAAATCGTTTCCAAAATATTTAGCTAGGATGTAGATCCCTGGAATGTCTGTAACACCTCGCCATTCAGCCAGTTAAACGTAATAAAACTGGGAAAAATTACCATGTCCGGGTACACACAGTATGAATGCATTATGAGTACCTATTCAATGAGGCCTCAACAACAAAAATAATATAGTTGGCTAACCATTGTCTAGAGATTGTGGCCACAACCACCTACTACCAATAACGACCATCACCACCACCATCACCACTAACACCACCACCATCACCACCATCACCATCCCTCTATAACCACCAGCACCACTACACACTAAGCACCAACACCCACCACCAAGTATTAACCCACCACCACCATCCACCACAACACCTATTTCCATCAACCGCCATCCCCACCACCATCACCACCAAGTTCAACAGCACCCACTCCAATTTGTATATCGAGGGCTGTGGGGAGGGGGGGGGGGGGACCGGCAGGGAAGCTACACTCATCAAATTAACATGCACATAAAGAACCAATGTTTTATTTGTATCCATATTTTTTCATTGAAGAAAATATTACATATGATAAAACATATAGTTACTGTAGCATAAACAATTAGGCAATGTTCTGGAGATCCATTTATCGATGACTGATTCCTTATGGATCAGATCCATCACCGACAGAATCATCATCATCATTATCATCAGCATCTAGATACTTCTTGATCAGAAACTCTCTTTTTCGAAAAGCTGAGAAAACTGCTTCATCATATACGTACCGCTCGGTGATCAAATCTTTAGTTTCTCGATGAATTATTTTAATGAGCGTAGAGTTCTGTAATCTTCTCCACTGGAACATTTTGTCTACACACTTTGTAACTAAAGCATCAGCATATACGGAAATAGACACATTGCCTACACCATTTGGGTCTGTGTTCACTTCACCATCCTCATCTTCTAAACCTGGTTGTTCAGCATCTAACACCTGCTTAATATTTTAAAATATGGTAAATAGTTCCTCATTGCCTATGGCTTCTTTTTCATCTTAACCTTCATCTTCACTCTCAGACTCCGCTGAGTCATTACCCGCAAATCCGGAACATGCGGCCACAAATCCGCAACATGCAGTCGCAATCCCTAACATGCGGCTGCAATCGGCAATATGCGCCCGCAAATCCACAACATGTGGCTTGCTTGTGGCAGCACATGTACGCATGCATTTTGGCATGTAGGTATGTTCAGGCATGTACATACACTTGTTGCCATCTGCAACATGTGCCTGCAAATCTGCAACATGTGCCCGCAAATCCGCAACATGTGGCCCACATGCGGCAGCACATGTACGCATGCATTTTGACATGTATGCATGGTCAGGCATGTACATGCACTTGTTGCCATCCGCAACATGTGTACGCAAATCTGCAACATGCGCCCGCAAATCCGCAACATGCACCCGCAAATCTGCAACATGCGGCCCACATGCGGCAGCACATGTCGCATGCATTTTGGTGTGTTTGCATGTTCAGGCATGTACATGCACTTGTTGCCATCCGCACCATGCGCCCGAAAATCCACAACATGTGCCCTCAAATCTGCAATATGCGCCCGCAAATCTGCAACATGCAACTGCAATCCGCAACATGCTGCCGCAATCCACAACAAGCGGTCGCAATCCACAACTTGCGGTGGTGGTTGGTGGTAGTGGTGGTGGTGGTGGTGTTAGTGGCGCTGGTGGTGGTGAAGGTGGTGGGTGATGGTGTTGATGATGATGTGGTGGTGGTGGTGGGTGGTTTGTAGGTGGTGTTTGCTGTCGCAATATCTAGACAAATGGATAGCCAGCAGAGCCAGTCATTCCAATGAAAATTTTTCAAAAATAGTCTTCTGGCACATGCATGCGCACAAGGGTGCACACCGTGGCACACACCTAGACACGCAGAAGGGCACAAGATATAACTAGCAGTATCGCATCTTAGCATGTGTGCATGCGAGCGAGACCTTTATTAAACCCTCATTGTCATACCCTCTCCAACCTATATACCATTTTTCAGACACCGCGCTCTCACACATTCTGACCACAATGTCTAGACAAATGGATAGCTGTCAGAGTCAGTCATTCCGATGATAAATTTTCAAAAATAGTCTTCTCTAGGGCTGCAAGTATGAATATGAAGAAATTCGCTATGGTTTGGCGGGTGGGTGTGTGTTGGTGGTGGGGTTAATGCATGATGTTAGCTGTAGGTCGTAGTCGTGGTGGTGGTGCTTAGTGGTTGGTGGTGGATATTGGTACTTGTGGTAGTGGTACTGGTGGTGGTGCTAGTGGCAGTTGTGGTGATGGTGGCGGTATTGATGCTGGGGATGGTGATGATGGTGCTTAGTGGTTGGTGTTGTATGACAGTTCTGGTGGTGGTGGTGCAAGTGGTAGTGGTGGTGGTGAAGGTTGTGGGTGGGTGGTGGTGTTGATGCTGGTGGTGGTTTTTGTGTTGGTGGTGATGATGGTGGTGGTTCTGGTGGTGGTGGTGCTAGCAGTGATGCTGGTGGTGGTGATGGTGCTGTGTGTTGGTGGTGATGATGATGGTGGTGGTGCGGGTGGTGGTGGTGCTAGTTGCGGTGGTGAACGTGGTGGGTGGGTGGTGCTGTTGATCCTGGTGGTGGTGATGGTGGTGTGTGTTGTGGTGATGATGATGATGGTGGTGGTGGTGGTGCTGGTGGTGCTGCTGCTGGTGCTAGTGGCCGCGGTGGTGAAGGTGCTGGATGGTGCTGGGTGGTGGTGTTGATGCTGGTGGTGGTGGTGGCGGGTGTTTGTGTTGATGATGATGATGGTGGTGGTGGTTGGTGGGGTGGGGGGGGGGGTGTGTTTGCTGATGCAATGTCTAGACAAATGGATAGCCAGCAGAGCTAGTCATTCCAATGATAAATTTTCAAAAATAGTCTTCTCTAGGTCTACAAATATGAACAAGAAGAAAATTGAGATTTTCTTGAAGAAATTCGAGGATTAAAGGGTTAAGAAAGTCCCTAGCGCCCATGTAATGGTGTAACATGAGGTGGTCGCTTAGGGCAGGACTGAATTATATAGTAAAAACATGGTTATAACGTATCACTGCTCTGTAGCCAAAAGGATATATTTATATTTGTAGTAAATATCTTTGATTATGCTACTATACTTGTAATGTTGCTCTTAATAGTTGTTGAATCTTTACGCGTCGGTAAACAACAATAGCCGGTGAGCGGGTGCACACGTTATTATTGATTTTTGTAAAACTCTCAGCGAGGACATTGTAATATCTTGCGCTTAGAACGAGACGGGTGGTGCTTTAACATTCTTTCGTTATTCCTTAACACGTGCCATGTTTGTAACTTGATTAAGCACCGATCTCACAGCTAATGCGACACTGATAAAGGGTAAAACTTCATGCGTGGGTGGGCAGGGAAACACCGCCCTCAAACAATGCCATTGGCAGATGCCTATGCTAATATGTGCAAAATACAGTTCCTTTGTGTGCGGACGATCGCCATTGTTCTCCATACGATCCCCATTGTTCTCAAAGACCTCCTGCTGAGAAGAACAATAGTGCCCATAACCCCCATTACTACTCGAGTAGTTATATATGTGGTTAATCAACCCTTCGGCGTCTAACTGTTTGAGTATCCCAAGGGTCAATTCTTGGTCACCTACTATTTTAATCTTAATAAATGACCTACCAAGTCCCATCGTAAGCAATATAAGATTATCTACTGACGACAACAACTTCAAACAATACCATGGTGAGCACTCCCTGACCACACCCATTTGCATTCCTCTTTGCAATAATCCTACCATACCGTCCGGATGCCCTGTTAAAGTTGGAAACTATGGATCTGCCACATCAAATCATCACAAGTATCTTGGTACTAATCTTAATAATAGCTGGAACTGGCACACCCACTAGATTAACCCATTCTCACACGCTTAACACAAACTTTCCATACCTAGAGGTCTCAGATGTATCCTAGACCCGAAGTGCTTGGAAATCATGTATAAAAGTTTATCAGAGCATCCTTGGGAATACGCCGACATTATCTGAGACACCATATCCGAATTTCTGGTGCGTAGACTAGGGAATATACAAAAATACACGCTTAGAACGATAAGTGGCTTGCCTCGTAGTACGAGCATGGATGACTTTTATGACTAAACATGATTCAAACCACTTTCCAGAAGATGCGCAACCTATAGGCTAATACGATTATACAAGATCATTAATAGAATGACTTCTGTGAGTCTGTCAGAGCAACTCTCACAGCTCACTCAAAACAGAAACCGTAGAACTTACATCATGGTAGCACAGATACACTTATCTGTTGCCGTACTGAACTCCGTCAAAACTTCCTTTTCCCAGAAAATGTTCGTTCCTTGGCCCACCCTTATAACTTCATCCCTATAACTTCATCAGCCTCTTTACCTCATCATCCTCTTTAAATGAATTTAAAGGCAAACTTAAAGCTATATCTCCTACCCATTCACCAACTCTGTGGTTCTATGCTGGTAGTCGACCAGTCGACATAAATCGGCATAGCCTTCGCAACAGTTGTAGCGGTCTCAATAGAGACCTCTTCAACAACAACCTCTTTGACGCCACAAGTGTCAACGTGACCATGCAGAGGAACATGCTGAACATCTTCTCTTCTGTTATCATCTCTATACCGGGCACCACCTCCAAAAAATACCAACTCCAAATGAACTGTCCTTTAACAACAGCATCTTCCTACGTCCTTAAACTCACACCACATCAGGGGTACAGGCATGAGTAGCCTTACTGCCAGCTTTTCTATATAGTCTCAGATTCCATTTCTCTCTCTCTCTCTCTCACTCTCTCTCTCTTCCACCGCCCCCTCCCATCCAATCCCCTCTCTTCGCTTTTCTCTCTCTCTCTCTCTTTTTCTCTCTCTCTCTCTCTCACTCTCTCTCGCTTTCGTCTCTCGTGTCCCCCATGCCTCCTGTGCCTCTCTTTCTCTCTCTCTCTCTCTTTCTGTGTCGCGCTATCCCTCCATCTCTCTCCCTCTCCATCCCTCCCCACTTCTCTCTCACTCCAACCTTCTCCCTCCCCTCCCCTCTCTCTCTCACCTTCTCTCTCCCCTCTCTATCTCTCTCTCTCTCCCTCTCTCTCTCTCTCTCTCTCTCTCTCTCTCTCTCTCTCTCTCTCTCTCTCTCGTTTTCGCCTCTCTTGTACCCCATGCCTCCTGTGCCTCTCTTTCTGTGTCTCACTAACTCTCCATCTCTCTCCCCTTTCCTCCCTCCTCACCTCTCTCTCTCTCTCTCTCTCAAAATCATTCGCTCTCTCTCTCTCTGTCTTACTCTATTTCTAAAACAAATGTTGCATCAATTAAATGAACTTCTCTAAAAACAGTAATGGCATCGGTTTCTACATCATTAAGATTTACGATATCACTTGACTCATTATAGTTTTGGAATAATACACGGCCTTGAATTTTATCGGGTTCCACTTGCTCAAAATAAATAGGCATACATATTAAAATAAACTATGTTTAAATAAACTAAGCTTAACACACTTGTAGTGAACATTTTAGAAGATTACCGCTTCGGCGAGTTTTCTACCCGCCCAACACAAGTGTTGACAACATTCTTATTTCACGGATCTGCCGCCAAAACCAACCCACCCATTACCAACTAGATTTGAGGTGAAAATGTTCATTCTATGAGCTGTTTGCCTTTCTGAAGTGTATTGTAGATGAAACTGCATGGCCAGTTTCTAACTCATTTAAACTTACCCATTTGTTGGAATTATCATTCCACCAAGTTTTGTTATATTTTCGCGAAGGTCTAAGTCAGAGAGAGGGCATTTCCTCCCCTTTAAAGGCATACATATTGGTTTTTGCTCCCTTCCCTGTGTAATGCTGATTGCATGGTTTAAAAAAGTTTCAACTTCGAACATCACAGCTGTGGTCACTACATTGTCAAATAAACTACATTTGTGCCACCTTAAATAATTAGCTATTGAATGGAAAACAGATTTCTAAAATATGTATTACAGACTTTCCACCTGAATAATCTGGTAAATTATTTAAGTGCAACTTATTAATTTACACAGCAATGGTTTAGTATTCCTATATGTAGTGTGTTGAAGCATGGTATTATACTAGAGAGAGAACACGAAGTACTTCACAAAGCTGTTACCAAGTAAATTGATGAACATGCACGAAATGCATTACCTCTCCTGAATGATAGAACGTTGCTTGCAAAATTAACAAATTCTGACATGGTAGAACAAGAAGCGACTACCACAGATCATGCCTGAGTGGTCTATTTAGCCATGCGAAAAATACTACCATTGCATCTACCAGTCCAGATATAGAAGCTGAATTGAAAGCTTTGGTATTAGTAGAGTTGGTTTAGTACATTGAAGATACAACATATCCAGACATGTGTCTAGTGCTCCCCTTGTCTGAGTTAGTCCGGATGTATAACAGACGACAGGAACAATTAGAGGTAAATGCACAAGATCGTGCGAATAGCACTCGACTAAAAGATGAACTTTTCAAAATTGTTCCAGATATAAAAGCTCATTTGGAAGGGAATGGGAAGACGTTGTTGCTCATGTTTGATGAAGATCTTTGATTTAGCATAAGCAAAGCTTGCAAGCAAACCTTCAAACTGGTGCTATGATACTTGCTAAGGCAGCTGAAATAGTCCGAGGTGATATGATCACTGAATGTTTTCGGTACAGATTCGCTGGCTCATTTGATACACAGTGGCAAGTCGATTCAGTGGCACACAAGCTAGGAGCACTGGCAAATATGATTTCGGAAGGGCCCAAGATAAGGGAGCAAACCGAAAACCAGCAACGGGAAGTAGGTCTCAATATATCCCAAATAATGATTTTCAACAGTGTTGAGCATCCGAGGAAACCAGGAGCCAAATCACACATTAGACAGAGTAAGTAAAATATGACCCCATTTCCCATATACCTTGGCCTACATATAAATATTAACACGCACATCAGAACGCTAACACATGATCTTCCTTCATACGGAATTTGTATTTCATATGATAGACAACTGTGCTTATCGACAGATATAGCTAACAGGGTGTGCAAGTAGTACCATGACCATGACGTTGCGTGCCCCCCAACATAAAGGCAATGTTGTTCACTACTGGTGCTTTCGATAATATACCGATGCCACATCGTAAACCGGTTTGATGTGGTGACGATGTAAAAATCGCCGTTGTCATGCTCAAACCGAAAAACCGAATTTAATTAAATTTTCGGTTTAGCCAATAATGATAAATCTTAATTTTTTATTACTATTGATGTCCAAATCAGCCAATAAAGCTGTCTCGAGAACGTTCAATGCACAGATTAAGTGAAAACTATTTTTGAAACATTTCCGACTGGAACGACTGGCTTGATAAGGCGGGCAGATATTCCAGTGGTAACCTTTGCGACAGATATACAAAAATATTGACTTTATTAAGAAACTGTTTTACACGGCTCTAAAAATCACAACAAGCTAAACATGGAAGTTATCGTGTACAATACGTGCTCTGATATTAGCGTGGGTAAAATTCTTATAAAATGTTACATCAAATTTATGTTTCTATCACTTTTAATAAGTTTGCTCAATTAATTAATACATTCTTTAATTTGTGTCATTTAATTCAAATATAATTTGCCCATAATACGAAGTTTGGTGTAAATGGCTTTGCGTCATTAGTAATGGAGCTTGTGCCCAAGGCAAAGGCAACTTCGCATATATGGGTCCATTATGGATTTAATCCTGCCGAGAATGGCAAACCATTGGACGATAGTAAACCAATTTGCAGACTGTGTCTTCTTCTTCTTTTCGATCGCTGGTATCACACCTGGAGAGCCGTTCTCAAGAGGAAATCTGTGGTTTTCTGCAGTTCTTCCACAGGCCCATACAGCTTTTCAAGAAAACAAGTTGACAAAGGCCAGCTCTCTTCTCTCAGCAGCTGATACGTACTGCAACATTGAAGTATGTGCTCTGTGGTCTGTTCTGCTTCTCCACAAGGACAAGCGGGTGATGTCGTAAGGTGGAACCGCCTGTCCATGTGTTGGTTTAGTCTGTTATGTCCTGTTCTGAGACGAAAAATGGTCACTTGCTCTGGCCTCGAGAGATGATGGTAGGCATCTTCTGATTGAGGTGTTCTATAGAGTGACTTGATGAAAGTCTTCATCTCTGTATGTGTAACCATGTTTTCTGTCTGATTCTCTTCTGCACCCACCTTTGCCATCTTGTCTGCTTCCTCATTTCCTTGGACTCCACAGTGTGAGGGGATCCACTGCAATGTTATCCGAAAGCATTTGATGGTTTGTAGTGCTTCTTCAAGTTGTGGCAGCTTACCTTTGGTGATAGCCTCAAGGACGGAGCGGGCATCAGATAAAAAGACAATCTGTGCAATAGGGTCTGCTGTTCTGCTGATGGTATTAGCTGCATGGACCAGTGCTTCGACTTCAGCTCTGTAGTTTGTGCAGTGTTTGCCTGTCGGTATTGCAGCTGACTCATGTTGTCCGTTTGGATACTGTATGTGCAGTCCGGCACCTCCGCTCCTAATTGCATCTTTGGCTGATCCATCTGTGTAGATCCTTATCCATGTCTCCTGAGGGTACATTTCTTCCAGCATGGCTAGGGTCAGGGCCTTCTTGCTCACATCACTGTGTTCATCTTTGGTTGTGAGATGAGGTACTGTGGTGCGAATAGCTATGCTCTCTAGTTTGTTTTCCCAGGGTGGAGGATCAAGGGTGTGGTTTGGGTCTTCTATTTGTGCTGGCAACATTTCTTGGTGTTTCCTTTGAAGTGCTTTTGTCTCTTTCACAAAACTTGATCTTTTAAGTCTTCCTGATGACAGCTGTGCTTGCCTGATCTTCATCGGGTGGTTGTTGAACGATTTGAACTTTGCAGCTTGGATCAGTGCTTTGCATTCCCTTCCTTTGCTAAGTGGGGGGATGCCTGCTGTCTGCTCCATTTTTTCTATTGGTGTTGATCTCATTCCACCAGTGATGATGCGCAGTGCCTGGTTTTGTACTCTGTTGAGGTTCTGTTGATGAGATTTAGCTGCTGTCATCCATGAGCTGGATCCATACTCAAGGTGTGGTCGTACGGCACCTAGGTAGATGGTCTTGAGGCTCCTTTCGTTGGCACCCCACTTTGTTCCTGCCAGCTTCCTCATGATGTTTAGCTTACTTCTGGCCTTTGCCTCTGCGTTCTGGATGTGCTCCTTCGATGTTAATCTTCTGTCATAGGTGACTCCCAGGTATGTCTGCTGGTCCTCGTACTCGAGTGGAGTACCGCCCAGTGTCAGATTGCCAACCTTGGTTTTGGTGGACAGTGAGAATAGCATGGCTGATGATTTTTCTTTGTTGATCGTAATACACCAGCGATTGGCCCAAGCTGTAATTCTGTCCAAGGCGAGCTGCATTCTGTACGTGGCAGTCGTTGTGTACTCCTCGGTGCACCAGAGCACGAGGTCATCTGCATAGAGGGCTGCTTGGATCCCATTGGGCAGCTCTGCTACAATGTCATTAATGAAGAGTATGAACAGGGTTGGTGATAATACTCCGCCTTGTGGTACCCATTGTCTCAGCAATACATTCTGTCCAGATTGTCCATCCACCAGCACCCTAGCTCTGCGATTGTGTAGGTATGACTTGGTCCATCAGAACATGTTGCCACCGATGCCTGTGCGCCGGAGCTTCACGAGGAGGCCATCCTTCCACACCTTGTCAAATGCCTTCTGCAGATCGATAAAGGCAGCTAGCATCACCTTCTTGGCTTGAAAGGTGTCCTCTATGATCTGTGCAAGATGGGTTGTTTGATCTTTTCTGCTCCTGTATCTTCTGAAGCCATCCTGCTCTGAAACTATAATGTTCTCCGACTCCAGGTACCACTGCAACCGCTGGTTGACGATGCGCTTCATGGGCTTGCATATGCAGCTTGTAAGACTGATAGGACGGTATCTCAGCACTTTCGTCTTGTTCTTCCCTTTTTTCAGAATAGGAGTCATTTTGGCTTCCTTCCAGGACTGAGGGACCTCTCCACTGGTCCAACTGAGATTAAAGATGTCTAGCAACTTGTGGAGAGATGCATTACCAAGGTGTTGGATCATTTCATTCGTAATGCCATCTGGCCCTGGAGATTTCTTCTTCTTCAGTTGGCGGATAGCCTTCTTCAGTTCTGCTAAACTAATGTCAACTTTCATTGCATAGCGAGTGTTGCTGTCTGTTCTTTCCTTTTGCTCTTTTCTAACCTCTTTTTGACGCATTCGTGGTATAGAAATGTTGCTTTCTTTTGCATATGCCCTCGCAAAGGCATCTGCAGTCATCTTTCCTGACAGTGTTTGTCCATCTTCTTCAAGAGTAATCTTCTCTCCCCCTCCAGCCTCATCATTCAGTGCTTTAGTCAGTCTCCATAGCTTTGTGGTGTCTCTCTCTGAATTAAACCCTGCCGTCTTTTCCCTCCAGCTTCTTTTTTTGGCCTCCTCTTTAGATACCTGGCTTTAGTTTGTTGTAGTGTGAAGTGGTTTTCATGACAGGGATTACCCTTTGCATCTTCTCTGGCCTTGTCTAGTTTATCATGTGCTGCTTGCAGTTCTGTTGTCCAGTAGGGGCGGTAGTTTTTCCTGAACATTCGAGGAATCGCTTCGTTGGCAACCTTGAGGATACTTGAATTAAATTCCTTGACCGCATTGTTGATGTTTCTCCCTTCTACTGCAATATTTTGGGTAAACTCATTGGAACGAATGCCGAACAGACTCCAATTTGCCTTTTTGTAGTTCCACCTTGGATGTTGAGGTGAACTTGTCGAAATACTTCCAGAAAGAGAGAGGAGGACTGGGCGGTGGTCGCTTCCTCCTAACTGCGATCCGACCACTCTACTGAGGTTTCTGTGAATGTCTTCTGTACAAAATGCCAAGTCCGGCGTTGTTGTCGAGTGCCACCGGCGCGAGTAGAAGGTAGGCTGATCTGTGGGATCGTTGACAAGTAAAAGGTGCTTTTCATCTTGCCATGCTTCAATGTCTTCTCCTCGTTTATCAAGTGTTCTGTATCCCCAGCTCTGAGACTGGCTATTAAAGTCTCCCGCAATGAGGAAGTGGCAGTCCGGGACCTGGATTGTATCAAGTGAGAGATTCTTGTCATTAGGGCAGTAATAATTGACAATGTCAATCACAGAGTTGCTGGTTGTTACCTTGATCTTGATATATTCTGCCTCTTCCATAAAGGTTTTGATCTGGCTGGCGTTCACGCTGTTTCGGACCAAGGTGATCACCCCGCCTTTCTTTCTTCCTCTTCGATCACACCGGAAAATCTGGTAACCTCTGATCTTAAATGGTTTTCCTTCTTGCAGGTGTGTCTCTTTGATGCAGCAGATATCAATGTTGTTTTCGTACAGGAACTGTTCGAGCTCTGATTTCTTGTTGGTAACCCCTTCTGCGTTCCAGTGCATGATGTTGATACTGGGGTTCTCTTTGGGTTTGGTCTTCTCTTTCGATTGGCCAGTAGCTCTCCATCCTCGTCCCCTGGCTCCACAATACGAGTTGATGGGACCTCCAGTAGATGAGGGTGGGCTTCTTCGAGGCGTGGAGCCCGGCGCTGCACCTGCCTGGCGGATCCTCGCAGGGCGAGCACCATTTCGGTTGATTCGATCTCCAAGTGTCATTCATTAGCGTTTTGCATAATGCTCTGGTTAGCCCCTCCAAATGCCTGGATTGACACCCAGTGGGTTACACCCCTGCGCCACGTTGAGGCCGAGCATATAGTCTTAAACAGTAATTTAACTGTAGTGGCTAGTGGTGGAAATACTTCCAATGTAATTCAACACGTGCGCCCGCTTGCGGTTGCGCAGTTGCAATCAACAACACGTTAACGTGAAAATGATGTCGGTGGCGAACCAGTATCAAAGCAACCAAAGATACTCCACTCCCTTCAGAAAGGAACTGTCTATGAGAAATTCAGTGTACGAGTTAAACAATTTACGAAAGGTGTGACAACATACATCGCCGGATCAATGGTGCCAATATACACAGTGGACAATCGTCATTTCAGAGCCATGCTCATACAGTTTGACTCCAGATACTAATTGCCTGGCGCAAGTATTTCACCCACACTGCCATACCCGAACTTTTCTGTGAGATTCGCGACCGTGTTATAACGGAGATAAAGACAGCCGAGTACGACTCGTGTACTTACGATATGTGGTCGTCACATGGAATGACACCGTATCTGGGATTAACAATCCATTTCATAGATGACGAATGGAAATTGCAGTCCAGAATTTTGGAAACTTTATATTTTTCCAGAGAATCACACAGCGGACAATATTGGTGAAACTTTGAAGGAATGTCTTACTAACTGGAATGTACGTGTTGATAAGCTTCTTAGTATGGCGACGGACCACGGTGCAAATATTAAAAAGGCACTGCGTGATCTGGATTGGACAAGCTTATCATGCTTTGGACACAACCTCCACCTTGCCATCAACAAGTCACTCGATGAGCAGAGAATAACGCGTACATTAGGACGCTGCAGAACGATTGTATCGTTGTTTTCTACGAGTTGGAAGAAGCGACGTGAACTAATGGAAGCTCAAGAGGACCTCAAATTGCCACAGCATCAATTGATCACGGTAAGATATTAATCGTTTAATGTGATAGATAAATTGGAAATAGTCAATGGCAGCAACATCTTTCAGTCAAATTATTTCCGAAATATTCAGCAGATCACACAGGCAAAAGCGTTGATATAATGGTTATGGGGTTTGAGTTTTAGGATTGAAAGGGTAGTAAAGCGTTGTGACTATTCGCCTTGTGTTGATATCTGCTCTATATCTATTGAATGCGCCTAATTAGGCATTACGTGTTAACCCATTTATGCCTAAGTTAAGCTATCAAAATTTCAATTCACAAAAAAAAATATCAATCGAGAACAATAGGAGATTATTTTTCAAAGTTTACGACTAATGTGACTGGTTCGATTATCAAGCCAGTCATTCCAATGTTTTCAAACAACTCACAAACACCCTTCGAGCCGTAGCCAACTCTATAGCAGAAATTCCACAAATTTTCATTTGAGAAGGTCCAAACATTTGGTGTACTTTTGTATAGCAGGACTTATGAGCTGTTGGCAGTGAACGACGCCGGGAAACATCTCTTTTCTTAAGGTTCCAGATCTCTTGAGAATATCCCGCCAACAGAAACCTCCTCGTTTGCGCATTATAAGAGAGTGGTGCATCAACGTAGTTACGTATGGGGGCAATGCCTTGCACAAGAACCTACCATACCATGGCTTTCTGGCTGGAGCTGGAAAGAAAACGACAGTGGACAGCATTACCGGAAGTCATCAAATGCGCTTAAATGTACAGAGTTGGGCATCTGCCAGGGTGGCTGTATGCCTTTACAATGAGACTAGTCTAACTTACATCAGGAGTAAATTCTAACAAATCAGTACTTTATGGCACATAACGATTTCGATATTACACCTCAAGACTGACATGAAGATCATTAGTAAGCTCTCTCAAAGAGCAAATCACATACGTAGAGGGAAAACAGGTTCTGTACTTTTGCTGTCATAATGTTCCTAAAAACATAGTGATGTTTGAGTGGAACAACTAGTGGTCATATTGGAAACATGCAAACTAAGGCAGTGTCTAATGACAAAATATGTAAGATAAACACTATCGGAGGAATAAAATGTGACAAGGATTTCTATAAAGAGTAACAAAGCTCAAACTGGGAACATATATGAAAATATAGGCAATTATCTTTTCTTGTGGCAGGCATTTTGGATTTATGTAAATTAGCACGCCTGTAAGACGAATTTTATTGGATTCTTGGTCCTAATCTGATAAAGACTTACAAAGACTTACAAAGGTATCTATATACAAAATCCCATGCTTTTATCACGAAGTGAACACGTCCCTTGTTTTTTAATTAAGCGACACTACTAATGCCTGCAACTAGAACCACGGTATTCTCGCATAATTTACGACGAAGTTTTGGGAAATTTCAAAAGATTTCCATTGAGAGTGATACGTTATATATCTTTTTTATCAGGAATAGCGGGCAAAATAAAATAATTTCACAGCCAATATAACATGCACGCACGCACACAAACGCGCTCACGCCTGAGAGTAATAACACGCCTCATTGATATTTTGTCTAAAATATACATGCAGACTCCAGATCAGATATTTTATTTGTGTAATCCTTATGAAATTTTGCTTGGTTTAATGATGCGTTGCATATCTCTCCGCCAGTTAAAACCGGCTTGTTACAGCAATAGTGCGTTTTAAAGGACTAGCCTACTCGTCAGTTCTCACGCCGCCTGAGGCCAGTGTGAGTATTGCGGCTGGTGTCATCTGTTTCTCTGCTTTGTTTGTGTGCGTGTTTGTTTGTCTGATTATCTGCGCGTAGATATCGGAGTCCGAGAATGTAGAATCGCAAATGCTGCATATCTATTCATATGGTAGATGATGAGGCAAAGATTAAGTTTGATGTCAAACGGACAAATATCTAGGTTAGTGAGGGACTAGGCGCATCCCGGAAAATACATTTAAATAACTATAAATCTGGAACACAAGTAGATAGAATCACCAAATTTGGCACATCCATTTCAAAAATGACGAGCAGCCACGTTTATTGGTGCCTAGAAGTTCTACGAGATTGAGCTCAAAGCAACAAAATATCTAGGTCACGGGGTTAAAAGGTACAAGCAAGAATACACATGTTGGCCATAACTCTGGAGTGCAAGAAGGTTAGACTCACCAGATTTAGTTCAAGCCTTCATATTACGACAATTTATTATTGTTTTAAGTTTGAGGTCAACAGATTAACGATGTAGGACGGGCATGACGTTATTAAGTGCATTGCTAAAGGCCGGTTTTCACGAGTAGACGAGCGTTTAAACGACCAGGTTAATCAGCTGGCAGATAAAAGAAAACCTCCTGCAAAAATCACCGTTATTTGTGTCGTGAACAAGAGAATAGACGACAGATTTGGATAAATCGTTAACTGAGAAACGATCGACTTTATCCTTTCATCCACCTTAGGAAAAATACTGTTGAATGCTTGGAAATAAATTTAACTGATGACTGCTGCTGCCATAGACCGCAACAACCAAGAGTCAAATTAAACAGAACATTAAACATCTTAGCTGTTAAGCGTATGCTTACCTTGAAAGTAGGATTCTGGGAATGCAGGGTTCAAAGTATAATCATCGATCCCAACGCGCGCAAAACGAGATTTAAAGCACACATTCTGACAAAATTTTGGAAATTGAATTTGCCCAATTCTTCAGAGTGGACGGCAGATATCAGACTTCAGACATCAGACTTATGATTTTTTGTTTACCCTGTCAGATTTTATCAAATTCTACGAATCTGATCAGATTAATCTGATCGTGAAAACCGGCGTTAAGAATTCTAGTTATTCACGCTGCCAAAGGCCGGTGTGAGTATTGCGGTTGGTAGTAAGTTGTTTAAAATTCACAAATTCGGACTAGTGGTGCTAGTGCTGCTACTACTACTACTACTACTACTACTACTACTACTACTACTACTACTATTACTATTACTACTACTACTACTACTACTACTACTACTACTACTACTACTACTACAACAACAACAACTACTACTACTACTACTACTACTGCTGCTACTACTAATCCCATGACCGCTACGACTAGTAGCGCCACCATTACCACCACCCCCACTGCCGCCGCCGCCAAAGCTACAACAAGAGTAATTTTACAACACGGGAGATGATTTAAATTCAGATAAATGCTACAAACAGCATGTCTTTTAACTTGTAAAGGGTAAAATTCCCGCTAATCACTAATATCACGTCGAGAGTATCTCAAGTTCCCTGGTTGTTTGATTACAAAGTGAAGGAGCACGCGCAACTGAGGGGCCAAACACTCAATTAATTTCCAACTGCCCATAAGCGCGTCATTTGTAGCACGTATCTATCAATTATATCTAAACAATTTACCTCAGGGTTAAAGCAGGTATGTTAACATTTCAGCCAAAGGGACATAACTAAAAAAATCCAGTTGTACACTAGCGCCACCTAGTGTCAATTTTTGGCGAAATTTTTTTTTCCGGATTTGGATGATTTCAGCTATTTAGGTTAAAATAAGCTCAACATGACTTATGGACAGTTTTCAACTGCCCACAAGTTTCACCAACTGCCTATAAGGAGGTCTGAGGACGACGAAATATATATATTTAAAGATCTTATATGTACTACGTCAGGCCAGTTGCAATGAAGATGAACTACGACTAGTGAGACTACTACTTGCAGACACCAAGCTGACAGTACGAGTCAAGTCAGTGAAGTCTGTAGAGTTTGAGACATCAATCGGCTTCCCACAGGGAGATGGTATATCTCCGGGGCTTTTCACCTGCTACCATGGTGCCGCATTGAAATCTGTGCCGGAAAGTTCCACAAGACCAAACCCCCTGTGGCAAGACTGGGCATGCCGCTAGAGATGGAATATGCCGACGATGTGGACTTAATAGGCGAGGAAAAGAAACCCCTTGACAAACCTCTCCCAATAGCTTTCCGAAGACCACTGCAGAAGCAGAAGCAAACTACAAATCGAAAATCTCTTTATGAATGAATCCAAAACAGAGTTCACCCACATATACCTATCGACAAAGCATGACACTATAGAAAATAACGACCCACTTCGTGGCGGCGAACCATGGAGGAAAAGTAAAATCTTGGCTCACTGCTTTGCAGTTCTGTTGACATTTCCGCACGCTGCGTCATGGAAGCTATGGATTCGTAGATGAAAGATGCCCTTGATAACTCGGTTACGCTTATACAATGCAACCTGCGTATCCTTGATGCTGTATAGCTGTAACAGCTGGGCAGCTCCAAAGACAGGTCTAGACAAGCTCGATGTCTGCCACCGCAAACACCTACGCACCATCACTGGACACTGATGGCCAGACAGCATAATTTCCAACGATGCACTATACAAGATGTGTAATACGTCGCCGCTGTCTGTAAAAGTCGTCCAGCAAAGATGGCCCATGTTTGGCCATGTGCTAAGGATGGCAGAAGAAACACCAGCACAGAGAGCCTTGGAATTCGCCCTACTCGGAGCCAGCAAATACAAAGACAGGAGAGGACGCCATTGAATAAATCTGCTAAGCGTGCTACGAGGTGACCTCAGGAAAGCAGGACTCGGTACACTCAAGTCAAGAATGGACCTGCGGAAGCTAAGGATTTCGGCTGAGGACAAGACGCAGTGGGCAAACGCGAAGAAGGGCTGGTTGCAGCTGTAGGATGTTTCTACTACTACAGCCTGAGAATACAGTAATCATACATAGGGTACACTACCCAAAACTGCATCCATTAGGGTGCAGTTTTAAATCTTTAGTAAATTTAAAAAACCGGCATTCAGTAAATGCGTATGATGTTTACTAATCATAATTGGTGCTTTTTTAAAGTTTACCTTCAAATTAAAATTTTATTTAGATGATATAAATTCGTACCCCATTGCCAGTACCCAAAAAGACCAAACGTTATGGTCATGAGAAATAACCGATTTTAAGGCACAGCCAGTTGTTTGCTAAGTTGTTGTTATTAGAAATGAAATTGAAATGAAATTTATTTGGTACTGAACGAAATTCCACGTTTTGACCATATAGAGATCTACAATGTAACATATGACGTTGGCATAATATAACAGTTTAACCAGAATTTACAGAAATAAAAGCATAATTCGAACGAACATGAAATTACATAATATATACAGTCAGCCTTCTGCGACTAGCTACATAGTTCTGGAAGCAAGAGGATGGCGCTTCTCCAAGACAGGTGGTCAGAATACCACCTGTCTCAAAAATACGCACAGTTGCTAATGGAGGGATCCAATCTGTTACCCAAGTAATTGACGTCATATTAAATTACTTTATTAGAGGGCTAATGTCATAATCATTAGTAGGTTTAACACAGTCGGAAAAAATTGAATAGTCCGCAATGAAGAGTGACAATTCTATGTGTTTGACCGATTTATAGTTTAATAACTGTTCTGTTGAAAGGTTTGAATCTAACCTGACCTGGAGCCGTTGCTGCCATAGGCAGCCACTGTTCACAGGCAAATTAGCTTCAAGATATACAACATTTTAACTGTACAGTTACTCTGAAATTGAGATTCTGGGTGTCGGGGTTCAAGTTATATAAATTCATCCCAACTTGCGCAGAACTTATGTGGAGCTTAGTTAGAAGACGGCATAGACAATTAGGTCATCAGGGAGCTGACGTCACAGTCATTACAAGGTTTAACGTAGCAATTCCGTTATGAAGTGTACGAATTGTATGTCTTTGATCAATCTACAAGTTAATAAACGTTATGTTGAGTAGTTTGAAACTAACCTGGCCGAGGGCCGTTGCTGCCGTAGACAGACCTTAGACGACGACAGCGAAAGCATTGTACAGCCTGTTGCGCGGCGCTTTATTTAAATAGCTAACTTATATCAGGTGTCAAGTAGATTGAGCAATATATGGTAATCACATTGCTACCCTTATTAAACACCGCACGTTTTCAACAGCAGCCAAGTAATGTATACTATACCGCCATGCCGCCAATACTGACATCGGCAATGCATAAGTTTGCAACTTAATATTTTAAATATATTACATATTATGGGTTTATTTTATTTTAATTGTCTGATTTAGTTAAAATTATATTATAACATATATATGTCATATTCATGTATGATAATTCATGCATTACTTAATTAACCGTTTAACCACCGAATATGGTCAAGAAAATTTCAATTTTCTCATAGAAAATGCCCATTTGCAGAAAAGGAGAAGACTGTTTTTGAAAATTTACCACTCGAATGACTGGCTCGGTTATCGAGGCAGAGATTCCAAAGGTAAACTTTCGAAAATAGTCTTCTCTTGGCCTGCAAATGGACATTTCCGAAAAGCACTACAGAAGCCGTTTTGGGCTGATATAAGTGTTAAAGGGTTAAATCATTATCTTTCTCTATAACAACACCGCCCCCACCCCCTCCGCCCCCACCCCCTGCTCTAACAGTTGTGTGATGGTGATTGGTATAGGCTTTAGCGGACCTTTCCATTTTAGCCTTGCCCCGCCCATCTCTTGCTAAGCTCCACCCACACCTCGCTGTGTTGGGATTGATCGATCCCCAAATGCCCTAACTATCAATTTCCTGAAAACTATACAGGGAAGCTGTTGAATATGTTGTAACTAATTTGACTGGGCGCTATTGCTACCTAATTCAAAATATTCAACATAATATTTATTAAATAGTAAAAGCAAACAATTTGTACAACAACGTATAGACCGTCTTCAAATATGCGTTCGTGACGTACTTATCGACGTCATTCATTATGATATCATTGTACACATCGCGCAGTTCATTATGACGTCATATGACGGGTGAGTACTCTGGAAAGGTGAGTTACGCTTTAAAATAAAACACCTGCAGAAATAAGCGTAGTTGTAAGATGCTGAAACTAAATCAAAGGTCTTTTACCTGAGATAATCCAGTTTAGCCGACTGAGATAATCCAGTTTAACTGACTGAGATAATCCAGTATAACTGACTGAGATAATCCAGTTTAACTGACTGAGATAATCCAGTTTAACTGACTGAGATAATCCAGTTTAATTGACTGAGATAATCCAGTTTAACTGACTGAGATAATCCAGTTTAACTGACTGAGATTATCCAGTATAACTGACTGAGATTATCCAGTATAACTGACTGAGATAATCCAGTTTAACTGACTGAGATTATCCAGTATAACTGACTGAGATAATCCAGTTTAACTGACTGAGATTATCCAGTATAACTGACTGAGATTATCCAGTTTAACTGACTGAGATTATCCAGTATAACTGACTGAGATTTTCCAGTATAACTGACTGAGATTATCCAGTATAACTGACTGAGATTATCCAGTATAACTGACTGAGATTATCCAGTATAACTGACTGAGATTATCCAGTTTAATTGACCTTTGATACAGCCAAAACAGTAAAATTGCAACAACTTTCAGTCAATTCTTTTACAAAAACAGTGACTAATCGAAGGTGTGTGGGAATGTGATTTTTTTCTAAAATATGTTTTAAGACTTCAGTAATTAAATCTCCAAATCCCGGATAGATCAAATTCCATTCAACGCAACAGGCAAGCTGGTGAAGATTTCAATAATTGTAATTTGACTGGAATTCTAAGCATTGCTTCAAATCAAACTCGTTTGAAAGTATTCAACATAACATCTCGTACAGTTCTAGGAAGTTTATCGCATCTATTCTGTAATGTTAAACAAAATAATCCATGTTAATGTCATATAAATAATATTTTGCTTATGATCTATAGTGCAGGTAATTAACCAGATCGTCGTATTTTGTATCTAAAACCCGTCACAAACACATACTCTTTAATAATTTAGTGGAAGTGGCGGATTCAAAAGAAGATTCGAACAGTTGTCCTGACGAGGGGACGGTTCGGGAGGAGTTATTCGGGAGTTACTGGGGTTCTCTCCCAGTAGGATCTCACACACACACACACACACACGCACGCACCCACGCACGCACGCACGCGCGTCTTTGGTGTAAAACGCGGACTTGTGTACAAACCCCTCTAAATGAGAACTTCTTTAATATAGTGCTCAGAGAGCTATAATCAGAAATCTGACGAGAGGTCGCCTCTGTTATTACCTCCGCCATTGGGATTCCCTCAAATCTGTAAAATGTTGAAAGTGTTCAACATATCTAAAACGGGGACACACACATTACACACGTTATCGTGATGGCGTAGTCAAAGCGGGGACATGATGTATACCTTCCGTACTGCCAAACTGGGCACACCCTCCTTTATACACCAGTTGATGAATGCCGTTTATTTGGGATCATCCTATGTCGATGTGATAGTCAATGCGGGGACATGATGCATACCTTCCCTGCTGTCAAACTGGGAACATTCTTCTTTATACACCAGTTGTTGAATGGCGGTTATGTGGAGACATCCTACGTCGATATGATAATCCACCAGGGTAGCGGCAACCATGTGGGGGTGCTACGAGCAGGCGTGCACCTGTTAAAGGTGGTGGCGGACCCGGTGGCCCGCCCCGGAGAGATATTAAAATCCAGACACTCTAAACCATGCAAATTAATTTGTATATCTGTTCTCTTAATACAAGCTCACTCATTCAGGGGACACAACTCACAACTGCGTTTTGGGGAATAATTTCATGGGTTGCGGGGCATTCATCATACTCAGATTATGATCCGTATTTTAAAAAAAATACTTGCTTAACAAATTTCTGTATCTTTTGGCCTATAGCTACGCTTACTAGAACTGTGTTTTGAAGTAAATTCTCAGCCAAAATCAAATACAATACGCGTCACTGGGTATACTAACGGCTGTACTATTCACTGGTATTCAAAGTGGGGATATGATGCACACATATTACACACGCTATATTGATTGTGCAGTCAAAGAGGGGACAAACTGGGGACATGGTGCATATCTTCAAAAGAGCCAGACCGCGGACTGGCGGACATCTTCGCTTAAGCAATAACAACTGAAATTAAGCTAAGGCAGCTTTACAACAATTGGCATTTAGTCTAAAACAGACACTTAGGTTTGTTAACCCTTTTCTATATTTCAATTGGGTAGTCATTCAGGAAAACTAGAGTCGTTTATTAAATGGCATTGCATAGTAGCAACGGGTTATATATGTTATTGCTACAGACACTAGTTGTTTGTGTTGCAGTGAAAATGGCTATTACAGCCCCCAATAAAAACTAACCCAATTAAAATTCTAAGCAAACTTATAAAAACGATTCGACCAATGTTTCTGAGATATTTATGGATCTGAAAATTGATCCGATACAGATCCTGATTTTTTAGGCTCAGAGCGAATGTTTAGAAATCCTCTTCGAGGTTAAGTTTCTTTGTTGTGTTAAAATCTGAGCCAAACCGGAGATTTGTTTCCTAGTTATCCCAAGATGCCGGATGTCATCCGATCCGGATTGGATCCGGATCTGGATTTTTTTTTATCCATGTCAGAGCCAACACTTGGAAATCTTCTTACACACTAGATTCGTTTGTGTTAAAATTTGAGTCAAATCGGACCAGCAGTTTTCGAGATATCAATTGATCCGAAAGTTGATCCGATCCGGATCTGGGGTTTTCTTATCCGGATCAGATTGAAAGGTTGGAAATCCTCGTGCTGTGCGTCTCTTACTTGTATTAAAATCCAACCCAAATCGGACGATTAGTTTCCGAGTTATCCCTAAATCTCTGATTTGATCAAATTCTGATCGGATCAGAATCCATGTTTTTAAATCCGGATTACAGCCAACACCGGGAGATCCTTTTAGACCATAAATTCCTTTCTTGTGTTAGAATTCGAGCAAAATTGGACAAGTAGTTTTCGTGATATCCATTGATCCGAAAATTGATCCGATCAGTATCCGGATAATTCAGACTGGATCATCACAAAACTTTGGTAAGCTTAGTTTACTGTAAGGACCTATTTTCTGTCAAAATTTGAAACAAATCGGGTAGTAGATTCTGAGAAAATCACGCTGAGAGACATACATACAGACATACACATACAGACAGACATACAGTCGGACTCACTTGCAATACCTCTGGTGGGGCGAGGGTAATCATTAATACCATAACAAAAAAGTAGGACAAATTTGTATATTATCATTTACGAACTCCGTTCTGTATCTTCCTTGCCGATACATCAGTAGTTAGTGCGCAGAGAAACTTACCCAACGAGCACTGGTTCGCGCCGCGCCACGGGTCTATATCTGACTTACGTTGGAAGCATAGGCGACTTCCTTCCCACCTCGTCGCCTCTCTCCACCTAGGAGTATAAATGGGTGCCAGTGTAAAAACTGGGGGTAGTTGAGTGTAGTAAAATACCCGCAAAGAACTGAAAGTAAAACAAGAGCAATCGTATATTGCAAACCTTCGCCCCCCCCCCCCCACACTACTTTTGTCATAATCGAAAGACTTTTTCAGATTTCTCCATATTTTCAAGATCATTGCCTAAAATTCGGGATCATTGATAAAATTTGAGCCAAATCGGACAAATAGCTGCTGGGATATTTATATATCTGAAAATTGATCCAACACGGATCCTGATTTTTTATCCGGATCAGGGCAAAAGTTTGGAAATCCTCTTACATGTTAAGCTTCTTTGTTGCGTTAAAATCTGAGCCATATCAGAGATTAGTTTGCGAGTTATCCCTAGATTCAGGATCTCATTAAGCCAAAGAATTGTATCCGGATCAGAGCCAAAACATGCAAATCCTCCTACACCTTATATTCCCATGTGTTAATATTTGAGCCAAATCGGACAAGAAGTTTTCGAGATATTCTTTGACCGATTTTGCGATGTTCTAAACAAGACTTGTCATTTCGATTAACACTTTCAGAGCTGACTTCGCATTTAAGTATATTGGCTAAGTTAAAATTTTTATATCAGTTTTACTATTGTTGCACACACGATGTGAAGCCCTGGTGTAATCTCGCTTTGGTATGTGGGTAGGTATCAGTTTGAAACATCATAGGGTGCTTGGACTATTCTGGGGAATAAACCTATCGAAATGGACGATGATCCGTAATCCAAGATGACCGCCATCCACCGTAGGCCATCTGTAAAATTGGTTTCCAGATGGTATCTTTGCTGCCAGATGAGGTCTGGAGAAGAACACAATCGAATTCGATGATAATTCAAAATCCAAGATGGACTCCGGCCAAGGGTGGCCTTCTTGAAAATTGGTTTCCGGACGATAATTCTGGAGATGAAACCTATGGAAATCCGCAATGTCACTAATTCCAAGATGGCCAAATGGATTTCCGGATGATAACTCTGTTACCGTTGATAGGACCGCTTTGAAACTTTAGAGAGAGAGAGAGAGAGAGAGAGAGAGAGCGAGAGAGGGAGGGAGGGAGGGAGGGAGGGAGGGAGAGAGAGAGAGAGAGAGAGAGAGAGCGAGAGAGGGAGGGAGGGAGGGAGGGAGGGAGGGAGAGAGAGAGAGAGAGAGAGAGAGAGAGAGAGAGAGAGAGTAGTCGGCTGTCTATCGCTTCAGAAACCGTTCGGTTGAATTTAATCAAATTTGCTATATGAGTTACCCATTTGATTTGGAACATCACGACAACATTTTCATTAGGCTCGGCCAAGGGGGTGGATTTGGCGGGTTGTGGGTGCATGGTAGAGGTGGGCGCAGAAAGGCTACCTTGGCGGTATTCAACCAAATTTGCTATGTTAGTTACGCATGTGATTGCGGACAACAAAATTGGTGAACTCGTGGGGACTTGCGATGTTATGCCGTCGAGTGAGCATTCCAGTTGTGGTTTGCAAGATTGATAAAAGTATACACAAATTTACAAATTTATTAAACTAGAGTATTTAAATACAAATTGTATAAAATTGTAGAGTTGCTAGTATCCAAAGCCGTGTATTTTGATATGCACTTTGACCCCGTCACCTTGCTATTTGACATTTGACCTGAAGCTCAGGGAGCCATAATATGAACAAAAGTGTCAAATTGCGCGATTCCAGATTCTTAAATTCAAATAAATACTCTGGTATCTGTACAAACAAATAGACAAGCAAGCAAACGAACAAATGAATTAGGGATCGAGCGAATGAACAAATGAATGAATGAACGAATAGACGGATTGACTGATGGATAGACGGATTGACAGACGAATTGACGGATTGATGAATGGATAGACGGATGGACGGGTCGATGGGTGCTCGAGTGGGTGGACGGATGGAAGGAGGGGCTGGCAGATATACAAACGACTGACCGGCCAGCTGGATGGACAGAAGGATGGCTGGATAAGCAGAGGACTGTACCTGTAAAACAATGCGTCGGTGGCGTACGTCTGGGGTTTAACACGCCGTGACTAACATATGACCATGGTGGGGGCTAATAATCAGCTCTCGGCTCGTGGAATAGACATGACAGTGAACGGGTTAATAATGGACCCAGGCGAACGCAATGCATCAGCATCCTCCAGCAGTTGCTAAGGACGGAGGGTGCCGGGCATCTAATACCTGCTTAAGTACAGGTTTATACAGAATCTAGTGCTCAACAGAACACAGGCCAGTGGTCAAGGCATAGTGCTAATGCTATAGGCCGATGGAGAGAACAACTCCCGAACACAGCCATATTACAGTGGTTAAGGGAAAAATTGTGCAATTTCTAACAAAAGTGTGACATTTGGCGCACATGTCTGATAAGATATGGAGTCGCATTTTAGACGAGGTACCCATCGACATCGACACCGGCATGGTATCTGGCCATCATCTTGAATTTCAAAATGGCCGCCATAAAAGCTATTTACACTAATATCAGCTTCTAGACAACATAGAAACATGATCGCAGTGTTTAAACCAACATTTTCCTGGTCAAGGAATCCATATTTTGTCATTATAATTATCATTATATGATGTACATTTTGGATTTCAAGATGGGTACCGTGAAAAATGCCTTACTTTACGATATCTGACTTTCTATCAAATATACAAATGGCATTGTGTTGTCCAAACCAACATTTTGGTCAATGAATCTTATATGGGACACTTGCAATCCCAGCCACCGCAATAAGGGATAATTAAGAAAACACGTGCTGAGCTACATGTAGAGAACCACCGCTTATTTATTCTCTCCACGTGACTCTCAGGCTCCCGTGTTCACCACCTCTTCCCACTAGTCACCGGCGTGCCAGCAGCTGGACCAGCCAAAGTATAGGTTGTGATATCTAGGCGCGTGGCTTACATCCGCTAGCACATTCATGTACGCTGGGTGGTATTACATGCTGGGTAAATTGAGCAGAAATCAACAGGCATCTCATATCTCGTGCAAACATGTCTCTATTTAATGGGACACGAGATCCATAACATTGGCCTTGAAGTTACATAAAACTAACTGCAAACACGCCATGATGGAACCATACCTAGATGGCAAACAATGTCTCGCGTGCGTGCGTGCGTGCGTGTGTCTGTGTCTGTGCGTGTGCGTGTGCGTGTGCGTGCGGGCGTGTGTGCGTGTGTGTGTGGGTGGGTGGGTGTGCGTGGGCGGGTTCGTGTGCGTGTGAGTGTGTCGGTACGTATGTGCGCATGCCGTGCGTGTGTTTTTATTGATTATACAATCTACTTAATTATATTATTCATCTGCTCATTCGCACGAACATGCCTAATTATTTATCGAACTGGTAAATTGATTTATTTTATCGCATAATTGTGTTTGCATTTATCATAATAGTTCCCTGTTGGTAAACGATACGCCTACTCCACATGCTTATTTATGAATCATATTTGTAATTAATGTATTTATTGTGTAAAATTTCAAAATGTCTACTGCCTGCGTATCCAAAATATAGGGAAAACATATTTACTCATAAAACCACATTATCAAAAATGCTATATTATTCCACAAAATTAATTCAAATTTATACTATGCAGAATTTCGACTGTTGTCCAGAGCTACACTTTGCTATTGTAGTCGAGCCTGTCTACAGCTGACATCAACCTGAAAGGCCGAAATGTTGGTTCCTCAGGTCGTGTGCTGAAACCAAACACGTCCAGACGAGCCGCCATCAGTTGCAGAGGTGTTTTTTATTCACTGACTACTGTCTTTAGAAATCAATTTTGATTGACCACAAGGTGAGCGCTGTAGACAGGCCAAACACCGTCCCAAAACCGCATCTTCTGCAGATACTAGAACTTTGCCATGTCTTGTATATATTCTCTTTTTCTGTATTCCGTTCTTCTATTCTTTTTCTTTCTTAATTTTCAACACTTTCCTGTTATTATCTCTGGAGCTCTTTGTGCTTTTCATCTGCGCTTATGCTTCTTATTCTGCCGCACGTGCACATGGCCTTGGAATATATACATACTTGACAATGGATACTGATCTAGCTCATTACCGTGCGGCTATAGGTATGTTTGACTGCCACCCTCCAAAATCCATAGGTCGTGAAAATATATCACCAATCTCATGGAGAATTGTATGTGTCTCTCTCGCAATTTACATTACCCAGTTACTATCTTGTCCTCTGTACTACCTGAATAATGTGACTAATATAATAATAATAATGTGCATGCTCCTTTCATTAGCAGGCGATGTAGAGTCTTATCCCGGCCCCATATACAGTAGTGATCTCTCTATTGTCCATCTTAATGTTTGCGCTCTCAAAGATAAAATCCATCTTGTAGAAGCAAACTTGTCTAATTTTAACATCATTGCAATCACAGAAAGACACCTTAAACAAAACATAAACAATCACACTATTACACTTCAAGGCTTCCAAGAACCATATTGAAGGGACCGTCAGCAAGCATGGGGCGGAGTATGCGTCTATATAGCCAATAACATCGCCGCTTCTCGCCGTGTTGAATATGAATCTACTAGTATTGAAATGATCTGGATAGAAAGTTATGATCGACCAGAGCTGCTAATGTGTGTAATTTATCGACCACCCAATACTGATGTCGATAAACGGCAAATCATTTCCGATAACATAGAAAACGTCCGCGATTTAAACCCGAATAAAAACATTCTTTTACTGGGGGACCTAAATGTTGATCTCCTTAGTACGACAAACCACTACCTACGCGATATTATTACCAGTTTTGGCTTTTATCAGCTAATAACAGAACCAACCCGCCCTATCGCGAACACATTACTTGACCCTATTATAATTAACAATATTAGGCTTGTCAAAGATAGTGGCGTTCTTGCACATTTTTGTAGCGATCATACCCCAGTACATATGACCATAACATCCGGCGTACCCAAACGGAAATCATGCAAGCGCCATATATGGGATTACGCAACGGCTGACTGGGTGAAACTTAGAGACCACATATCTAATGCTCTGTGGAATACCCTTTCCGACGAGCATAACGTCGATAGCTGGTGCCAAACCATTACTACAAATATTACTAATGCAGCCAATGCTAGCATACCAAACAAATCAGTCACCATCCACCCAGATGATAAAGCCTGGATGTCTAGCAAAATTAGACACGAGATGAGAATTAGAGAAAAACTGTATAAGAAAGCAAGGAAAACCAAACAAGAACCGGACCTTGCAAATTTTAAGAAACAAAGAAATTCGGTCTACACCTTAGTTCGGACAGCCAAACAAGAATTCAAAATCAAACTGGCAGAAAAAATTAAAAATGGACGCACAGGTTCCAAATTGTTGTGGAAGTTGAGCAAGTCCTTTTTGTTTGATACTAACTCCAATTTTGGCGATATACCCCCCTTAAAACGTGGTGACGGCGAAATTACCTATGACTTTATTGAAACGGCTAATCTTTTAAATCACTATTTTTCAAGTATTGCGCCAATTGATGAGTCAAATGTGGAATTAATCCCTTTATCCCTATATACAGAACACTTTTTAAATATGATCACAATAACGACTCAAGACGTTCTAGATATACATTCTAAGCTGGATACCTTAAAAGCTGTCGGTCCCGACAGACTAAGTCCTAAACTATTAGTCATGAGTAAAGAAATTCTAGCTCCGATTCGATTCTAGCACGTTTCTTTAATTAGTCAATAATAAATTCAAAATTTCCCACCTCCTGGAAAACTGCCAATGTAACTCCAATTTAAAAAAATGGGGAAAGGGATTCGTGACAAACTACCGCCCAATATCTGTCTTGAGTTGTCTTAGCAAAGTCATGGAAAGAACTGTTTTTAAATACGTTTACAACCACATTAGAGATAGCTTCATCCCATATCAGTCTGGCTTTCTTCCTTCACATTCTACAGTAAATCAAATATTAGGAATATATACAGATATCGCCAAAGCTCTAGATGAACAAAAAGAAGTACTGTTCTTATTTTTCGACATTTCGAAAGCATTTGACCGAGTGTGGCATCGTGGCCTCCTACAGAAGCTCAAACAAGTTGGTATCGCTGGAAATCTACTTTTATGGTTTGAAAGTTACCTTCATAATCGCTACCAGCGAGTAGTTATAAATGGTTACGAATCTACGTTGCTTCGATTATATGCTGGTGTGCCACAGGGCTCCGTTCTTGGGCCACTACTTTTCTTAGTATTTATTAACGTTATGCCCAATAACTATTAATAAATATACTAAACAATATCAGACTATTTGCTGATGATACATGCCTTTATGTGATGTCGGATGACTTAGAACACCACACACCATCTGTCGACCATGATCTGCAAGTAATGACGCATTGGGCAAACACATGGCTAGTCGAATTTAATGCTTCCAAAACAACGTCCCTATTTATTTCTCTACGCAGAGATCCTACCGTTTTTCCAATAAAATTCTGAAATAGTTCCATCCACCCATCATAAACACCTTGGTATCACGTTCAACAATAACGGGCATTGGCACAACAATGTGGAAAGTATAATAGCAAATGCCCAGCTCAAGCTTTCATTACTCAAAGGACTAAAATATATCTTAGACCGCGAATGTCTCGAAATCATGTATAATAGCTGTATTAGGCCATTGTTGGAATATGCCGATGCTGTCTGGGATAATTTACCACAATATCTTGTTAACAGACTAGAAGACGTACAAAAGGATGCTCTTAGGACAATTAGCGGACTGACACGTAGTGCCCACATTACGTCGGCTCAAGAGTGGCTAATATATGTTTAAGTAGGCTTCGTAATGGCTGTAGTGGATTAAATAGACATCTATTCGATAACTTCCTCTCTGACTCTGCCAGCTGCGCCTGCGGCCATCTTGATGAATCTGTTAAACATTACCTTTTTTACTGTCCACTTTTTAATGAACAAAGAACCACCTTTGAAAATGAGCTTGCCTCCAACCAAATCTCCCCAACAACCCTAACCACTCAGCAGCTTCTATATGGCCGTGCTGACGTTGATGTAGAATTAAACATCACAGTTTCCACCATTCTATGTCAATATATTACTGACACCTGTCGGTTTAAATGACCTATAGTAATTTCAAACACCACTCATGGATTGCGTCGACAAATCCATAGCCGCGGAAGTTTCTGGATGGCCATGCAGTGTGGACCAGCGCCGGTGACTACAGCACATTTCTCCTAATACCGCCTTGTAATTCGTCAAACCATGCTTCTCTCCTTCTCCCGAAGATTTTATTCTGTCATCATTAGGCTACCTACAACATCTCTCTTCCTCCTCCTCCTCCTAGTCCTCCTCTTCCGCCTCCTCCTCCTCCTCTTCTTCTTCTTCTTCTTCCTCTTCTTCTTCTTCCTCCTCTTCTTCCTCCTCTTCTTCCTCCTCTTCTTCCTCCTCCTCTTCTTCCTCTTCTTATTCCTCTTCTTCTTCCTCTTCTTCTTCCTCTTCTTCTTCCTCTTCTTCTTCCTCTTCTTCGTCCTCTTCTTCTTCCTCTTCTTCTTCTTCTTCTTTTTCTTTTTCTTTTTCTTCTTATTATTATTATTATTATTATTAATGGTATTGTTGTTATTACTGTTGTGACAGTTGGCAATATTATTATTCGCCTCTTGATTTATTTAATGCAATATATTTCTATGTCAGGGAGAGACACGCTCATAAGACATGTCTTATTGTGCTCCCACATAGACTAAAAAAATAAACCTTGTTTAAATCAATGTCTTACACAGACACGCACGCTATATTGTGTTGTTAATAGGCATCTCGCCTGGATAGATATCTAGATTACAGGTGTTTATTGCAAGCATTTTTTGGCGGGATTTCTTCAAGTCACCAGATCAAGTGACATTGTCAGACGTCTTTGATGTTATCATGATTGTTACCATTATTATGTCAATTTGAACAATCACAGGTAACCCGGATGATAACGGCCTTCACTTCAATGGAGGTTATATAACAGTAATGCTATTAAGAGGATTATGCAATGCCTGTTCCCAGTTTCCTTTATTCACTCAGGCTATTTAACAAACCTCTAGTTTTCATATTGATATATAATATACATATATACAATGAATCGGTGGCGTACGTCTGGGATTTAACACGCCGTGACTAACATATGACCATGGTGGGGGCTAATAATCCGCTCTCGGCTCGTGGAATGGCCATGACAGTGAACGGGTTAATAATGGACCCAGGCGAACGCAATGCATCAGCATCTACCAGCAGTTGCTAAGGACAGAGGGTGCGGGGTATCTAATACCTTCTTAAGTACAGGTTTATACAGAATCCAGTGCTCAACAAAACGCAGGCCAGTGGACAAGGCATAGTGCTAATGCTATAGGCCGATGGAGAGAACATAACTCCTGAACACAGCCATATTACAGAGGTTAAGGGAAAAATTGTGCACTTTCTAACAAAGGTGTGAAATTTGCCGCACATGTCCGATAAGATATGGCTATATATATATATATATATATATATATATATATATATATATATATATATATATATATATATATATATATATATATATATATATGTATATATATATATATATATATATATATATATATATATATATATATATATATATATATATATATATATATATATATATATATATATATATATATATATATATATATATATATATATACATATATATATATATATATTGTTACTGCTGAAAACTCTGATGTCAATATTTTATCTTTTACTGAGTCAATAACAAATAAACTAGTGTAGATTTTCCACAATCAAAGTGGTGAGTACCAATGACAACTATCCAGATCGTATAACACGTTAGAACGATAGAGTGACACACCGCAAACCCAATCACATACAGTTGCCTAAGCTTAGCACATATTCATCCGGTTTTTAGGCAACGGCAATGCGGCGGCGACAATGCGGCAAAGTCAACGGCAACGCAGCAAAGGCAACGGCAATGCGGCAACGTCAACGTGACAAAGGTCCGCCCACTTTTTAACAGCTCCCAGTAAAATTCTACGAATTCACGGTTCAACGTTTTAATTCAATCCTGCATAATAATTAAAGGCATGCTTGCTAAACTGTAAATTCGCCAAAGACAGGCGTGTTCTACGCAATGCGCATGTGCATTCTGTATCATTATTCATCAAAGGCAGAGTTGTTCTATGCAATACTCTAGTGCATGGTGTATCATTATTCACCAAAGGCAGACGTGTCCTATGCAATGCGCGTGCGCATTCTATATCATTATTCACCAAAGACAGGCGTGTTCTACGCAATTCGCGTGCGCATTCTGTATCATTATTCATCAAAGGCAGAGGTGTTCTATGCAATACTCTAGTGCATGGTGTATCATTATTCACCAAAGGCAGACGTGTCCTATGCAATGCGCGTGCGCATTCTATATCATTATTCACCAAAGACAGGCGTGTTCTACGCAATTCGCGTGCGCATTCTGTATCATTATTCATCAAAGGCAGAAGTGTTCTATGCAATACACGAGTACATGCTGTATCATTATTCACCAAAGGCAGACGTGTTCTACGCAATTCGTGTGCGCGTTCTGTATCATTATTCATCAAAGGCAGACGTGTTCTATGCAATACGCGGGTGTATGCTGTATCATTATTCACCAAAGGCAGACGTGTTCTCTGCAATTCGCGTGCGCATTCTGTATCATTATTCATCAAAGGCAGGCGTGTTCCATGCAATACGCGCGCGCAAACTGCATCATTATTCAACAAAAGACAGGCGTGTTCGCTGTAATGTGCGTGTGCATTCTGTATCATTATTGCGTTGCCGGATTGCGGCAGTTTAAAGTATTTCACTGCCTTAACTTAACATGATCAAAATGAAAGTTGTATCTTCAGCACAATCTGATGACGCCACGGCAATCATGATTTCTTCTGACATACATCTCAAATAGTTGTGGCTACAGCACATGCTCGCCTATCTAGTCCAACAATTGACATCATTACATATCCGATACATTATATACAATAATAACGTATCATCTACATCGTATCGGATATATGATGACGTTAATTGTTCATTTGTTGGACTAGATAGGAGATCCTGTGGACTACAGCTATGGTCGCTAAAGCAGGGTTTGCTGACGTCAATTGTTGGACCAGATAGGTCTCCCTGTGAACTACAGTTGCGATCGCTAAAGCGTGGTTTGGTGACGTCAATTGTTGGACGAGATAGGATTCCTGGTGAACTACAGTTGCGACCGCTAAAGCGTGGTTTGATGACGTCTATTGTTGGACTAGATAGGAGTCCATGTGGACTACTGCGATCGCTAAAGCGTGGTTTGATGACGTCAATCGTTGGACTAGATAGGAGTCCCTGTGGACTACAGTTGTTATCGCCAATGCGTTGTTTGATGACGTCACATTGCTTAGCAGCCAGAGAGCCACGGGGCGAGGCCCTCAGACGACATAGCATCAGCCATCTATCTAAAATATTTCTAGCCAACCATGAGCTCTCGGCCCGGCTTCCAGGTGGATATACGTGGCAGTGGACGCGTAAATTCTCTTTCAGCCAGCAACATCCCCACCACCCCCGCCTGTTTTCGATATGAACCCGGTCCAAGCCCCCTAGATATATTCCGTGCTACTGCTCCTCTGTCAAGAACAGATCTTTAAAAATACCACAGCCACAGGTAGCACGGACTCACGTGTACGTCCATCTCCGTAGCGTAAATATGGGTCTAATGACATCGACTGACATCTGACAGCTGATTGGTCAGGCTGAAACGGGGAGTTCCCCATACCCATCAATGCACATTTGCCAAATTAACATCCTCTGGGAAAATGCCTTCCCACCATGCATTGCTCGCAACACTTTTGGCTGGTAAATTGGCCAGGTGCCCCTCGAAAAGCATTTATTCGCTATGGGTTCAACGCACTTCGTGTTTATATGAAGAAGTGCTATCATAATATTATAGACGTTATACATCATTGGAAATCCAATTTTTAAACATTTATGTATTCGTATTTATATATTTCGTCAGGTTAATGATAAAATCAAAGTATGCCTTATTGGCTGACTGATTTAAAAATCTGGGGACAATGGTGTATTGTATATATACAAATACAGGGAGAATTGTACACCAAACAAAATTAATACATAGGATGAAATGTCTAGAAAATTGAATGCGCTTTCCAATGGCGCATGACTTCAATAATATTGTAATTGTAGTTTATCATGGGAACGCTTTATCTCTCTTTCTCTCTCTCTCTCTCTCTCTCTCTCTCTCTCTCTCTCCTCTCTACCCTCTACCTCCCCTCTCCCTCATTCCCTCTCTCTCACCCCCTCTCCCATCTCCATCCTCTCTTTCCATCTCCCTCCCCTCTCCTCTCGCTCTCTCTCTCTCTCTCTCTCTCTCTCTCTCTCTCTCTCTCTCTCTCTCTCTCTCTCTCTCGCTCACTCTCTCACTTTCTCCCGTTCTACCTCACCCTCTCTGTCTCTCGCCTCTCTCTCAAACGCAGTGGCGTGAATGTGGGAGAGGTGTATTGACTTTCAAATTTGTCAGCACGAGCTATTGCTCAAATTTCCCGTATTTTCTATAGGGATAATTTCCCAACCTCATGCATTTTTGATAAACCTGCGAGGCCTTTTGAAAATAAGTCTACCGTGACAACAGGTGTGGATGAGTTTTTGTATGCGTTAGCAACACCCACGTAATGCAGACAATCAAAATCTGTTTGTGTGGGCTGGCGTAGGCGGCCTGATTACGTCAGTGGGATGGGCTGTTCCTTTGTGACATATGTTATATTAGTGGTTGGCCTAGTATTTCACCTATGCCAATTTGTATTAAATATATACGTTTCCATTGTTGCTTGTATGGCATATTGATATTGGTTTATATATTTGTGTATACCTGTTTTAGTCTGCATCGTTACAATGTTATATGTCAATTGCCGTATCCTTGTGTATGAATAGATTATACTAATAAATAATATATAATCTTGAATTATAAAATAACCGTTTGATCCTCGTAAGACACTTTGTTAAATCGGAAGTCTTAGTTCCTCAGAGCATTGTCCAGTTTTTAACCCTTTCAACAAGATAAATGAAGTAGAAATTTATTTATGATACACGAAAGTTTGAGTTTTGGGGAAACTATAATAGGACTGGAAGTTGTCGCACCATAAGCAGCAAACAGCTTTCAAGGCGAATTCGGTTCAAAATATTCCACATTGTAATTCTTAAACTAGATTTCCCGGTAGACACGTCATTGCAAATCCCCACGTTCACCGCTTTGAACATTTTACACGTCCACCCACCGGCCCACCCAATCACCACCCAACCATAACACACACCCCACCCGAGCAAACCACCCCTTGTGGGCAGAGCCAAATGTAAATGTCCTTTTACACCCTGCAATCATATGGGTAACTCACATACAAAAGCTGGTTGAAATTCGTCCAACAGAGTCAGAGGAGTTGCGTTGCAATAAATTGCATGACCCTTTGACCTCATTCACAACCATCCGGGGTGGGGAGGGTGGGTCCAAATGTAAATGTGCGCATCCACTCCACATTGATATGGTAACTCTCATACCAAATTTGGCTGAATTCTGTCAAACAGTTTCGGAGGAGTTACATTACAATGAATTTTATGACCTTTTGACGCCACCCAACACCCCACCCCCACCCCATCCAAGGGTGTGGGGTGTGAGTGTGGGGCAAATGTAAATATGCTCATCCACTGCACATTGATATGGGTAACTAACATTCCAAATTTGGTTGAATTCCGTCCACTTGCGGAGATAGTGCAGACGTATATTTGTTATGTTTATTTTGCGGAAACATGTTGCTGTCGTGCATAGCAATGGCTTACAGCAGCATTGTTACTAAAATGAACACACTGATTGGATTGAGAAAATTGAATCGATTATATATATAGACTTTGAGACAATGGTCTACGGGTTAGTACCCGGTCTTCGTATACATCTTAGCATATTCATAACGTCACCTTTTATTAATCCCTATGATTGGAATGTAAACTAATTTTTAGCAGGCCAAATTAATTGTATAACGATGAATAGTATTGGCAAATCAAAACATTCGTTTTAATATTCTTCTTGACATCCATAATTTCCTTCAACCAAACCTGTCTATAACGGCGCTTGGTTTTAGCGTCAAGCATTGGTGTTTTTAAACTGGTCATATGACCACAGAGAGCCTTGGAATTCGCCATACTCGGAGCCAATACAGAGCCAGGAGAGGACGGCATTGCATAAATCTGTTAAGCATGCTACGAGGTGACCTCGAGAAAGCAGGACTCGGTACACTCAGGTCAAGAATGGACTTGAGGACGCTAAGGATTTTTGCTGAGGACAAGACACAGTGGGCAAAAGCGAAGAAGGACTGATTGCAGATTTAGGATGTTTCTACAGCCGCAGAATACAGTAATCATACATATGAGCACTCATCTTAAAGAAACATCATCAGTTGGCTCCCAAACACATTTGTCATATCAGATAAGTTTTATGAGGCGACAATGGGGCTTTAGTGACTCCCCCCCCCACCAATCCCCTTTTAATAGTCCATACATTGTCCGTTATTGACAGGTTTCACTGTATCGAGAAACAGTTACGTTGACAAATAAATCCGTTATCAGATTGCAGTGTATATCATTATACGATATATGCTTATTTGACAACTTTACTAGCTTAAAACTGAAAGGTTATTATGAAATTAAGAAAATAGTTTTTAGTAAAAAAATAGTAAGTGAATTGATTATTCATGTTTGCAATTTGTATTAAGTAATCGTCCGCCATATTGATTTGCGGCAGCCATTTTCTTTTCCCCAAACCTTTCAAGTTGATCTATTAAACCCAGATCACAAATGTGACATATGGGAGAACTATATATACAATATTATTATTATTATTATTATTATTATTATTATTATTATTATTATTATTATTATTATTATTATTATCGTTAAAACATTCATTCACAATTTCACTTTTCTTTTATCACAGACCTTTAAGCATGGAAAAACAACGATTTCTTATCAATGATGGAGGCGGCACCCCGTGAATTGTGTTTAGAATTGTCCTCCTCCTCGGCCAAGAGAAGACGTTTCCAGAAAATGTCGCGCCGGAATGTCTTGCTCGATGCTCGAGCCAGTTATTCCAGTCGTACATTTTCAAACAAAATCATTTCCCCGGCTTGGGAATGGGCATTCCAAGGTTAAAATCGTTAAATATCCAACATTAGACCACTTCTAATAGGAATACTCATAATAATAAACCACTTCTAATAATAATACCAATAATAACCATAGCAGTAGTAGTAGTAGTAGTAGTAGTAGTAGTAGTAGTAGTAGTAGTAGTGGTAGTAGTAGTAGTAGTAGCAGTAGTAGTAGTAGTAGTAGTAGTAGTAGTAGTGGTAGTAGTAGTAGTAGTAGTAGTAGTAGTAGTAGTAGTAGTAGTAGTAGTAGTAGTAGTAGTAGTAGTAGTAGCAGTAGCAGCAGCAGTAGCAGCAGTAGTAGCAGTAGTAGTAGCAGTAGTAGTAGCAGTAGTAGCACGATTATAGAAGCAGCAGTGGTAAGGGTAGTCATGGTCGCGGTATGGTTGTTATGAGCAGCGGATGTGGCACCAACAACAGTGACAGTCGTAGTAATATTCATTTCATCGTATGCATCCCTATTTATTCTGCGCATTGTTTCAAAATTATCATGATAAATCGGCAGAGAGGATTAAGTAGAGCCTTCTTGTATGCCGATAAAGGTTTTTCGAATTTGTAATGACTTGGCCAGTTAGTATAATACTTCGGCAATAATGCCCTTCGCTCGTTATTGAAAACGTGGCATGTAAAGAGATAATGATACTCATCGCCGATATCACTTTTACCGCATAAATTACATTTACGGTCTATTTCTGGTGCCCATCTACCAGTTTCAATAGGAAGTCGATGGTTAGTAGTTCTAAACTTGGTGAGAATTTTCCGGTAGCGTGGCCCTACGTTTAAAAGATAAGGTTCTAGCCATAATTCTGTTTTAAACGCTCCGTATCTCCCTCCCCTAGATGAATTATTTATCTCGCCGCCATTGTTTGCTTATACCGGTCGATTACCGGTCGCTTAATGTTGGCTATTATACTTTTCTGGTTTGTAATCTGTTGTGTAGTCCATAGAAAACCATAGCCCGTGTTATTTAGAAGTGCCTCAATATATTTTATCCATATATATTGTACACCCTCATTATCATATTGTTTGTACATATATTTATAAATTTGGCAAGATAATTTACTTTCTTTTCTCGATACAAGTGAGGCCCTAATTTGAAGTTCTACATTTAAACACTTCGTGCAGTGCTGCCGAAAATAAGGACTTTTGATTTACCAGTATTTATTTTTAAATTCCCATGGTCACAGTAGTTGTTATATTCAGTCAATGCTTTCTGGAAGTCTTTAGCTGGATTTGCAATTAAGACAGTTTGTTTAAGCGTATGGTACCTACATGTGTGAGTGGCTGATGGTAGGATGTTTGATTAAGCTCATGGTACCTAAATGTGTGAGTGACCGATGGTAGGATGTTTGTTTAGGCGCATGGTACCTAAATGTGTGAGTGACCGATGGTAGGATGTTTGTTTAAGCGCATGGTATCTAAATGTGTGAGTGACTGATGGTAGGATGTGTGTTTAAGCGCATGGTACCTAATGGGTGATTGACGGATGGTAAGATGTTTGTTTAAGCACATGGTACCTAAATATGTGAGTGACTGATGGTAGGATGTTTGTTTAAGCGTATGGTACCTAAATGTGTGAGTGACTGATGGCAGGATGTTTGTTTAAGCATATGGTACCTACATGTGTGAGTGACTGATGGCAGGATGTTTGTTTAAGCGTATGGTACCTACATGTGTGAGTGACTGATGGCAGGATATTTATTTAAGCGTATGGTACCTAAATGTGTGAGTGACTGATGGCAGGATGTTTGTTTAAGCGTATGGTACCTACATGTGTGAGTGACTGATGGTAGGATGTTTGTTTAAGCGTATGGTACCTACATGTGTGAGTGACTGATGGTAGGATGTTGGTGTAAGCGCATGGTACCTACATGTGTGAGTGACTGATGGCAGGATGTTTGTCTATGCGCATGGTACCTAAATGTGTGAGTGACCGATGGTAGGATGTTTGTATAAACGTATGGTACCTACATGTGTGAGTGACTGATGGTAGGATGTTTGTTTAAGAGCATGGTACCTAAATGTGTGAGTGGCCGATGGTAGGAGGTTTGTTTAAGCGTATAGTACCGAAATGTGTGAGTGACTGATGGTAGGATGTTTGTTTAAGCATATGGTACCTAAATGTGTGAGTGACCAATGGTAGGATATTTGTTTAAGCGCATGGGACCTAAATGTGTGAGTGACTGATGGTAGGATGTTTGTTTAAGCGCATGGTATCTAAATGTGTGAGTGGCTGATGGTAGGATGTTTGTTTAAGCGCATGGTACCTAAATGTGTGAGTGACCGATGGTAGGATGTTTGTTTAAGCGCATGGTATCTAAATGTGTGAGTGACTGATGGTAGGATGTGTGTTTAAACACATGGTACCTAATGTGTGAGTGACTGATTGTAGGATGTTTGTTTAAGCGCATGGTGCCTAAATGTGTGGGTGACTGATGGTAGGATGTTTGTTTAAGCGTATGGTACCTAAATGTGTGAGTGACTGATGGCAGGATGTTTGTTTAGGCGTATGGTTCCTAAATGTGTGAGTGACCGATGGCAGGATGTTTGTTTAGGCGTATGGTACCTACATGTGTGAGTGACTGATGGTAGGATGTTTGTTTAAGCATATGGTACCTAAATGTGGGAGTGACTGATGGTAGGATGTTTGTTTAATCGCATGGTACCTAAATGTGTGAGTGACTGATGGTAGGATGTTTGTTTAAGCGTATGGTACCTACATGTGTGAGTGACTGATGGTAGGATGTTTGTTTAAGCATATGGTACCTAAATATGGGAGTGACCGATGGTAGGATGTTTGTTTAATCGCATGGTACCTAAATGTGTGAGTGACTGATTGTAGGATGTTTGTTTAAGCGCATGGTGCCTAAATGTGTGGGTGACTGATGGTAGGATGTTTGTTTAAGCGTATGGTACCTAAATGTGTGAGTGACTGATGGCAGGATGTTTGTTTAGGCGTATGGTACCTAAATGTGTGAGTGACCGATGGCAGGATGTTTGTTTAGGCGTATGGTACCTACATGTGTGAGTGACTGATGGTAGGATGTTTGTTTAAGCATATGGTACCTAAATGTGGGAGTGACCGATGGTAGGATGTTTGTTTAATCGCATGGTACCTAAATGTGTGAGTGACTGATGGTAGGATGTTTGTTTAAGCGTATGGTACCTAAATGTGTGAGTGACTGATGGCAGGATGTTTGTTTAGGCGTATGGTACCTAAATGTGTGAGTGACCGATGGCAGGATGTTTGTTTAGGCGTATGGTACCTACATGTGTGAGTGACTGATGGTAGGATGTTTGTTTAAGCATATGGTACCTAATGTGTGAGTGACTGATGGTAGGATGTTTGTTTAAGCGCATGGTACCTAAATGTGTGAGTGACCGATGGTAGGATGTTTGTTAAAGCGCATGGTATCTAAATGTGTGAGTGACTGATGGTAGGATGTGTGTTTAAACACATGGTACCTAATGTATGAGTGACTGATGGTAGGATGTTTGTTTAAGCGCATGGTGCATACATGTGTGGGTGACTGATGGTAGGATGTTTGTTTAAGCGTATGGTACCTAAATGTGTGAGTGACTGATGGCAGGATGTTTGTTTAGGCGTATGGTACCTAAATGTGTGAGTGACTGATGGCAGGATGTTTGTTTAGGCGTATGGTACCTACATGTGCGAGTGACTGATGGCAGGATGTTTGTTTAAGCATATGGTACCTACATGTGTGAGTGACTGATGGCAGGATATTTATTTAAGCGTATGGTACCGACATGTGTGAGTGACTGATGGCAGGATATTTATTTAAGCGTATGGTACCTACATGTGGGAGTGACTGATGGCAGGATGTTTGTTTAAGCGTATGGTACCTATATGTGTGAGTTACTGATGGTAGGATGTTTGTTTAAGCGTATGGTACCTACATGTGTGAGTGACTGATGGTAGGGTGTTTGTTTAAGCGTACAGTACCTACATGTGTGAGTGACCGATCGTATGATGTTTGTTTAAGCGTATGGTACCTACATGTGTGAGTGACCGATGGTAGGATGTTTGTTTAAGCGCATAGTACCTAAATGTGTGAGTGACCGATGGTAGGATGCGTCCGCCATATTGTACCACATCTTCACCGCCAACCATATGTACTCGGGTCAGTAGGAAGAAACACCTAAAACGTATAACATCATTGTTCTATTTAAGATTGCGGAATAGTAATATTAGAGTAATCCAATTTTAGCCATGCCCCACCCAACTTTAGCTAAGATCTACCCACACTTCGCCTGTGTTCGGATCGATCGATCCCTGAACCCTCTCACTATAAATTTCTAGAAAACTATACAGGTAAGCTATTGAATATTTTGAAACTAATGTGACTTGGGCTTAGCTAAATATGAGCGGGGCAATGCAAAAACTGGATTTCTCCATTGACGTGTCAAAATAAAGCAAATTGATCAACCAGAAAAAATTATTACCCTGATAACGCGTGTTACTGGGCCAATATGGCCGAATAGTGGCCTAGTAACCTGTATTATCAAGCTATGTTGTCATAATTTAACTGCGCATTGACCTGAAACAAGACATTTTACCTGACTCTACGGAAATATCTGTATTCCACGTGATGCAAGGTGTGTGGACTTACTGGGTTATCCAATGCTTTCTCTTGGAACAGTTGAATGGCGACAGGAAACAGTTGTTTCTTGTCATTCTGGTAAAATAGTGCAAAACTGTGCACATAGCTGAAACATAAGTGGCAGTAGAAGATAACAGATGGAACTGCGGGTGCACAATACTGCTATACTATGGCAATATATCGTGTATAAATATCGTGATATATCGATACAACTTAATGAATACCTTTATATGATTGGGGACTAGTCATTTGCAGACTTCTAAGTGGAGATAATCGATCCAATTCGGTACTAAAGTTATCATTCGCTACTAGAGACAAACTGGTTATGTTGTTGTGACAACGCTTACCTCTGATGACGAACGAGGTATAGTCAGCTCGCCTTTGTCTCTGGATGACAATAGAGAATATTTCTATTGACTACTGGAACTGATTACCACTATCTGACTAAATCCTCAAAGTACTGGAAGTGATGTTTTTCAAGGACAACAATTCACGACTAACGAAACTGTTAAACTGTAACTAACTACCTTTTATTAACAATTAACACAATGGCATGAATTTACAACCAAAATTGTCAATTACTATACTTTATATAAAAAAAACATTTAAAAATTGAAACTTTCTACTCAACAATGGCGGCCCGTATCATACCTTTGAACCAGGTGACGATGGTGGTATACAGTGAGACCGATCTCGATTTAGCAAGTGTTGAGGAATGTTTGCCGATGTCTATAAACAAACAACAAAATACAGAACTATGGATACCCTTGGGAAATTCTGATACAAGCACTCTAAAGCAACAATCAAAGGCCTGGCACCAAGATGCAACACATGGTCACACGAAGAGAGGCGTCTATAAGACATAGACACAAGTAAATTGCAGGACTAGTGTGGCGGCTCTAAATGCGAAGGAGTGTGGTTATGAAGTGTATGGTGACATGATCGTTCTCTTTCCTTGCTGAAGAATTCAGTTATCCCGCATTGTACTAAATTACAATTTCCAAGCGTGTTCTCCAAATAGAAGGTGTGCATGTAGAAAACAGGGAGTACCAAGCCGCTCATATTGCAGGTGTAGAAGTGCTGAGGGTGAAAGACCAGCTTGCAACAATGTTTATATTGTTCATTTGTAGTAAACTGATGATGATGATGATGATGATTATTAACTAAATAGAAAATCGCCATACATCCCCCGTGCCGCATGCATGCTGTATCGATAAACATGCTTGTCTCTCCAAATCCCATAACACCAGCCATGTTGGTGTCTCAGGACATGCTCTCCTTTCATGAACTGAGCAAGAACCGCTTTTTGAAGTGCCTCCATGCACTGCTGTAGGTAACATATACATAGCTCTCATAGTGCACATGACCAGCCACAAAGAAATACACAATCAATCTCCAGTTCTTCCCTCACAAATATCCAGATTATGAAAATTGGTTTGACTTAACTTGGAATTCTTGCGCCTTTTGCCTAGTTCTTCTAGAACCCCCATCAAATCTGCATTTTACTCGAGCAGGTGGTAGTTTTCCTTATCAAGCATACATAATACCTTGAATGTTCTGGGGAAACGTTTCTCAGTCAGTGGTTATTAAAGAGCTGGGGTTTCCACAACAAAAACAATACCTTGCTATAGATACCAAAATCATCATAACTTATTGTATAAATGACAGCTATCATGAAATGGCACCATTATTGGCTGCCATATTGGATTTCCTATCATATGATTTCGGAATCACCTTATGAATAGTTTTATGGATGCCCTGGCCCGTAAAACCTATATCTAGAAACCAAAATCATATACACCTGTGCAAAAGTTAAGCACCACCCTATTTTTACGCACATGCGAGGGTATATTCATGTGCTATGAAGAAAGCAATAGCATAAACATTTATGTACCCATCCATCTTAGTGCAAGAGGTAATAATGCAACTAGAGGAATGCTGATTATGATGGTGGGGAAACACTGTATGTTTTTGTTTGAACTTGAAAACGAGGCCTGAATATGGTTACGTTGACACAACTGACAACTATTGCCCTACAGTTGACACACGTGGCTAGATTGTCATTAATGGTGTCTGAAAACGAAGTTTAACATCTGTGCACGAGTTTGAGACTGTCATTATTAATACCGGGTATATCCACCTTGTGCCTGGATGACGGCCTGGACACGACGTCTCATGCTGGTCACCAACCGACTGATACGCCATTGTGGTATTCGTTGCCATTCAAGATGGAGTGCGTCTGTTAATTCATGTAGGTTCTGCACAGGAGGATCCCTCCTTCTCACCATGTTTCCCAGAATGTCCCAGATATGCTCAATAGGGTTCATGTCAGGGCTCCTTGCTGGCCATGGTAGGGTTTCGCTGGCATTCTGGCGGAGGTATTCATGCACAGCTCTAGCACGATGTGGTCGGGCGTTGTCATCCATGAATATAGGGTGGGTTCCAGGTGCATGATTTACAAAATGAGGGACCACAACTCTATCCAGTATGGAATCTTGATATCTTTGTCCATTTAGTGTTCCAGGTAGTCAACAGATCCAGCTTACAATCAAATGAGATGCACCCCCATATCATAACGGAACCTCCACCAAATGGAACTTCTTCCATGATGTTACGTTGGTCGTATGCCGTGCGTCTGGACCTCCATACACGAGTTCGACCATCTGTGGCATGAAGCAGGAACCGACTTTCATCGGACCAGTGTACCCGTCTCCAGGATCTCATGTTCCAGTGTCTTCTTTCGTTGCACCACCTCAGACGCTCCTCTTTGTGGTGTGCAGTGAGGAGAGGACGTCTGACAGATCTCCTAGCTTTCATGCCAGCAGCATACAGTCTCCTTTTGACGGAAGACATTGACACTCTATTGCGCGTTTCCCATTGCTGGCTGAGCACTCTGCTGTTGGTGAATGGAGATCTCCTAACAAGGCGTACTAGGGCTCGATCATCACGTGCAGTAGTCTTTTTCGGTCTTCCAGATCTAGGCCTGTCCTTCACCTCGTTAGTTTGCCCATGTTTTGCAATCAAACGACTGATTACAGTATGGTTAATGTTCAGCTGTCTGCCAATCTCTCTGCATGACATACCAGTGGTATGCATGCCCATGATTTGCCATTTCACACGATCACTTAACCTTCGTCTTGCCATAGCGGTTCACAATCAAGAGCTAATTCTCTCTGTACAAATAAACCACAGTCATGAACACAAAATTCCTAATCTTGTCGCCTAAATCTGTATGTAATGTTCTACACCTTAAACTGGACTTTTACATAACTGAACACGTGTGCTGTTTCCCGCCACGCACGGACATCAAGCGGCGTGAAGTCATGCATGCATGTGCATTTCGTACTTGGAATTATGTCAGCTAACGCGGGGACAAAAAGTATGGCAGCCTAGTTGTACCATCATGTTTCTACGTTCTATTGTTTTTGCTGGTGCTTAACCTTTGCACAGGTGTATATATGGAACATACATTTAGACGCCAAAACTACTATCCTAAAGTTATAGCCGAAAATCTTGGATGGCATCCTGGATTTCTCAAAAGCCCTAAGTGGCAGATTGTGATAGAAAACAAAGCAATCAAAATAAAATTAATAGACAAGGTTTTCAGGTTCAGTTAAAATTATGACATTTGGCTGCTGGACTATATCGATTTCACATGAGTAGACAGATATATGGACGAATGGATGGATGGACAGAATCATTTTCATAGCTCCTATAATTCTCATCTTCAGTTGTGTCTGGAGCTTTAAAATTGTAATTCATAGTCAACCTGTGATATAAATAAGTATTAGACAAAACTTATAACTATCAGGTCGCTACCACCCGAAACAAAAAGCCTTTATACAACTTACTCAAACATCTTACTCTTGGCATCCAGCAGCAAAAATAATAAGGCCACAGGACCTACTTTCAGGAGTATATGTCAAGCAACAGTAACTTGCCAGGACCGGAAAAGAACAACGAGTTCCAGTTTATCACATGCTAACAACCATTAATCTTAATCATAATCTTATCGTCAACTCTTTGTAAACATAGTTTGGTTCATTGATTAGCGTAGGTGCATCCGTGGCCTGGAAGCCCATGGGTTAATAATAGTACGTAACCTGGTTACAATGTGCATAATATCGTGTGGTGACATTGCTATTTTATAATTCATTCAAAGACATATAAATATCTTCAAACGATTAAAGCAAGCATATGAATAAATTACAACTATTATTATTGACCTACTTATCTGGGATTTTTTTACAGAGTTTGATTAAAGCATGGCTACAACTACCACTTCTTTGCCATCCAAAATATAGATCGCTTTGCCATCTTTCAGCACCCTGAATACAAGGAACATGTACAACTTGTGTTGCTAAAGAAAACTCTGACCTCCTCTTATACTAGCTATACATGTCTTATAGACCTATAACATGCCACACGTGGCAATGGCAGTAGTGTTTTAGCAGCAGCAGCAGCAGCAGCAGCAGCAGCAGAAGTAGCAGCAGCAGCAACAGTTGTAGTAGTAGTAGTAGTAGTAGTAGTAGTAGTAGTAGTAGTAGTAGCAGGAGCAGCAGCAGCAGCAGCAGCAGCATCAGCAGCAGCAGCAGCAGCAGTAGTAGTAGTAGTAGTAGTAGTAGTAGTAGTAGTAGAAATAGTAGTAGTAGTAGTAGCAGTAGTAGTAGTAGGAGGAGTAGTAGTAGTAGTAGTATTAGTAGTAGTAGTAGTAGTAGTAGTAGTAGTAGTAGTAGTAGTAGTAGTAGTAGTAGTAGTAGTAGTAGTAGTAGTGGCAGCAGTTGTGGAAGTAGTAGTAGTGGAGGTGGTGGGGAGGTAGTGGTAGTTGTAGTGGTAGTGATAGTGGCAGTAGCAACCTTATGTTACGGGGGTGGGGTGGGTGCGTAAGAGAAAAGAGTCTGACAAGGGCTGTCTACTTTCACTAGCGGGTGTGTGGTTATTCCGGTGTCCTTTCCGGGGTAGCTTTAAAAATTAGATACTCTGAGAAGATTTCTCCTGCAAAAAAGTGACAAAAATGATTTTATTTTTATAAGCGTGCGGAGGATGGTTAGCACTTCGTCGGCTGTAGCCTTGTCTATATCTGGGAGACTACACGGCAGTACTTCCTGCACCAGCTCTTTCGCCTGCAGAGCGGGGAATCCTGCACCTTTGGCTTATACGAAGGATGCGATGGAGGCGTCAAGCATGAAATCTCAGCAGCAGCTGAGAAGATAGCGTAAATGGCCTGTGTCAGCACCCACAGTGTCTAGTACATCCAGTATCTGTATGATACATGCACGGGAAGCCATGACTATCCTCTGGTCTTAAACGGCAAACCAAAGAACCCTGACTTCTTCACCTCTGGTAGCCAGAGGCTGGTGGTAGCACCTGCACCTGTTTGGCCGTCGACAGTGATATGGCTCAGGCCGAGAGTGCCTATCTTGAGATTCTCTCCATACTGTCGGAATGAGCTACGTGGTTTCAGGAGATCCTTAACCAGGTGCTGTGCAAAGGACTCAGCCATAACCTTAATGGCTCCAGCCTCATCGATTCCGAGCATACCTTGCATCATCGCCCTCTCCTTGATGCCATCACCTTGTATACAGTCTTGGCCTTGTTAATGGCCGATTGTCCTAGCGTATCAGTGTTCCCGATGAGATCTCGGGCTGGGATGGTACCTCGGATCTCCCGCGGATCTCCCTTCTCGTCGAAGTCTAGGAAGGAGATAGGGGCAACAGTGTCCTCTCAACCGAGGCGTGCCTCGCCCAAGTGAGCAAGATCGCCTAGCTCTTTGCTTTCTAGGTATGTGAGTGACAGAGTCACAGTGCTATTTGCAGACAGCTTAAACCTACTAGTCATAACCCCAGTGAAATAGTTGGGCATAGGAGGACCACGCAGTCGGCCAAGGGAATAGGTAGCAGTGTTCAGGGTAGTGGCCCTCTCTGCAGGGCCACGACTTGTGGGCCATCCACGATTCTCGGGAATTGGCGATCCTCAGTCCGCGTGCTCGACTATGGGCTACACACCGCCCTCCAGCATGCCATGCCTCATATGTTGCAGAGGTCTCGTGATCCATCTCTCAGTATTCAGAGGTGTTAAACGTAGGCGACGATGATATCAGGCATTGCACTCGTTGCTAGCCCTAGAACCGCAGCCTCCATTAGTGTAACACGTTCACCCATGAGCTTGGCGGCAACAGTGTAGGAGGCACCACTGAGGGCGATCTTTGGGATGGGGTGCAGCCACCCCACTCACCACTGTAGCGAGGACAGCCGCAGTGGCGGCTGGAAGAACCTCATTTCCCCCCTGTCATCTTCACCACAGCCACATTCGCTGCCACGTTACTGGCGACATGGACTGCCAGAGGTTTTGCTTTGGTCAGCAACTTCTGTGTCTTGGTTCGCAGTAGGTTCTCCACCTTCTGAAGACTCGCCTGGCTATCAGGCAGTTGCTTCACGATCTGTACCGTTGACGTCATTGTTTAAACCCAGAGTATACAACGCGGTTAAACGTCTGCGTCCCCTGTCGAGAGAGCTAATAAGATATTCTCAGTCTGCGTCTGCCAGGTGGCCGGGTTGGTACTCAGGAATATTCATCTCTCTATTGAGATATCTTAAACATATCCGGGCTCATGCTATGCGAAAAGCACTATGATGTCTTCTGAAGGGAGTTGAAGGACTACAAGAAGAAGTCACCAGATGCGCTCGCTCAGCTCTCCGGTGCTGAGCTGACAGATGAGCTGACAGCTGTGAAGCTCTATCTAGGATTTGGCAAGGGGCAGATCTGCTTCTTCAAATACCTTATCATGGGTGGGAGTATCGTCGAGCGGCTCCTGCGAGCTAAAGGTGTCTACAAGGATCGGGAGTATCTGTCAGATGTGTTCCATGGCCTCACTGGACTCAGAGCTGAACAAGGCTCTGCAATACTACAAGCTCGAAAAAGGATGCGCTGCAGAACCCTCCAGCCCTTGGATGTGCATGTAGGGCATGCCAAGCTGGTTCAGTGTCTCACCGTAGTCCCAGCCGAGACCCTGGTCCCCACTGCTACCATAGAGAGTCAGGATAGTCTTATAGCTGATTTGCTAGCGGCGGAGTAGGCTGATCCCGAGCGCCATGATAGCTAGGCCTGACAACACTCGTAGAGCTACCACAGGAAGCGGTGTCATGTCGACTGGCTGCAGTGGCAGGGTCGGAATGACTGTATGGCCCGTACTACACGTAGGGGCATTGATGGCAGTGTTGAAGCCGAAGTGGACCGCAGGGGAACTCCCCTCGCCTATCATGTTGTTATAGCCCCCTGACTTGGCGGTCCTCGATGTTCACGATCATGTTGCTCGGAATCAACCGTAGGTGTGGCGAAATATCAAAGTCAAGTTTGCGACCGGGCCTTCTGCAACCCCTGCTGGAACTTAGCAGTAGGACTACTGGGGTCTGCCACGATGATCCTATCCTCAACGAGACTGATGAACATGACCAGGACCTCCGCTCCGCTGACACCATCTATGGAATACCGCAGCTGGGTCTGTGCTGTAAGGAGGCAGTAGCACAGTGATTCCAGGGACTGGTTGATCTGAACGATCTCTGCTGGTGTGAGGCCTGAGGTGGTGTGTTGGACAAAGTACTTCCACACATCTGGATAACCTGCCGTAAGCCAGTGATGTGCATATTTTGCACTAGCACTCCAGGGTCGGAGTCTGGATCGAACGAGAATGTCGCTGTCTTCCGACTGCCTACTTGTCGGGTGTTCGATAGGGGAATCCTGAGTAGTCACATTTTGGGGCACCGTACATAACCCCTAGACCGCTGTTGTCATCACCATGCCACCGATAGTCTGGGTGAGCGCCGAACTCTCTCTGTAGTCTGCTGGCCGCTGAGACGCTATGACCGTTGAGCTGTGGGTCGAAGGCGTTTGTATCAGGGAGGCTTGCACCCAGCTCATGGAGGATTCGTCGCACCGTGAAGTACACATGGAAATTGAGACAGCTGGCGATGAGCACAGCTTCATGAGTACCAGAAGAGGAGTGAAGCAGGGTGGAACTTACTCCACATCCTGCCATGGCACACCACACGGAAAAGTTCAGCTGCTGATTCTAGTATGAGAGGGTTTGGAGCAGCCATCCAAGTATGAGCTTGCTTCGCATCCTTGATGGTGATGGGGCGGTTGGTCAGCGGTCGTGGGTTGCTGGAGAAGCTGAATGGGACCGTCCATCCACTGTGATTGAGAACGGTGTTAGCTCTGGTATATCATCCAGTAGACCTCTCAGGCCAGTCAAGGGTGTACCCAGGAGGGGTACTTGGCTCCGGATGACTGTCGTGACGTTCAGTGGGAAGGCCATCTATACTGGTGTTCTTAAAGCTACCATACAGGCAGCTCACTATTTGTAGTCGTCTCGACTCCAGAGATCAGCGAGGTGACCTCGCCGTAACATCTCGTTTTTTAACTCGTCCATATCAACCCGCCCGCTAGAGCCTTTGAGGTATTGCTGTCGCACTTTAGGTTTCTCCGTGCGGTGCAGAGCTTGGACCTTCAATATATGGTGGTACTCTTCATCGTTGACCTGGCCTTCCTCGGGAACGTTGCTGACAGACTCGTCGATAGTCAGTATCAAACTATGTGCCAGTGCCACATAGTTAGCATGCTTCTCCAGCCTCCTAGTGATCTGCCGTTGCCCCACCCCCAAGCCCGTGGCCAAGACAGTGGCGGCTAGTGTCACGCCACCCAGCGGAATGGCGACGATGGCCCCCACCACTGTAGCGAGAGTGGCCACAGCTGCCACCCCAGCACTGGCTCCAATCACACCTGCAGCAGTTGTTGTACACGCGAGGACGTTGTAGGCTGTCTTATATCGCCTGCGCATTCTGCTGTACTTTTCTGCCTCATGGACGAAATTCTGTCTGATGGTATCTATCTGCTGGAGTCGCCAGCCGTGGATGGTACTGCCCTTGTCAGCCATCATGAAGGGGTATAGTTCTGGTTGCCTCCGCCATTCTGATTTTGCCATAGTATACCTGGAGATTAAACCGGCATCACCTGCAGAATCTGCTCATTAGTCATAGAACGGTTCATTTTGGAGAGCCTGGCGAACCGTGCCAGCTTGCTGATGTCGAGACAGACGTTTTTTAGACAGGGGTCATCCAGGGCTATGTCGGGTGCCAGTAGCTTTCTGAGACATGACATCTGGAACTTCACCTTATGACCAAGACAGTATGTCCGCCGCTGGACGGCTTTCTTGGTCTTACACTTCTGCGCCATCTCCTCTTCCCACTGTATGGCATCTGGCTCATCCTCGTCTGTGGCATCGTCGTAGACATCTGGCTCATCGGCGTCTGTCAAAACTCCTGCATCCCGCTTGCTCTCCTCCAGGAGGGCCTGCCAGTATCGGGAACCTTCACTGTTCCTTCGCCTCCTTGCACTGCTCGCGTTCTGTTGATACCAGCTCTCCCACTGTGGTCGCCCTCATTCGTGTTGCAGTGCGAGCCTCAGTTCGTTTAAGGCCTTTATCTGTGCAGGGGTCAACCCTGTAGTTGGCTCTTCATCATCTCGGCAAAGGTCAGATATTCCTGGTGTGATATCATGTCAGGTCAATGAGCAATAAGAGTGTAAACTCTAAATGGGCGTCCGATATCCCATCCGTGCTGGCATATATGTTAATGGAGGGGCTGTCAAACAGGTGATTTACAGCCGTGAACAGGCTAGGACTGACAACTTTCCATAGGTTGCTATTGGAACCTGGGAGATACTCTATCACGTCCTGGATGACTTCTACCAGTGAGCTGCTATGTCCACTGCCCGGAGGCTGATGTAGCACATTAGCGTGTATGTATGTTGTGCTCCGCTGGGGCACCTCGAAGAGGACCCATTCTACATGGTACTGTACCACCCGTCTCCCCTCTAGAGAGGGTGAGATTACATTCTCACAACCGGAGAGCAGCAGTCGGACAATCGGCATGGTTATATGTCCTGTTTAAACCCCTCCTATAGCGTGCTATGGAACCCATATTTGCTCACCCGACTGGTCTTGCTGACCTGGCAGATGTGTACGCAGTTGATGCTGTCAAGTCATTCGCCCTAGAGTACGAAGCAAACTCAAAGGCATTCTCCCTCCACCCCATTGGTGGTGATGGGGTGGAGCTGCTCACAGACCTCAAGGATGTGTCGAAGGAGCATCTGCATCGCAACATAGATGGCAACAAGATCGTGTTTCAGTACGATTTCCCGAAGAGGAGGTACATCCTCGAGCCGTTGATTGAGCTCTCAGATACAGAGGTGGCAGACAGCATCACCCTAAATAACGACCTCGGCTTTCATCTGGTCAAACCCTATTCGAGCGGTGCCCCGCCGATGGCCCATGATGGCCTGCTATTGACCCTGGCAAAAAACCTGCAGTTCATATTTGAGAAGAATGAAGTGTGGTACCGCGCTGAACATGGGGGTGACTGGCAAGCATGGTTGCCCCTATATAGGCCTCCCACAGTCATTGACATAGAGGTTACTCCCCTCTCCACTGTTTTGAAAAAGGATGGGACAGTTCGAAAGCTCTACAATCGGGGATCATCCTTCCTCACCTACGAGGGTGGGTCACCGGATCGAGGTTACAGGTGGAAAGCTCCTGCTGCGTCGTCCATTCGATGGACCAGAAGAAGCTGTTAACCTCCAGGAGGGCACCCTATGGGTAGATGGTGTGTCACATGTCTCCAAAGTCAAGGGTACTGTTAAACTGCTTCAGCGACTTAGACTCACTAGCCCACACACGACTCATATAGTCCTAGAGCTACATTTCTTAGCCGGCGGCAGAGTGAAGCAGCTAGCCCCTGCCCATGGGGGGATGAAGATCACTATTGATCCGGATGGAACAGGGCTCGATCTGGCACAGATATTTCTCGAGGGGTTCACTCTGTTCAGTTTAACTCTTCATATATAGCAATGATTATCATCATACTGCTCGTGCTGGCGTCTACAGCAGTGGCACAGAGCGCTGAGAATGTCATGATATTGGATGCCAAGTGGGCCCACGTCCGGGATGACCACAAGTACAATCCTTGGGTCGACCCCTTGCGGAGAACCATTTACGACCGCTTTCACCCACGTAAAGAGATCGAGTCTGTCTGCCACTTCTATGGGGTGGAGAGGGTAGGCCGTGGCTGTCTGCTGGAGACCCCTGCTCAGCACCAGATGCTCTGCGTAACGTGTGAACATGCCAGAGTCTGCCGTGGTTCACATGCTAATCACTTTAGCCTCCTCCCAGGTGAGCGTTGTCAAGGTAGATGAAAGCCCCTATGGGTGGTCCCATCATGCCGATGCGACACTGGCAGCGACTACGTGTTTGTCTGAGCCTACACACAATAGAGAGAGAGAGGCCGGCCCTGTGGTTGATGGCGATCAGTGGTGTATATCACTATGGAGGCTTGTCTCTAAATGGGCGTTCAGACCCTGGTAGTAGTAGTGTGATACTATCTCCCTGGCAGCCGTTCGGCCATCCGTGGTGGCCCCCCAAACCTATGCCCCAGGGATTGAGAGGGCGGTGGTATCATTTGCCTAGTAGTAGTGTCGAGATTAAAATGATACAACCTCCCTCAACTGGCAGCCGTTCGGCGATCCGTGGCCCCCACTGCCCTCTCAATCACTGGGGCCTCGATATAGAGGCATACCAACCACCTGTCTCAACAACCCTGGGCATCCATCTAGATGCATACACCAACCACATGTCTCACCAACCTATGCCCCAGGGATTGAGAGGGCGGTGGGGCACGGATCACCGAACGGCGGCCGGTTGAGGGAGGTGGTATCATTTTAATCCCGACACTACAACTCGGTCTAATGCTGGTAAACTCCGCCTCCTTATTTCTAGTAAGTTATGGCTGTGTTTAAACACAACCCCAAATCGGCTATTAAAAATATCTGAAATGACAAAACTAGATTGGTTGGTGATAATCACACCCAACTCAACGAAACTGATTTCAAATATGAACAGCATAATGTGTCCGCCCATCGTGATCGTAATTACCAGCCTTTCGTTCACAAAACAATTCTCTACAAAATATTCAAACAGTCATCCTGACATACAGTCTACATGTTTGCACCTGTTATAGGTCATTACCAAAACAGTCATCGGGTTTCCCCCAGCGATGTAATAATACTACGCATCATTCACGCTCATACATGCTTCGCATCCGACCTGTCTATAACGGCTTATATTTCCTGGCGCCTTGGAATCTCCAAATGACGTAATGTGACGATACTGTTATTACATATTAACCATTGAGAAATTAACGCTTTTATTTCAAACGTACAGTGTTGAAGCTCATATACCAATATTTTCCAAATACTACATATCATACAATATGCTACTCGGCGGATCTGAGGGTAGCTAACCCTAGAATCCGATATTCACAATGTGATAGTTCTTCTCATCACAAACAGTACACCGAGTGTGATAAGTATCCGCATCACACACAGACGAGCGGTAATACAACACATGGCATAATGCCACAACTATTGGTGATGTATAACAGCGACAGTTCTTATTGCCGGTCTGGCAACAATAGTCGATTATATTTTGGTCTGTTTGCCTATTGGGCAAATCAACTCAACCATATGTCTATGGTTTACTAACTTAATGGTATGCCCGTTTGGCAACAATGTACCTTTTTATAATACGTATTTACCTATTTGGCAAATCAACCGCTCAAACTCTTTGTGTGGGTCTGTCCGCCCAACACACACTCCTCACTTCCCTACAACCTAGCTAGCTTATCTCCAAATTCCAGCTCACTCGTCAAAACTCTCAACTTCCACTCTTTTTTTCTCCAACTTCAGCTCAAATCAGAATCCAAAACACGTGGCTCCAATTAACAAGTCAAATCACGGACCATATCACTCATAAATAAATCACAGTTCAAATAGGAGATGAATTGCTCCCATACACCACACACATGAAAGTACGCTAACGGTCAACCACCTACCATCCCAAATGGTGATGACAAATTCTTATCCACGGGAACTTCAAAAAGTAGCGCTTTGTAATAAGTTGTTGGTTTGATCCAGTATATATGACATTTATTGTGTCTAATTGTCACAGTGTCTCAGATCTTCTAGCAAAATTGCCAGCTGTATTTACACGCAGCACGCAGCAACCCGCATCATTTCATTGCCCGCACTCATTAGCCAAACCGCTATCCGGGTCAGCCAGACATAGTCGCAATTCCACATGCACACTAAAAACCATGAAGCAAGCACTCATCTCACATACACACGCACAGGAAAAAACGCACCAAGAATTATTGACTAGAATGTTATTTAAAACTAATCAAAGGCAAAAATTATTATAAAATGATCAACAAAATCATGGTTACCCTATGTTATCCTTTGATAATACGGGGTTGTCGAGGAAGTTGACATAATCTAAGATATAAGACTAATATATGCAAGTATTGCTGAAATGATGTTTAGCCGGTGAACATCATAAAGGCAAAATAGCTTGACAAGTTGAAGTGCTCAATTAAATAGCTGTTTGGAACAAACTGTTAAACAATATTCTAAACGGCACTTATTTAACACAAATACTGATGATGCTCGTGGATGCTAATGTTTACAATTGCCACAACTACAGCTACAAAATTATATGTATATAGATATATAAGTAATTAGGATAAATGATGTTAGGTAATAAAACATATATAACGTCTTTGATAGAAATTTATACACAAATAATGTAAATATGAAACACATTGTAAACATTTTGACCTCTTGAGTTTACAAAATCTTGTTACTAAGAGCCTTAACTCGTCCTGATTATGACGTCACTCCTATCGAGGATCTAGTCCTGATGATACGTGTCGCTGCGACGATGTCTGCTGATTCTAGAACAGACTGATGATGGAGAAGATTCAGATAACGACTAGATGTTTCTTCCAGCTCATCATTAGCTGGTGCACTTATTGAAATCAACGACAAACACGAGTCTTACATAAACGTAAGCTGATAAATAAATTCGTAAAATAAACAAGTAAATACAGCATTGTATACTTAATGTTAATAAATTGATTAATATTGGATTACAGTACACTACAGACTGCTACAAAAATTAACAATCGCGTTTCTACTTTTGATCAAATTTACTGTGTGTAGCTAAAGCTTAGTACTCCCAGATTATGTTTATGTGTTACGTGACATTACAGTCGCATCGGAACAGACATTTCCCATGCCCGTATCTTTGCCTTATCATGGCTGCTGGAATTAGCTTACCAACATTTCCGTCTTTTGACGTTATGGGGAAAAAGTACAGCAAGGCCGTAAACAACCACGAAAAGAACAGACAATGGCAAAAGTCTAGCTTTTCCTACGACAAAAATCGTCAAAGCAAGTCTCGACAACATGTAGGAAGTAAGACACAAGTACACATGTTGTATCCGACAACAGTGACGATGACCCGTCATATAGCGTAACAAAATCGTCTTAGTGACAATGTCTTTGTGAGCTATCGTCTTAGTGACAATGTCTTTGTGAGCTATCGTCTTAGTGACAATGTATTTCTGAGTAATCGTCTTGAGTGGCAATGACTTTGTGAGCAATCGTCTGAGTGGCAATGTCTTTTTGAGCAATCGTCTGAGTGGCAATGTCTTTATGAGCAATAATCTGTGTGGCAATGTCTTCTTGACAAACCGTCTGTGTAACACTGTCTTTGGAGCAAATACGTCTTAGCGACACTGTCTTTGTGACAAATCGTCTTAGTGGCAACGTCTTTGTGACAAATCGTCTTAGTGACACCGTCTTTGTGACAAATCGTTTTAGTGACACTCTCTTTATGTCAAATCGTCTTAGTGACACCATCCCTGTGACAAATCGTCAACAAATCGTCGTGACACATATTTCGTGACAAACCTGCCTTAGTAACGACTTCTTTGTCTGTGTGGACCAGCACCAGCATTTATATATTTGTTTATAAAGGTCCGCTGGCATGGATTACGCAGGTGTCCTCCTATTGACATATCGTAGATATTGGGCGTCTTGGCGTAGCTCATTAAGAAGTCTGCATCTAAATATAGGACCCTATTAAGATTTGATGAAGATGACGAAGAAGTGAATGAAAGAGATGATGAAGGGTAAATGAGTGCGTGTATATGTATTTGATATAGTTCACGTGTACCGCTATTTAATACGCAGTCGCTCGTACTTTGTTGTATAATAACATTGATGAAACAAGGATGTGATTCTTCGTGGTGCTCTGACAAAATCCCACAGGACAAAATCCCACCGGACATAATACCGGTGGGATTATGTCCAGTGGGATTATGCCAGGGTGGGATTTTGTCCGGTGGGATTATGTCCAGTGGGATTTTGTCCGGTGGGATTATGTCCGGTGAGATTTTGTCCGGTGGGATTTTGTCCGGTGGGATTATGTCTGGTGGGATTTTGTCCGGTGGGATTGTGTCCGGGATTCACGCCGACTAGGAATTAGGAATGATATTTATAAATATGTCACTCAAGTACAAGGAAAAACAGTCCAAATCATTTCGATTCATTTATCAGAAATGAGTAAACACTGTGTACCAGGAAGGTTATAATATAATTCAATGTAAAGGTCATAGTACTGTGAGAATAGCCCTATGCTGTATATCCACCTCATGGCGATGTAAAATTAACTCATTCATTTTGAATGATGATCGATGAATAAATTACTCATCGCTAGTTCGTTTACTTGAGAAGAATTTGATAACAATGTGCTTGAATGGTGTTGCTGCTTTGATGTCGGTCATCATGAAAGATGGTTGCCATGGTGATAGCAAAAGCAAACGGCAGTGAGCTCGGATGCATTATTAAGCATTGGTACCACGCTTCGTATGCAGTTTGAACGGTTATATATTACAATAGATGAATGTGAAATTAAACCAAATGTTAACCTTATATTGCTAACGCGTGTTGCGTGTAAGCAACAACATCTATCAATGAGAACAGTTAGTAGCCCTGATGACAAAACGAACTATATTGAATTAGTATGGATGATTCTGTTTAGATAAAAATTACTTTGTGAAAATAAATTTGGAAACTGAAGAACTGAAACTATTCAGTCAGCTATGCTGAAATATTTTCTAGTTAAAATTGATTTTGCCGGAAAGGTAAAATCCTGAGCATTACGTTTCTGTAAGTTATTTTGATTGAAGATTTCTCTGCTGAAAGTTAATTACGTTTATGGGAAAATTGGTCTCAAAACCAAGTATGGGATGGAGACAAGGGGTGGATGTCAGTGTGCGTGCACATAGGAATGATCATCTAGCAGGTGGCTGCTGAATCATTCCCTGCGTGCACGTACAATGCTTGAATTCACATCATCCTTATATTACATTAACATGGCTAGGCCGTTGAGACAATGGAGTTATGATGACTTCACAAAATGGAACCAAAACGGAAATTATTTATCAATATAGCTGGCTCAGGAATGCAAAATTGTTATTGAAAGGTGCTGAGAATTTGTCATCAGTGCACTAACTCGCACCTAAAACTATATTAGTGCACACTTTCTAGGAAGAAATAAGTGGAAGTTGACTGGTTTAGAGTGACACCATGATGCTGGCGGGCCAGTCAAACTGCACCTATTGTAGACCTGGAAGAGATTCGGATAAAATTTTGGTCATCGGCTTAGGCCTAACGACTACGTTATTATAGCCTAATGATGCATTTTAGGCTAGAGTTTGTCTACCTTTGACTAAATTTATACAAGTCGGAAACTTGTATCTTTTGCGTGAATGAATTGTAGATTTGATAGCAAGTAGTTGCTTTAGAATCAGAGCGGTTAGCTCTGTAGTTAGTTATTATTTCAGCAGATCCAATTTGAAAACGGTTTGGGACATCCTGTACTGTGCTTAAACATTTATAAACGGCGTTATTATTTCCCACTAACGAACTTACTTGTTCGATCTGATACCCGCGGTACCAGCGAGGTGTTTAATGTTCCGCGCCCAATCTCAGTTTACAATGGTAAGACTGGTAACTCCCAGCCAACTGATAACGTATTCACTTTTCAAATGTCACGCAGAAGTTCGTTTGTATCCGTATATCCTCGTCGCCTATGAAGTGTCTCTATATTCGTACTTACTACTCAAAACCTTGGTTTGTATCTTACTATATTTATTAACTACTAATTATGCCACTAACTGGTTTAATATTAATGCTAGATTGGTTAGACGCGGAGTCAAAATATGTATGTCCACTCAAATTGCTTACAGGGCTTCAACTGATGATGCGGATAAAAATCCCAGATCATGATCGGAACAAATTCTGGATCTATTGTTGTTATTGTTTAGTGCCCAAGACTGCTTTGTCTGCTATAGGCCACGGTATCACATCACAAAGGCCTATAAAAATTATTAATTATTTCTGACGATGACGTACCCATCTTATCCCACCTCAACATACGCACGGTGTTGAAGCAATTGCGTATTCTACTACAATTTCTATTGTCAGACTATTGGGATGTCGGGCTGTCGGGGAGACACGATTTGTAAATTTTCTGCTGTGTCGGACTGTTGGGCTTTCGGAATACTGGGTATAATTGTCGAACTATTGGGCTGTCGGACTATCGGGCTGCCGAAATATAAGAGAAGCCACCCCTCCCCCTCACCTGATTTTCAAGTACGAGCGACTGCGTATTAAGTCAGTCCATTTTCTAGCCGAAATATACCGATCGGTAAAGTGGGTATGTATGAAAAGCGAATTTAAACAAATAAATGAGAATCGCGCACGCTCAGAGTAATCATCTCGCAGTTTTATGAACTTAGCGATTTTACAGCATTGCTAATAAATTTAATTAAATGTATATAAAATACAGAAATGCGTTACTAAATGAATTTGCTTGTCTAATACTCTGTGCCTTCAACTCGAGCTGGCCCTATTGGAAAGCTAGTAAATAGTTTGAAAACAATGTGGCTAATAGCTGTAGGACTATGACAGCAACAGCTTTCAGTCACATCGATCTAAGGGCTTTAGCAATATCAGAATACAATGCTTATATCTGGTCAAAAACATTAATTAATTAAATAAATAAGCTCAACAAAGTAAAGTACACATATATTAATTAATTAATAATTTATTAAATTAATAAATTAATAAATTAATTAATTATTTAATTTAAAAAAAATAAATACAAATAAATTAAAGTAAATTAACGTGAATCAAAATAAATAAATAAATAGCTAGCTAGCTAGATAGATAGGAAACGGCATAGGGCGGAATCGGGTAACTCGGACTAATCCTTTTTGTGAGGATTACAGCATTTGTGTCAGAGTGCAGCTAGATATTAAAATTTCACTGCCTCCACTCCACCCACACCACTCCCGACTAGGAACCACCCGAAAGATCCTTCACCCGTGCACATACAATATAGCCTACATTGTGGTGAATATTTTGAAAACAATTTGACTTAAAGACGTTACTGCCCGCGGGCTACCGCAGCAACAACTTTCGACCAAATTGTTTTCCACATATTTAGCTCGGTCTTTCCAATAATGGTAGCATTATGCATTGACAGATAGAAATATCATAACCTTCAATCAAATTGGTTTTAGGGTATTCAGTTCGACCGCTTACATAAATCATAGTAAAGTCCTTGTTATAACATAATAGAAATAAGCGTACACGGTCGTAAAGAATTTCAAATATAAATAGCCAACCGGATGCCTGCATTTAGAGCGTCCTGATAGTGTCAGCCGCATGCATTTGATAGCTGTTGCGTCAGACCTCATTTATATTCATCCATAACAGTTCTGTGGAGCTCAAGCAAGCATATAGTTCATGCGTGCAACCAACATAGCTAACATCTCGCTTTTCTGCTTAGAAAGGGGTTGACCGCTTGGATTAGCTCGATATATAAAAGTTGAGTTATATAATTCTCCACTGCAGTTTACTTTTTCACAGAGTTGCGAATAGGTTTGACTGTCCGGCTGCTGAGTTTTTGCCGACGACATATTCCAACGGGTATATCTCTGGACCTTGTTAAATATATTGAAAACAATTTGATTGAACGTTGTTGGTGGCTTAGCCACCAACAACCTTCAGTCAAATCGTTCTCAAAATATTCAGCCGGTCCATAATTATTGGCCATTGAAATTATTGCGTGATGGCTTGAAGGAGAGAGAGAGAGGGAGAGGGAGAGGGAGAGAGAGAGAGAGAGAGAGAGAGAGAGAGAGAGAGAAGTGAATGACAGAATAATTGATGGAACTAAATTTAAGTTTTTAAGTATTTTTTCGTGGTATGTTTTAAGATTTTCTGGATAAAGGAATTACAATGGAAAAGAGTCAAGCCACGTATACCATACAAGTTTGGACCGGGGATAGGCAAAACGCAGGTACGAACTCAAATATTATAATGGTCCTCCACGGTGAAAACGGAGACAAATCTCCAGAGTACACTCTCAACAAACCATTCCGGAATGACTTCAAATGTGGTGAAGTTGACGAATTCAAAGCGAGCCTACCAAAAACCATCAGTGCCAAGTTTGGAAAGGTAGTGAAGATCGAGTTTTGGCGTGATAACAGAGGAATATCACCCGATTGGTACCTGGATCGGACAGAAGTATACGATATTAGAACGAACGAAACATTCATCTTTCCTGTTTTCAGGTGGGTGAAAGCTGACTATCACTACGTCATTAATCACTTGGACACAGCGTTACCCCAGGATGATGAAAACAAGGAACAGCGTCAGATGGAACTGGAGGATAAAAAGAGAGACTACGTGCTCACGCAAAAGATAGCCAATGGCCCTGCCCAGGTAAGGCGTAATTCAATTATTAAGAAATAGTTCAAAACAAGTAAACAAGAGCAATCACAGACCTTCGCCCTCGGAATCTTTCGAATTTTCCGGATTTTTTCCGGATTTTCTTGGACCATGCCCAATGTTGTTGAATCTTACTGTATGATGATGTGCTCACACCCTTTTACTATACTAAGTGGTCCTTCAGTTTCCGAGATATTCACAGATCCGGAATTTGATCTGATTCGTGTCCGGGTTCTTTTACCTGGATTATGGCCAACATATCGCAATCCTCGTGCATGCCAAGTTCCTTTGCTGTGTTAAAAATTGAGCCAAATCGAATCAGTAGATTTTGAGGTACAGCTCTGGATAGAAAGACAGACAGACAGACAGACATACAGATACAGTCAGACATGCAGGCAGACAGGCTGACATGTAGATATGCAGGCATGCAGGCAGGCGGGCAGGCAGACAGACAGACAGACACTCCTCCCCTTACGGGCTAGGGTAGTGACTGTATGAATCACATTATGTTACCGCGTGACGCAATCAGTTCGCCCTAGCAAGTTAACAAATAAATTCGGCGGGAGAAAAGATCGTGTTGAATATTTTGAAATTAGTTTAACTGGAAGCCGCACGCTGATCATCTCAGTAAAACGCATTCGGTTGGTAAAATTGGATTTGGTTTGTAAAACGGGATTCGGTATATTTGTAACGTCGGTAAGGCCGGGCGATTTGATCTAGGCAGCAACAGCATCCAGTCAAATTGCTTTCAAAATATTCAACAGCTTACCTGTATAGTTTTCTGCAAATTGATTGTCAAGGAGTTCAGAGATCGATCGATCCCAACACGAACGAGGCGTGGGTGGAGCTTAACTAGAGATGGGCGGGGCTTAGCAAAAAATGGAAACCTTCATTAGCATGAAAAGCAAACCAGATAAGGTATAAGACTGCAAAAAAATCATTCAAAATGATATGTTTTTAGGCAAGATGATAAATAAGACGAAAAAAACAAACAAACAGAAGCAGAATCATTAGATATAAGTAATTAGATATTAGTGTTTGGAGTATATGCAAAGCACTTACGCATTGACTTTGATATTTATATGCCATAATTTGTCATAGGTTAAAATTATAAGTGTGATAAATAGACGAGTACATAAGCACATAAACAGGACAATAATGATCAAAACAGGATGAAATGAGGCAAAATAAACCATATAGGAAGCTTATCATTAGGACAGCGGACAACGCAGGACATTGCAACAATGCTCAAAATACCTTCTACCTTCATTTATTAGGTCTGATGAACGCCTTCACATCGGTATTGCACCATTCCCAACATATTCTGGAACAAATATATATATATATTATATTATATATGTGAGCGCAATAGTAATTAACAGGAAGTGCTGTTTTGCGTGAGTGATCATACCATCCGCAGTTGTAATGGCTGTGTCTTTTATGGTCTGACAGCTCAACGAATGGTCCGTTAGATATCTTAAGCCAATTCAGCCAGAAGATTCCGCTACCTCAGGCAGCAGGGGCTTCCAGCTAAGTTAGTTTGAAAATGTGCAATAACTTATCTGGATAGTTGCTTTGAGAGTGACTGACAGGGTTAACATGATTTTCTATAGCATAGTAAAGATATGGAGGCCTGTTACGAAAATTAACATTTGTATGATATTGAACATGGGATGTAACTCTATGAGACTTAATTTTTCAAATAGCTTTATGTATACAGAGTTATCTGCACTTGAGCCATCTAACGCATTCTAAAGATTGTATCCTTTCAAGCTCCCAATATGATTGCGGAGTGCGGATTTAGGACATTAACATTTGGTTCCGTCCCCAGGGGGTGGGTTATGGGGGTGTCAAAAGTTCCAAGCCATGAACATGGGGATTTGCGATGACGGATTATTATTATTATTATTATTATTTTTATTATTATTAATGACGCCAACGCACACGCAGTCAGTTGGAAATGTAATATGAAGATGAACACAATTTAGCGATCAATCATATCACGTCACAAACACCTACGTCACATGTAGGATTGCGTCATAATCAGGTAAGCCTATGTCCTGAATGACGTAATTAAAGATGCATATTCACACCAGAATGCTTGAAAATAAAATTGTTAAAATTGTAGACTTTAAGAGGCTTAAATTGCGTGCCAAATGTAATGAAAAGAAATAATTCATCTTATGATTTCATTCCGTAAACATAACTTTTAGTTATGAATTTGAATTTGAATTTATATGGACTGAAATTATCATTTGCTAAGAATTATTTCGTTTCATTACATCGAGGTACACAATTTAAGCCTCTAAATGTATACACTTGCTACAATTTTATTTTCAAGCATTCTTGTGTGAATATGCACTTTTACGACATAAACGCGTCAGTCGAGTTGTAAGAATTGTATGTCTTTACCATTTAGTAAAGATTCCGTTCAATATTTTGAAACTAATTTGATCGGGCGCTGTTGCTGCCATAGAAAACAACAGCACCCAGTCAAAATTAGTTTCAACATATTCAACAGCTTACTTGTATAGCTTTCAAGAAATTGAGATTCAGTGATTTCATGAATCGAGCGATACCAACACGGGTAAAGCGTGGTTGGAGCTTAGCTAGAGATGGGCGGGGCATAGCTAAAACTGGATTTCGTCATTCGCATAAATACTGAAATTCCTTTACAGTCAAGCCCGCACCTAACACGATAGTTCATTTGAAGCGAAAATTCCGTGACTCTCGATGATCTTTTATCTTTTAAAAGGATGCTAATCTCATCTCAAATGTTGCATTGCACTGATAGATTGTGGTTTATAGATTCCATATCATTCATATCCTGTCACATTCCCGTATCTACATCACAATTATCTACTTTGTAATATCACATAAATATTGAACAGTGATCGCCGCCATTCTGTCTCCTCTAGCAATAGTGTGTGATGTCATGTAAGTGCTAATGCACTACATTCTTTATTATATAATAATCATTTTGTTGAATATTTCGAAACTAAGTTGACTGGAAGTTGTTGCTGCCTATGGCCTATGAAAATTTCAACAGCTTCCCTTTGCGGTTACTTTTATACCACGTTGGCAAGCTATAGATTGACACCTCTGCGATGGAGCGCGTATACTGAGGCAGACACGCTAAGTTTTTTCCAGATTGGTTGAAAAGTAAATCATGACAGCCATAATAAGCGGTAGAAATATACCAACATTATAGCTACTAAACTTTGAATATCTTTCTTTGACGGGATGATAAAAAGCTTAAAATTTGATGCATAGTTTATGAGTGACCTATTAAATCATCTATGTAGATATCATTAGATGAGGTTAGTTATAAAAAGCCCTATAGCATGTCTCTCGCCATTAGGATTCCGGGAAATCATGTAACCATCCAAGACCACATACTGCAGGGGTGACAACATTTTGCAACAAAGATCTTTTGTTTAGTCCAATAATGTTCAATCCAGGTCAGTAATGGAGCTTTCCAGCTTTAGCTACTACTACTACTACTACTACTGCTACTACTACTACTACTACTACTACTAGGGCCAGTGCGTCGTCAAAGACAGGGTTCATAGAACTAATGCTTGACAATAATAAAACTACATACTTGCGAGTGCCTAGTGATCTAGCAGGAGGGATCTCAGAAAACTTAAAAGTTAGATATCTGCCATGTACACCATCAAAAATCCAAGTAATTCGTGTGGTTGTGAGACGGTTGGTTGAAAGCCAGTACGGTGAAAGAGGATTTTGTCCTCTGGATTGTGGTCTGGTGCTCGAAAAAATTGAAAAAGGTAAAATTACATTCCAGATGATGAATGAGCTATAGTGCCAGTGCGTCGTCAAAGACAGGGTTCATAGAACTAATGCTTGACAATAATATAAACTAGAGAACATTTACTGAAGTAACTGTAAATCTGCGATGTCTGGCCATGAACAAATAGTAAAAGTCCTCTTCTAATAAAGAGATGAAATAAGGTGTTTCTTCGTACATGATCTTTGAAGCTTCATGATGCAAGGGAGGTAACGTATGCCAAGCATGAAAACTGGAAAGCTTTACTGGTGAATGACCTTGAGCCCAAGGGAGATGTTAAAATGTTCAATGGCAATTTTTTAGATCTCTTAATGTTCTAGAATCTGGCCAGGTTTGAAGAGAATCGGAAGAAAACTATAAGAGATAACGCTGTTCCAATATTGCTCCCATAGCTTTACTATGGGGATATCCGGCAACGAAAAGCTGATTTTCTCGAAAACTGTTGGTCCGATCAAGTCAATATGAGAGATAGAAGTTCACCAAATTTCAAGTCGATCGGAGCAAAAGTAATTTTGGCGGCCATTTTGAAAAAAAAAATTTGAAAAATATTTTTTTTTTCAACCACGAGTTCGTTTCTGTAAAAAAAAATTTTGGTAATTTTGACCCCAAAAAGTTCGCCTGGCCGTCATTTTTCAAAAAAAAAAATTTTCGAGAAAATTTTTTCAAAATATTTTTTCAAAATTTTTTTTTAATTGTCATCCTAAGCTCATTTCTGCAAAAAAACGAAAACTGGTATTTTTTTACAAAATTTTTTCATATCGGCCATTTTGTAAAAAAAAATTTTTTTCAAAAATAATCATCAGTGGCAACATCCTACCCAAGTATGGGAGTGCTCCGATCAAAACTCTAGGTGTAGTAGCACTTCAAACATTCATTTGAAATCCCCATACATTTCCTATGGGAGTTTTTGCCATGCATTGTGGGGTCAAAGGTCTGGCGGCCATTTTGAAAAAAAATTGTTTTTCAAAACAAATGGCCAGATGTAACATCCTCAGCAAGTATGGTAGTGATCCGTTCAAAACTCTGGCTGTAGTCCCACTTCAAAGATCAATTTTTAACATCCCCATACATTTCCTATGGGAATTTTTGCCCACTCAAGGGCAGATAACTCAACAACTAGTAGGCGGAGCCAAAATAAAAGTAATAGCCATCGATTGTGGCATGGGCCCTTGAGGTTGACCAAGTTTGGAGTTGATCGGATGAAAACTCTAGGAGGAGATGCGGTCTAAACTTTTTAGGCAGAATAAGTATAATAATAATAATAATAACTAGAGAACATTTACTGAAGTAACTGTAAATCTGCGATGACTGGGTATTAAGGAGTATTGGACATTTAACATGTCTGATGCTGATCTGATAAAAAGTTTGCGTTGTCACAGTTCAAAGATCCATAGTTGAAATTCCCATACTTTTACACAGGGTATGGAACAGCTGATTTCTTGAAAACCGATAGCCTAGACCCTAAAGTATAAAATAATGTGTCCTGATTTGCTGAAGTAAAATTTTTACCAAGATCAAGGAAAATGCCATTAAATCACAAATAAAGGATAGATTAATGAATTAACGGTAAAGGGGAGGCAATTCATGCAGAAAGCTCATAAATTTTTTTGTCATGAATTACCTCCCTTTACCTGTTGAAGATGATGAAGTGCAGGGAACTTATGCCAAACATGAAAACTGGCAAGCTTTACTCATGAATGACCTTGACGCCAATGGCGATATTAACATTTTTATTGGAAACCTTTTAGATCTCTTAATGTTCTAGAATCTGGCCAGGTTTGAAGAGAATCGGAAGAAAACTATAAGAGATAACACTGTTCCATATTGCTCACATAGCTTTACTATGGGGATATCCGGCAACGAAAAGCTGATTTTCTCGAAAACTGTTGGTCGGATCAACTTTAAATTTGATACCAAATCAAGTCAATATGAGAGATAGAAGTTCACCAAATTTCAAGTCGATCGGAGCAAAAGTCATTTTGGCGGCCATTTTGAAAAAAAAAATTTGAAAAAGATTTTTTTTTCAACCGCGAGTTCATTTCTGCCAAAAAAACTTTTTGGTAATTTTGACCCCAAAAAGTTCGCCTGGCCGTCATTTTAAAAAAAAAAAAATTATCGAAAAAATTTTTTCAAAATTTTTTATTTTAATTGTCATCCTGAGCTCATTTCTGCAAAAAACGAAAACTGGTATTTTTGCCCAAAATTTTTTCATGGCGGCCATTTTGAAAAAAATATTTTTTTCAAAAACAATCATCAGTGGCAACATCCTACCCAAGTATGGGAGTGCTCCGATCAAAACTCTAGGTGTAGTAGCACTTCAAACATTCATTTGAAATCCCCATACATTTCCTATGGGAGTTTTTGCCATGCATTGTGGGGTCAAAGGTCTGGCGGCCATTTTGAAAAAAAATTGTTTTTCAAAACAAATGGCCAGATGTAACATCCTCAGCAAGTATGGTAGTGATCCGTTCAAAACTCTGGCTGTAGTCCCACTTCAAAGATCAATTTTTAACATCCCCATACATTTCCTATGGGAATTTTTGCCCACTCAAGGGCAGATAACTCAACAACTAGTAGGCGGAGCCAAAATAAAAGTAATAGCCATCGATTGTGGCATGGGCCCTTGAGGTTGACCAAGTTTGGAGTTGATCGGATGAAAACTCTAGGAGGAGATGCGGTCTAAACTTTTTAGGCAGAATAAGTATAATAATAATAATAATAATAATAATAATAATAATAATAATAATAATAATAATAATAACTAGAGAACATTTACTGAAGTAACTGTAAATCTGCGATGACTGGGTATTAAGGAGTATTGGACATTGAACATGTCTGATGCTGATCTGATAAAAAGTTTGCATTGTCACAGTTCAAAGATCCATAGTTGAAATTCCCATACTTTTACACAGGGTATGGAACAGCTGATTTCTTGAAAACCGATAGCCTAGACCCTAAAGTATAAAATAATGTGTCCTGATTTGCTGAAGTAAAATTGTTACCAAAATCAAGGAAAATGCCATTAAATCACAAATAAAGGATAGATTAATGAATTAACGGTAAAGGGGAGGCAATTCATGCAGAAAGCTCATAAATTTTTTTGTCATGAATTACCTCCCTTTACCTGTTGAAGATGATGAAGTGCAGGTAACTTATGCCAAACATGAAAACTGGCAAGCTTTACTCATGAATGACCTTGACGCCAATGGCGATATTAACATTTTTATTGGAAACTTTTTAGATCTCTTAATGTTCTAGAATCTGGCCAGGTTTGAAGAGAATCGGAAGAAAACTATAAGAGATAACGCTGTTCCAATATTGCTCCCATAGCTTTATTATGGGGATATGCGGCAACGAAAAGCTGATTTTCTCGAAAACTGTGCGTCGGATCAACTTTAAATTTGATACCAAATCAAGTCAATATGAGAGATAGAAGTTCACCAAATTTCAAGTCGATCGGAGCAAAAGTCATTTTGGCGGCCATTTTGAAAAAAAAAAATTTGAAAAAGATTTTTTTTTTCACCCGCGAGTTCATTTCTGCCAAAAAAAATTTTTGGTAATTTTGACCCCAAAAAGTTCGCCTGGCCGTCATTTTTCGAGAAAAAATTTTCGAAAAAAATTTTTCTAAATTTTTTATTTTAATTGTCATCCTGAGCTCATTTCTGCAAAAAACGAAAACTGGTATTTTTGCCCAAAATTTTTTCATGGCGGCCATTTTGAAAAAAATATTTTTGTCAAAAATAATCATCAGTGGCAACATCCTACCCAAGTATGGGAGTGCTCCGATCAAAACTCTAGGTGTAGTAGCACTTCAAACATTCATTTGAAATCCCCATACATTTCCTATGGGAGTTTTTGCCATGCATTGTGGGGTCAAAGGTCTGGCGGCCATTTTGAAAAAAAATTGTTTTTCAAAACAAATGGCCAGATGTAACATCCTCAGCAAGTATGGTAGTGATCCGTTCAAAACTCTGGCTGTAGTCCCACTTCAAAGATCAATTTTTAACATCCCCATACATTTCCTATAGGAGTTTTTGGCATGCGTTGTGGGGTCAAAGGTCTGGCGGCCATTTTGAAAAAAATAATTTTTCAAAAACAAATGGCCAGTAGTAACATCCTCAGCAAGTATGGTAGTGATCCGTTCAAAACTCTGGCTGTAGTCCCACTTCAAAGATCAATTTTGAACATCCCCATACATTTCCTATGGGACTTTTTGCCCACTCAAGGGCAGATAACTCAACAACTAGTGGGCGGAGCCAAAATAAAAGTAATAGCCATCGATTGTGGCATGGGCCCTTGAGGTTGACCAAGTTTGGAGTTGATCGGATGAAAACTCTAGGAGGAGATGCGGTCTAAACTTTTTAGGCAGAATAAGTTTAATAATAATAATAATAATAATATGTATAATAAGAAAGATCCTGAGTAATTATAATAATCTGCGATAGATCGCAGATTAATAATAATAATAATAATAATAATAAGAAAGATCCTGAGTAAAAATAACAATCTGCGATTGCATCGCAGATTAATAATAAGAAAGATCCTGAGTAAAAATAACAATCTGCGATTGCATCGCAGATTAATAATAATAAGAAAGATCCTGAGTAAAAATAACAATCTGCGATTGCATCGCAGATTAATAATAATAATAATAATAAGAAAGATCCTGAGTAAAAATAACAATCTGCGATTGCATCGCAGATTAATAATAAGAAAGATCCTGAGTAAAAATAACAATCTGCGATTGCATCGCAGATTAATAAGAAAGATCCTGAGTAAAAATAACAATCTGCGATTGCATCGCAGATTAATAATAATAATAATAATAATAATAAGAAAGATCCTGAGTAAAAATAACAATCTGCGATTGCATCGCAGATTAATAAGAAAGATCCTGCGTAAAAATAACAATCTGTGATTGCATCGCAGATTAATAATAAGAAAGATCCTGAGTAAAAATAACAATCTGCGATTGCATCGCAGATTAATAATAAGAAAGATCCTGAGTAAAAATAACAATCTGCGATTGCATCGCAGATTAATAATATGTATAATAAGAAAGATCCTGAGTAATTATAATAATCTGCGATAGATCGCAGATTAACTAGTACTACTACTACTACTACTACTACTACTACTACTACTACTACTACTACTACTACTACTACTACTACTACTACTGTCATCATTTGCAATAGGTTTCCAGCACTCACTTCTTGTATCCCTAACACTTTGATGGTGTATTCTATACACAGGTACAGACTCTGCCTGCTGACGAAGACTTTTCCTTTAGTCACAAAGTGAGTTTCATGTCTCATAACATATCCTGATAATGCAGGTTCCTGGGGCAATCCGTGTCCAATACGGCCCAGTATTGGCCCAGTACCGGCCAAGCAACCTGCGTTATCAGGGTATTTTCATCAACTAATTGTAATGGTCAACATTATTTTTGCTATAAAAACGTTGACATAAAAACATTATACGTTGCTTTTTTAACTTTAACTCTTTAATGGCTAAATTTATCAAGAAAATCAAAATATCTGCTTATTGAGTGTCCTCTTGCAGGTCAAGAGATGGCTGTTTAAGAAAATTTAACACTGGAATGACTGGCTCGATTACCGAGCCAGTCCTTCCAGTGGTAAATTTTCAAAATGTCTCTCTTTGACTGTAAATGGGCATGTCCCAACCCAACAGCAGAGGCTAGTTTTGGTCGGGTTTGATGAAAGGGTTAACACACCAGATCAACGTAACACTGTAATAGTTATGCGGGCCAAAGCGACACGAGCAATGGTCTTCAGGAATGAACATTGGAGACCAAGATAAGAATATTTTTGAAAATTGACTACTTGACTGGCCCGATTGTATATTGAAAAGTGTCTTCTCTTGGCCTGCGAATGGACACTGCTTAGCTCATAGTTATACTTTATATTAACCTTCATCATTATTATTATTATTATTATTATTATTATTATTATTATTATTATTATTATTATTGTTATTATTATTATTATGTCTTTGTGGTGATAATGGTAGAATTTTGGCGGTATTTGACGCTATCGTGTTCCTTATGTTTCTGAGATTTTTCCTTGATAAAAGAGATAAAGGATATTTTCCTAGTGGTAGGTGAAGTTGTTGTGGTAGCAACAGTAATAGTAGCAACAGTGGAGTTTCTTGACCATTAATCCTTAAACCGACCAAAACAGCATCCCAATGGTATTGCTTAAGATCAGGACGACAGAAACATAATTTTAGTTGTACATTGAATAAAATGTTGTCGTCTCTAAATGGACAATAACTGAACCAAAATTATAATTTTCTTGAAATTTCTTGATCACTAACATATTCACACCAGAATACCTGAAAATAAAACTTTTGAAATTGTATACTTTTAGGCCGTGTTCTCACTAGGGACTTAATCCGTAATAACGCCATACTGAAGCATGGCGTTATTCCCGATTAACTCTCTAGTGAGAACACGGCCTTAGAGGCTTAGATTGTGTACCCAGATGTATGAAACGAAATAAATCCTAGCATATGATGATTTCATTCCGTATAAATTATTATAATCATTTAGTTGTGAATTTGACTTATGGACTCGTCTCTCCATTTACTTTAATTTTCAGTTTGATGTCACGCTATTAGGAACTAAGCTTAAGGCAGGCGTCTTCCTCACCAAACTCATGACTGGGCAGTGGGACAGTGTGGAATCGGTCAAGAATGTCTATAAAGGACCGCTCCTCCCTCTACCACAGGTATGAGTGGGTTTTTTTAGAGATAGAGAGAGAGAGAGAGAGAGAGGGGGGGGGGGTGGGAGAGAGAGAGGGGGGGGGGGACGGTGGGGGCCGGAGGAGGAGGGAGAGAGTGATTGGGAGGGAGAGAGGAGGGGGAGAAGGGGCGATGGGGAGAGAGGGTTGGGGTGGGTGTGGGTCTCACACTCGTTGCCATTCCGTATCAATTTAATCTCACTCGTCTAGGAAAATCTCATTTAGAACTCGCTAAAGGCCAGACCTATTTATGGTTCTGTTTTACGTAAATTCCCACCCACACGATCGTCGATGGAGGAAAACTAAAAAATAATGCAAAATGTCCAGCTCATAAGTGTTAAGCTATTATAATATTGATCCTTTCATCATGTTACGAAATTAAAAAAATATATAAATACCCTGCTCTTAGCCAGCAAATGGACTCTTCCCGACGGCCATCTTGGATTTCGGCCGATTTTTAGAAATGTTTTAAAAAATCTACATCTCCAAAACGGTGAGAGAGATCAATTCAGAACTGACGATATATGATCTAGGGCAAGAGCTGAACCAAGTTTGATCAAGGGAACTTGATTGACCAAATGGTTCCGCGGCCATCTTGGATTAACTAGTTTCGCAAAAACGACTTCTTCCCCAGAACCACTGAAGCGATCAGGCCGAAATTTGTGATATATGGTTAAGGACTAAGGCCCATTAAAGCTTGCTCAAGAGAAGTTAATCCATCAAAAAACCTGGCTGTAGTGGGCCAATCAATATATAGCGTGTTTGGCGGCCATATTGGATTTTTTTATTTGATGGATTTTGAGGCCGAAATTGGTCTTATATAGGTTTTTGGGGATTCTGATCTCAAATTTGCAATTTTCGAAACTGTCGGATAAACGGTTGGGGTGCGGGGTGGGGTGGGGGTGGGGCGGCCATCATGGATCATTTTCCAGCCAAAAGCTCCCATACTAAAGCAATGGGAAATTTAAAATGCCTTCCTCTCGAGAACTGCTGGGCCGATTTCAATTATATTTGGCAGGAAACATCCTTAGGGCATAGAGATGTTTTTTGTTCAATCTAAGCCGATCGGCCAATTTGCCCGGCGGCCATCTTGGATTTCGGCCGATTTTAGAAATGTCTTTAAAAATCTTGTCCAAAACCGTTAGAGGGATTAATTCAGGCATCATGAAATATGATCTAGGGTAAGAGCTGGCCCAAGTTTGTTCAAGCGAACTTGATTGACTAAATGGTTCAGCGGCCATCTTGAATGACCTAGTTTTTGCAAAAACTAATTCTTCCCCAGAACCGCTGAAGTGATCAGGCCAAAATTTGAGATATATGATTATGGACTAAGGGCCAGTAAAGTAAATTCAAGAGAATTGATCCATCAAAAAACATCGCCGCCATTGGCCAATCAAAATATAGCATGTTTGGCCGCCATATTGGATTTTCTTATTTGATATACTTTGAGGCCGAAATTGTTTCGATATATGTTTTAGGTATTCGGATTTCAAATATGCAATTTTAGAAACTGTCGGCTAAACGGTTTGGCGGCCATCTTGGATCATTTCCCCACTGAACGCTCCCATACTAAAGCAATGGGAAATTTAAAATGTCTTCTCGAGAACTGCTGGGCCGATTTCAATTATATTTAGCAGGAAGCATCCGTAAGCCATAGAGGTTCAAGTTTGTTCAAAGGAACCCGATCTGCAAATTTGGTCGACGGCCATCTTGGATTTCGGCCGACTTTTAGAAATGTCTTTAAAAATTTGCTTCTCCAAAACCGTTTGAGGGATCGATTCAGAACTGACGAAATATGATCTAGGGCAGGAGCTGAACCAAGTTTGGAACTTGATTGACCAAATTGTTCCGCGGCCATCTTGGATGACCTAGTTTTCGCAAAAACGACTTCTTCCCCAGAAGCGCTGAAGCGATCAGGCCGAAATTTGTGATATATAATTAGGGACTAAGGGACTAAGGGGCATTAAAGTTAGTTCAAGAGAAGTTGGTACGTCCAAAAAAAACCTGGCCGCTTTAAAATGTCTTTAAAAATCTTCTTCTCCAAAACTGCTTGGGGATCAATTCAAAACGCATGAAATGTCATATAGGGCAAGAGCTGCACCAAGTTTGTTTCAAGGGATCTTGATTGGCCAAATGGTTTGGCAGCCATCTTGGATAACCTATTTTTTTATAAAAACGACTCCAGAACCACTGAGCGGATTAGGCCGAAATTATGGAGATATGATTAGGTACTGAGTGCCATTCAGGTTTTTTCAATGGAAGCAGTGGACCAATCAAAATGTAGCGTGTTTGTCGGCCATATTGGACTTGGAAAAATGCCCACAAACTAATTTAGGAGACTACTTCTAAACCACCCACCAACAATTTTGACAAAAATGCATAGTGCTCCAGGTGAGCGACACAGGCCCCTTGGGCTTCTTGTTTAAAATTCACCACTAGAATGACTGGCTTGATAACTAAGCCAGTCATTCCAATGGTATCTCTTCAAAAACAGTCTTCTTTGGGCCTGCAAATAGGCATTCAATAAGCAAATATTTTTATATTCTTGACCCAATTTAGGTATTACAAGGTTAATAACGTACGAGGACGACGATGTTATACCAGGTACCATGTCTGTTTAACCTTTCCCGTATTGGATTATTGTATAAGACGCTAGGCTGAACATGCAGATTCACATTCGTTGCATTCGAGATAGGATAATAATTACAGACTTGTTACAGACAGTCTTATGGGGTGTCGACGGAAATTTCTTGACATCGTGGGCGTCTTCTAACAGAGGCGTATTAGGTGGGTGGTAAATTTTAAAGGAGGAACATGTATAATAATATTGTAGAACGTGAAAAAGTAGAAAAAGTTCGCTAACAGTAATGGATCGATCTAAAAATAGGGGCCTGGCTTCTTCGACTATACAACACTAGTGTAATGGCCGGCCATCTTATTACGTCATCACAACGACTATTACACCGACTCGACTCGGATACTGGGCAGATCTGGATCTCCGTAGTGAACTGTAAAGGCAACACTGTGGATCGTGTTGATTTTGGTATCATCTTACCCTCTGTATCACTAGCTTGATACAGACGTTAATATCGACTCGAGCCCTTTAGTGGTTCGTGCGATATCAGCATCTACGAAACGTCGGCAAATTCTTGACCTCATTTTGTGCGCGACAGATTTGAATTTTACGACGAATTCAGAAGGACTATTTTTCTGTTAACTACTTGTCATACTGACTACTATATGCTTTATATCATCACGTTTTATGTGAATTAATATTGTCTGCTATGAAGAGAGTAGCGCTCGTGCCCTTTTAAGTTTCAATTCTCTCTACCACCATTTTCGGGTGGAAATAACCACGCCAATGGCTACTCAATACATTCGAGATACTTTTCTCGATCGCAAATCGAAGGAGATCTCGCGAGATACGAAGGAATATTGGATGTGTGATTATAAGTAGTATCCTGGTGGCCTTAATCCATCAGTTGGAATACATCCATGTAGGGGCAATGCAATTATATAACAGTATTCATAGTCTACCAATGTTCCAAATTTCAAGTCAAAACGGCTGTCAATAACATTGTACCAGATTGTTGAACACAGAAATCAACCAAATGGGGAGGCCTATGCATGTGCTAAGCTAAGAATGTCTGCAGTAAATTTGGCCACATAATTTCAACCGTATAGTTAGATAGGTGTATCAATACGCTAGTGAAGTCATGGATTGAGGTTAATAAATTCTACAATGAAGTAATTTCGTAGTGCACAATTTCATACCGATAATTGGCTTAAATCTCGGGTGATTCACAGTTTTTGATGCCCCATTGTCTGTAATATGTTTAGCCACACCGTGTAATTTCGTAATATTCAATTTAGTGGCCACGGACAGTTGTCAAATGTCAACAATTTACTATATTCGGTTTCAGATTCTCTGTTCTCGGTGTGTAATCATTTTTGTACATATAGCTGTATATAACTAAATATGTACTAGTGCTTTTGCACGATTCTAAAATCAAGTAATTTCATAGTATGTAGTTACGGTACATATTCGCCATATGACCCCATTGTAACATGGTTAGTTCATATTCACCACATTCAGATAGGCGTCGGTATGTCCTGGTATATCGCTCATAATGGGCTCGGCCCAGAATGTCACCCAAATGTTTAGATAGGTATATGCACACGCTTACGGAGTAGTGAGATTTAAAAATATCTACTTTGAAATAATTTCGTACTACACAATTTCGTAACGAAATTAAGCTAAAATTTATGCTGATTCATGGTTTTCGTTGCAATATGTTCACCCCAAGAATTTCACCTGCAAATACGTATAGAGTTTAAATATGCTAGTTATATTCCGAATTTAAAAAAAATTCTACCGTAACGTAATTTCATAGTACACAATTTCATACCAAAAAGTGGCGCAGATTCTGGGATTCGTCTTTCTGTATCATAATGCCTGCACTTTGTTCGGCCGCAGAATTTCACCCATATGGTTAGATACGTATATGAATACGCTAATAAAGTATCAAAGGTTTAAAAAATGATACTATACAGTAAGTTCGTAATATGCAATTTAGTAGCGGCCAACCGGTGTTAAATTCCAATAATTTACTATATTCGATATCAGAATGTTTGTGCGTGCGTTGTAGTCAGTTTTCGAACATAGAGCCATGTAGAACTCACCCGGTTCTCGTTCTGTGCAAAATATTGCACACATCTACCATCAAATATTTATTATAATAATGTGAAAATCTGTCTATATATCTCATATTATTAGCTCCGTGCACTGGTAGAACCTGACTTATCAGGCCACTACCCTAAAATTTGCACATATGGTCAACAGGATCGTCATCATTCGGCTTAGGCCGATTTTCCAGTAAATATATCTTGTAGTAGGTGCCATAGATACGATGGCTAAATAAAAAAAGATCACGATGTCGTGGCTGTTTCCCACTGTATCTTCAGTCAAAATGGTTTCTACTCCATCACTTTCGTTTGAGAAAACTAGGTTCACGGTATTGTCTCTATCCTGGCCACATAGGTGTGTTGAGAAGGTTATCTGTCGGTCCAGATCGGTGTCCCGTATTGCATCAAAAATATACTTGCTTTGTGCATTTTACTAGCATTGCAGTGTATATTTTGCCAATTTATTTCCGGGTAATCGAAATCACCCCATTACCATTTTATGTGTTAATCTTTTACATTTGAACACAACACCCCCCCCCCCCCACCCCTAGGTAGGCTATGAAGATTGGCATTACACATTTAGAAAATGACGCTCTGATGCTTTTAATAACACCAGAAGTCATGGACATCTGATAACGCTACATGCATGTGACGCGTGAACCATGGCAAATGCATCGAGACACATCCAACATAACACAAGTGTATTCAGACCAAGCGCACACATGATCCAACATATTGTAATTCTTACAACATTATCAAGGTGGAATATCTAATGTAAAAAGTTGCACGTGTCGCACCCATGCGGTCTGAATAGGTCTTAGTGTAAATATCTGCATTGTACCCGATGGTATCAATGTTGTGACATCAAACTTAGCCACTAACATTTAGTTCTACTGTCTACAGTTTGGTCGCAGCCAATGACATCTGGAGATGTGTCTTTGATGTGTATTATAAGCTCTTCACACTGTTTAAGAAGGTATCAAGATTTAGGTTTAAAATCTTCTTTAGAGTCTTATTCAATATGTTTGAATGGGTGTCAGGGTCTGTACTTCTTCCAGCGCCGATTTTCTACTGACTGGGTTGCCAGTTCGGCTGGTTTCTTTATCTTTACAAGTTGTTGATACCTAACGACACAGATTTGATCTGTTCCTCTCTGTTGATGCAGTGTGCATTTCTCTCATCTCTGGCTGCTTTTAATTTTTAGCTTGGTCTGGAGAAAAAGTATGGATGAAAAAATGGATGGACTGACACAAAATATAAGCCGCTTTTCCTAGCCCATAGCTAATACTGCCCATATCTTTTTGCAAGAAATAATCCTTCTTTTGTGGAATTGCCCGCCTATAGTTTTGTCATGAGTGGCTTGTATGCCTTTATATAACTTCATTTTTTCATGTAACAGTTGACTTTATTCTCGGAATTATAACAACGTCCGGGCTATTTACCATTGACGCCTTGCATCAATATGTGTACTTGTTCTACCTTTGGTAGTAAAACAAATATACATTGCACTTAGCTTACGCGCGCCATGTTTTATCGCCTATAAAGTTAGCATACGGCGAGACGAGATTTCCTTTTAAAGGATAACTAACCGCATCTCTCGATAGCTATCCAGGTGATCTAATATGCCACTCATAAACTATGCAGGTAGTTTTAAGCATTTTATCATGCAGCTAAAGAATGATGTTCAGGATTTATTAGCCAAACGTTGGTTTATTTTCAACCAATCAGAAACACCTAGCATGCCAGCCTAGGTATATACGCTAGGTCATAGATGGGCAGCTATAGTTTATGAGGAGGCAGTTGCTCTGACCAACTAACGATCGCTGGAAACATAGGCAATCTCCTTCACTCCTCGTTGCCTCTCTCCAGCCAGGAGTATAAATGCGTACCAATGTAAAATCTAGGGAAGTTACCAATAATAAACTAAAACCAGCTTAGAATGACGTGAATGGGACCTGGAATCAGGGACTCGATAGACGCCAATCAAACCAATAACTTCCTCGCCAGCAATTGTTTGGCAATTTCGTATAAAAGCAAAGCATACAGGTAGGCTGTTGAATATTTTGAAACTAATTTGACTGGAGGTTGTTGCAGCCATATGCAGCAACAACATCCAGTCCAATTAGTTTCAAAATATTCAACGGGATAAGTATTACACAATACAGAATGTAATGCATTGGTACTTACATGGCATTGTACACTCTCCCTTGAGGAGCCAAAATGGTGGCGCTCACTGTTCACCATTTACGCGATATTGCAAAGCTGATAATTGTGATACACATAAGGGAATGTAACAGGATATGAATTATATGGAATCTATAACCCATAATCTATCGGTACAATAGAACATCGGAGATGAGATTAATATTCCTTTACCAACGTCAATTGTGTATTTTCCACGTATTTAGGGTGCGGAAAGATGGCAGAGCGATCGGTATTTCGCATGGCAGAGGATTGCTGGTTGTAGCTATGATTTAATCAAACTCTGTAAAGAAATCCCAGATAAGTATGTAACTTTTTCTATTTATTTATATGTCTGCAATGAGTGTATAACTATTTATACTTCTTTGATTGATTCATATAATGGCAATAGCACTAAGCGATAGCGTGTATATTAGAATTCGATTAACATACTATTATTAGTCCATGACCTACCAGGGCCCAGTTTACAAACTCACACCCCAACAATGAACCAGACTATATTTTATCAAGAATTACCGATGTGCTTTTTTTAGAAAACATACGTTAACATGTGATAAACTGGGATAATACGGGTTTTCTGGGGTTATAAATTTGCAAATGACACACAGCACAGCCATATTATGTCGTGGTGGTATACACATCGAGACAATCTTTGCAACAATCGATTGTCAGGCGATCATGTGGCTGACAAGCAATCGGTGGAAACAGGCAATCTCCTTCACTCCCCATTGCTTCTATCCACTAAGGAGCATAGATGGGTACCAGTGTAAACACCGGGGAAGTTACCAATAATAGACTGAAATATTAAGCAGCCTGAATATGACGTGAATGGAACCTGAAATCATGGACTCGATAGACGCCAACCAAACCAATAAATTCTTCTGATACAATCCTAGTAAGGACAGACCAATGTAATGTTTTCTTTACAAAGCTTACCACCCAAAACACAAGATCGGAGATAGGAAAACAAGAGCCACCAGAAGACGGCATACGTGTACACGTTCGTTAAAACTAGCGTGTGCCTGTGTACTGCTATTGCTTCAAATGCACACCACTAGTTAGATGATAACGAATTATTTTCAACATATCCTCATTTTCAGATTTGGTGTAACCAACAAAATGATGAAGCCCATTCTGGAAGGAAAAAGTCTCAAGGAGGCCCTGGATAATAATGCACTGTACATAGTTGATTTGGAAATATTGCTTGGTATAAAACCCAAGGAACACTATGTGGTAGGTTAGTGATTGTTATTAAAGGTGCCTATTCTCACCACAATGGACCTTTCCAGTTTTAGCAATGCCCCGCCCATCTCTAGCTAAGCTCCACCCATACCTCGCTCGTGTTGGGACCAATTTCCAAGAGACTACACAGGTAAGCTGTTGAATATTTTGAAACTAATTTGACTGGGTGCTGTTGCTGCCTAACAGCATGTTTATTAAATAGCAAAGAATTGCAATGATTTACAATTCATACAACGTGTCGGACTGTTTGAGATTTGATGAGGGTCTATATGGAACCCATTGTGACGTAATGATTGTGACGTCATCATACACGCGCTGAGCAGATTATGACGCCATACGTGGTCAGATGATGGATGTATACTCTGGAAAGGTGAATTCTTGAAAATAGAATTGGTAAAATTGTATACTTTTGGAGGCTGAAATTGTGTGCCTACATGTATATGCAACGATGCGAAATTAAACTTGACACATGACGATTTTATTGAAATTTATTCCATATAAATTAATTTTTTTTTTGTCGTGAAGATGAAATAGGAGCTCGTATCTCTAATTCAATTTTACAACTTTAAAATATTATATTAATTTATACGTAATGAAATCACCATATGTTATAACTTATTTCGTTTCATTGCCTCTAGGCACACAGTTCAAGCCTCTAAAAGTATACATTCTAACTATTTAATTTCATGCCTTCTGGTATGAATATGCTCCTTTTAAAATTAATTATAATTAACTAGTGCGCATAGCCCGTCATCAAGTAAGCGTTCGTGGTGAACTTAGCCACGCCAGTAATGACCTAATCGCGTATGACGTGATCCTACACGTCACGTAATTGATTATGACGTCATATGATTGATGGATAAACTGGAATCATCCAATGGTGTACATATGTACATCCTTACGCTATCACAATATGACGATTCTAGTACAATGGATGGATACATTTCTAGGTATGCCCCGCCCATTTTTTGGTAAATTTCGCGAATGTTTTATCCGTTTTGTAATCGATTTATATATTTGAATCCTAAATAATCAGAATCGCAATTTCAAGGTAAGCTTTTGAATAGTTTGCAACTAATTTAAGTATGTGCTGTTGCTGCCTATTAGCAGCAACAGCGCTCCGTCAAACTAGTTTCAAAATGTTCAAGAGAATTGTATTAATTTGCAAATTCGTCAAAGACATACAATTCATATACTTATGACAGACTTTTCAAGGGTTGGGGTAATACGTGATACTGATTGTGACGTCAGCTCGCTAGTAACGTAATTGACTTTGATACTTAAGTGGCGTATCGGATCCCTCAATTCCAAGATGTTCTCACGAATGATGGGGTAGCCGTATTTTCTGGCTAAAATATCAAGAGCGAAATGTGAACGTTAAAGTTATCATGAAGCGGTAAGATTAGGAAATATTTAGAAAAATTATGTGACGATTGTCTTCTTCAAAACTGCTATTTTAGTTTGATATTTGTACCCGCCATTATTTGGCATTCCATCGTTCTCGCTGTTGTGTAATGCTCAGTATAAAACCAATGGCGGCACCGAAGAGAACGACCCTTGCTGAATTTTTCTAAATATTTCCTAAAATTATTGTTTCAGATTAAACACCACAGATTAGCACAGGCCGAGAAAATAGCCATTACACTAGTCTTGATCTTGTTGTAAGCTGATTTCAACGTTTAATTCCCCAAAATTATCCGAATCCGGTTCCACCTCTTTAAGTCTGGATCAGGGCCAATGATTGTGAACACTGTAATATATCCGATCTCTGATATTTATCACCCACCCTCTGGACATCATAGTTTACGCTATAGCGGTATGGAATGTAACTAATTAACGTGCGCATTAATCTTGGTTTCTATATTTATTCTGCTACATGTCGCGTCACGATATTTCGATATTTCGATATATCGTGATTCGATAAATACAAATCGTGATCTTTGTACGATGCTATGTTGAAAAAAATCGAAAATCGTGAACAATTTACGGCGACATGTTGAATGGTTTGAAACTAATTTGACTTGAAGATGTTCCATCCTAAGGCAATACCAGCTTTTGGTCAAAGTAATATTAAAATTGTCAATAGTTGGACACTGTGCTCATAGCCATGTCACCCCAACAACCAATACCTCTGCACCATCGAGAGAGACATATCAATATATCATTATACTTATGCATGCTATATCAATATATTGTCTACAGTAATATCAATATATCGCGATATCTGTACACATATATCGCCGTATTGTATAAAGTAATATCGTCGGTTCACAGTTTGATCTGCTATTTTTTTTTTTTAACTTATGTTTCAGGTATGTGCACCACTCGCACTATTTTACCAGAATGACAAAAAACAACTGTTTCCTGTCGCCATTCAGCTGTTCCAAGAGAAAGCATTGGATAATCCCGTAAGTTCACATACCGCGCATCACGTGACGATATTTCCGTAGTGTTAATGCTAATGAAGGAATCCAATTTTAGCTATGTCCCGCCCATCCCTAGCTAAGCTCCAAACACACTTCGCCCATTTTGGGATTGATCGATCCCTGCATTCCCTGAATCTCAATTTCCAAAAAACTTTACAGCTACGCTGTTGGATAGTTTGAACTTAAATTGACTGGGTGCTGTTGTTGCCTATGGCAGCAACAGCGCTAAATAAGAAGCCTTTCGATATTCGCGATACGGCTATATATCATTACGATTGTCACGTCAATTAACTATTGACGTAATTGCTTATGATGTCTGATACTTGGGTGACAGATTGTGTCCCTCCATTTGTTTAAGTAAATCCGCATATCATGTTTTATTTAAGTCCCTTTTAAAAACATATTCTATTGTAACATATGTACAGAGCGATTGGGTACACGTTCTAATAACTGACGCCCGCCCTCTCTATCTAACTGTTAAATATTTTGAAAGTAATTTGACTGGATGATGTTGCTGCCAATGGCAGCCTATGGTAGCAACAGCGCCAAATTAAATTAATTTCAAAATATTCGACATAATGTTTATTAAATGGTAAAGACATACAATTCGTACAGCATGCCGGACAATTACCCGTTTAAGACGCACTAAATCGAGTCATTCCTGCTGTAATTGATTATGACGTCATCATACACGCACGTAGTTGATTATGACATTATATGATGGATGGGTGAACTGGAAATGTCAATTGCACGGCAGCAAAGACATATACAATATTATACAAAATAGAAAAAGTAACTACATTTACAGGTATGTAATCAACATTTATAATAGTATTGTAAAACAAAGCATGATACCCATTCTTACCCATGATGAACTTTGAGCGAAGTAATACATGTGTCGTATGACATTGGCACTTCAACACCAGAATTCATGAATCCAGCTTCCCAGTCAATCGCATAACGTCATAGTCAACTGCGTCACATGTAGGATGACATCATAATCAGTTACGTCATGAATCGGACGTAACCAAGCGCATCACGAGTGCTTAACCGATGAAGGACTAAGCGTTGTTGTACGAATTGTGTGTCTTTATGATTTAATAGTCATTCTGCTCAATATTTTGGAATTAATTTAACTGGGCGCTATAGGCAGCAACAGCGCCAAGTCAGGTTAGTTTCAAAATATTCAATAGCGTGTTCGTACTTATGCGGGAGGGTGGGTGGGGGGGATGGGAGCGGGGTTGCGTGCTCGATGAAGTGACTCGCTTGGCTGGGACGGTAGAGGGATTGGCTACTCGCTTGGCTGGGGTTGTAGATAGGTAGACTACTCGTTCGGCTTGGAATGCCGATAGATTTTTATTGGGGTCGTGATGATTACCTTTCGATTGAATAATTAAAGCAGGAATGTAATACTGGAAATTTATTTTAAACATATAGAAGTTGCAAGGCAGAATGTTAACTTGAATCAAAACAGTGATTTATACGGTAATACCGTATATAGGAGGTATAGGAGGAAGAGCGTGGAAAGAAGCGAGGTGAGTAGTGTGGGAATGAGGAGAAGCAGTAGGAGGAGCGGCAGCAGGACGAGCGACAGCAGGAGCTCGTGTGGTAGTAGTAGAAAGGGAAGCGCAGGATAGGAGTAGTAGTAGTAGTAGTAGTAGTAGTAGTAGTAGTAGTAGTAGTAGTAGTAGTAGTAGTAGTAGTAGTAGCAGAAGTAGCAGTAGTAGTCGTACTAGTAGTGGTAGTACTAGTAGTAGTAGTAGTAGTAGCAGTAGTAGTAGTAGCAGCAGCAGCAGCAGTAGCAGCAGCAGCAGCAGCAGCAGCAGTAGTAGCAGTAGTAGTAGTAGTAGTAGTAGTAGTAGTAGTAGTAGTAGTAGTAGTAGTAGTCAATATTGTTAACGCACTGGCTCAGAATCTTCAATAATTGAAAAAATTCAAAAATTTAAGATATTTTGGTTTATCTTACTGCCTGAGATTTGTCATTTTGTTTGAGGAAAGCCATATGGCATTAATGTTAACCCGTTACTGGTTCAATTTGTTCAGTAAAATCCAAATATTCGCTTACTTATCTAATGTACATTTGCAGGCACAGACAAGGTCATTCCCGAGAATATGCCACTGGAACGACTGTCTCGGTTCCCGAGCCAGTCATTACAGTGGTAAATTTTCAAAAATACTCCAATCCCCGCCGGCAAATGGACATTGCCCAAGATCACTAAATTGACCGTTTTTGGCTGACCATCATGCAAGGGTTAATGTTGAATGATTGAGATGGATATTCTGGATACCTATTTGAGTTTTGCTTTTACCAAGATGTCACGTAGATTCGGATTTTTCTTAAACGCAATTACTGGACGCTTGTTAAAGGGTTGTTTCAGTTTCTCCTGTAGGTTTTGAAACTCATCTTTCAAGATTTTGGAAATTTTAACGTTCTTCCGATTATAGGTCAGAATGAATGGAATTTTGTCACGTTGATCAGATAACCCTGGGTCCGAGTTTATTCACCTTGGCCGCTGTGTTTCGAGTTCTCTAATCCAAAACGATTCTCGAAGTTTTCTTTGTTTATCGGTTTCTTCTGCCGTATCTGAAAGGGCTGGCTGATCAATTGGCATAATTTCAAAGTCACGAAGGACTAAATGGTCAGGAAGATTAAAATGTTCGGAAACATGTGTGTCTTCCTCTAGCCTAATATCTGAGAGGTGTCGAGTTGCCCGCCATCTTAATGGACATTTGGTTTCGCCGACATACTGTTTTTGGCACAATTTGCATGAAATTAGATAAATAACATTTTCAGAGTCACAATCTAGATTAGACTGAAGTTGGAACTTGCTTTTGTTCTGAAAGCTCGTGAAAGTATTCTGGTTTGGGAGAAATTCATCTAACTTGCACCTTTTCTTTCCGCATTTGCGAGATTCGCCTACACCTATAATAGGACGATTGTGAGAAATTTTTGTAGGCCGACGATTTGAGGCATTATCTGGAATGGATTCCAAGCCGTCTAATGTTTCAGATTTGATTTTGCGCAAGAATCGTGAGGAGTAACCTCGTGGTTTGAGGGCTTTGAATAGGGTAGAGCACGCTTCTTCAAAATTGTTTCTATCACTAGAATTCCTGTGAAAACGGATTATTTGTGATTTAACTATTCCTTTAAAAGTATGTGGTGGATGGAAAGATTTTTTGTGCAATAGCTGATGCGAATCGGTTGGTTTGAAATACACTTTGTAGTCTAAGTAGCCAGTTGTTTCATACTTTAGACCTTTATATACAGTTACATCCAGGAAATCTACGGACATCTCGTCAATGGTTGCTTTTAATTTGATATTCGGATCGTGATTGTTCAGAATTTCGAAAAATTCATCAAACTCTGCCTTTGTGTGTTGTCAAATCATGAAAATGTCATCAAGGTACCTGCGATAAATGAGGGGATGTTTTGGACACTTTTCTAACGCTTCCTCCTCCCACTCTGCTACGTAAATATTGGCAAAACATGGGCTAAAGCGCTTGCCCATCGCACAGCCGCAAATTTGTTGGTAAATTTCGCCATCGAATTCAAAATCATTGCCTTTCAGACTCAGCTCTAATAGAGCTATTACTTCTCTGTCTGGCCTGTTGGTGTCTGGGTAGTTCACGAATGCTCTACGGATAGAATTTATACCCTTCTCGATGTCAATGTTTGTATACATAGCATCGATGTCAAGCGTGACCAAGAATGAATTTGGAGGTATCCAGGTCTCAGAGACCTGTGATAAGAAGTCTTCTGTGTTTTTCAAGAAGCTGGGGTGTCTATTTGCTATTGGCTGTAGATGGTAATCGATGTATTCACTGATTCTGTAGGATTCTGAGCCACAATCAGAGATTATAGGTCGCCCGGGCGGTGACATTGTGTCCAACCACGAATCTATGGGTTTATGAATTTTTGGCAAAAGATAGAAAGTCCGTGGTTTTGACTCAAGTTTAGCAAAGAGATACTTATGTTGCTTTTCGGTGATCTTCTTGCTATCGAGCAATTTTTGAAGAATCTCATTAAATTTGCTGCAATTATTTTGCCAAAGTGGTTTGCTTAGTTTCTGGTAATGCTTTGGGTTACTAAGTTGTCGTTGTGCTTCACGTTTATAGTTATCTTTAAGCATTATTACAGTCGCTGACCCTTTATCTGCAGGTTTGATGACAATTTCGCTGTTTTTAGACAATTCAATTAAGGCCTGGCGTTCCTCATAGGGTAAATTTGGTTGATCATTAGGGAATGTAGAATTTTTAACACGTTCTGAAAAGAGTTCTATGCTTTCACCGATCGCTGGGTCCAGGATTTTTACGTTTGGTGCCCAGCCAGTTTTTTCAATGAATGGTGGAATGTTACTATTAGAGTTACGAAAGAAGTCTGCTAACTTAATACGGTGACTAAATTCAGATGTTTCCATACAGCCATTATCTAAAAGAGCATCCAAACCTGTTTTAGGTTTTGGTGTTGGGACAAATGTAAGACCAAAATTGAGCAGTGACTGCTCTGCTTCACATAATGGGGAGCCAGTTAAATTGACAATATTACTGCCCAGTCCTGTTTCCGGGCGGATGTTACCCTGGCTCTTGTCTAGTTTAAATTTAGGAATTTAAGCCAGGCAGAATACATCGAGTTAGCTGTCTTCTCAGTCCAATGAATGTTATCCTTAACAACATTAAATTCGGAGAGTCTAAGTGCAGGAATGACAGTCACAGATTTTGATGATTCAGCCGTCGAATTGATGGACTGAATCGCCAACTTCTGCTGAGCTGTCAACCGACTTGAATAGTTAAGTTTTGCGAAGTAAATCGCAGTCTTTGGGAATTTGGACTTAATCGCACTGAGAAGCAGCATTAATCTATGTTTTGAACTAGAGATGGGTTCATTCATATCATTAATGCCAATGTTGATCACTATTTTCTCTGGTTTAAATGATCCAGTGTACTTTTGAATTAGTCCTCTAGCATGACACAATTTAGCTCCTGGGTAGCAGGCAACTTGCGTTTCAGGGTGGAGCTCAACATTAATGCGACTCAGGTTCGAAGCTCCAAAGATGAGTACTTTGTTCGTGAGAACAGGTAGTCGCCAGTCAATTTTGTTTTCGATTTCATGACGAAATTTCCAAAAAATGTTTCTCTCCAACATGGTGGGTTGTTGGGGTCTATTTGCAAATTTAATAGGACGCACCTCCGGTGCATTACTTGGACCTGGAGTTGGAGAGAAGCTGGGCTGTGGCAGTTTCCCTGTTGGGGATGGGGTCTTGAGACCCGATGGTTGACTGCTCTTGGGGGATTTCTGAGAAGCGCCAGTCCGTGGACCAGATCTGCTACCATTAACCCTTTCCCTCTGTGGCAAGGGCGGATATTCGTTTGGGTCATTTAGATTGCCTAGTGGAGAGTCAGGTAGTGGGATTAATGATGCTTCAAATAGCATATCTCTAGGGCCAGAATCTAATGGTAGCAATGGAGAGATTTTATTGTCTACTCGTTTTGTGACTGGCGGCGAAGTTTCAGGTGATCTGAGGCGTTTTTTCATTTGTGATTGTGGGGCCACAGTTGGTATCATGACCAGAGGCGTGGCTTGTGCGAGATTTTGAATTGGTTGCTGAGATGGATCTATCGGTCGCACAAAATCGTAAAAAGAACTAATCCCATTAATGTCGAGCTTTCTATTATAATTATTTTTTGCCCAGCGTATAGCATTGGATTTAGCACGACCTAGGTCTAAATGTGGCATTGCCTGTGTGAGGACTACTTCAGTTCTAATACTACCAAGTTGTTCATTATAGTGATTTAACATGGCCTTAATGGTAGATTTTGCCCACTCAAAATTCACATTCCAGATGGCAAAGTAGATGTCATCATTTGGTATAGCTGGCTTACAAAATCCATTCAGCTCTTCCACCTTCCTGCTAAGCCCATCAGGGAGAGTTTCGGCATCTAAATGCCTACGTAGCGTAGCAATATGGTGGAAGCACTGAATTATTTGGTAATACAGCTTTACCAGGCGCGCATGCGCAGATGAACCCCCTTTACCATCTCCATTCTTCCTACGACCATTCTTCCTCGCAATAGCCATTCAGACAGACAATCGTTCAATCTAACTAGCAATCAGACAGGCAGTTGAGCAGGTAAGAACGATTCGATCAGGCAAACTCAAATTCAAGCACACAAATTCATTCACATCAACTACAAATTGAACCAATATATTACTTACACCTGAAAGACAAATTATAGAATTAACATGTAATATGCAAGGGTTAACAATACAACAATACAATACGCAATATTATAAGTTACTCACAGTAATTATGGACAACGTCAATTGGCTAAATGCATTTCACATGGATGTGCTTCATCAGTAGCCTGTATGACAAATCTGTCAGTCCTTCAGTATAGACAGCTTTATATACGTTTACTGAATTACTCAATCTCCTTTGAAAAACTACTCTATGGTTTAATTTGAGTAGTAGTAGAAGTAGCAGCAATACGAGTAGTAGCATTAGGAGTAACAGCACTAGGGGTTCTCCCTAATGGATCTGTGAATGATGCTTGCTTCACGTTAATCCTGGAAAGTACTGATGGACGTTTTTCATATACGTTAAGGAATAAGGGGTGGTATAATATTTTAATGCTGCAGGATATTACTATTCCAAAGGCTGTAGCCGCACGGGAAAGGACTGAACACTCTCCCCTGAGTGGGGATGTTTATTTTGAAAAAAATATCCATTCACCACACGTACCGAATCGAGCGAGGGATGTGATCTGGCGATTGCTTCATAGAAAACTATGGGTGGGCCCCCTCCTCAAGAAAGTAGGCATAGCAAATAATGGCCAATGTCTATTCTGTACAGACACGGAGGAAACCATAATCCATTTGTTTACAGAGTGTTTGCCCGTCTCCCAATTTTGGATGTACATTGAACAGATATTTAGGAAAATTGTTACAGTTGATATCAACATAATCCAAGATGCAATTCTATTTCATGAATTAGACGCTTATAATCTGACTAATAATGCAAAGAAGATCTTGTTATTTTGTTTGAGTGTGGCGGTCTGGGCAATTTGGAAGCATCGTTGTACGATAGTTAGTGACTCATATACAAGGTTTAACTCCAGCAGTTTTGAAAAATTGAAGTGTGCTTTTCATGCCTTGTTCTCGTATTGCCTTAAATGTGAATTTCATGATGCAGTGACTAAAAATAGACTTCATTCTTTTGAAGTTATTTGGTGCTCTGGTGATTTGATTTCCATTGTTTCGACAAATTTGATTTTTTATTATCCACCGTAATTGGCCTCTGGAGTGATTTATTAAATAATATATATGTATTTGTGCGCTTGGAGCTGTGATTTTGTTTCAAACTACTTTGTTTTGATGTTTTCTATATTTAAAAGCTAACTATATATTTTTAAATTATTATTTTAAAGCACATGCACAATTAGTGGTTTTAGAGTGTGCGTGCGTGTGCATGCATGTGTGCTGACTGTTACTATGTGAAACAGCAGCATTTACTTCACGCAGCAACAGCTCCAACACGCACATGCACTCTAAAACTCTGCTAATCAGTTTGAGATGAAAATTGCGAGTGTTTGCTCTGAAAGGGTTACACATTGTTCCTAAATTTAGGTGGTCGTTTGAACAGGTTAACTCATTTTGGGTTTTTTCAATGTTAATAAACAATCCAACATTTTTTATTAATAATGTTTGTTCCGGGGTAATTTTAGAATCCGAATCCAAAAGTTAATTGCTTTCGACTAAAATAAATTTAACATTCAATGTACTGCTTCCTAATAATAGATTGGAAATACTTAGCATGTATACATATAATTGTGTTTGTCCCGGGATAATTATGGAATCTCATTTTCAAGGTAAATTGTTTTGTTTGAAATCGTTTGTTAAGTTTCAATCCTCTTCAACTATCTAGGTTACATTGTCACTTCACTGAGCTCGGTGTAATATCTTAGTGTTTACCTTTTATAGATTATCCTGCGGGGCGTTGATTATTGATTAATTTGTTCCCGATTGACTGTGTGTGTTAAATACGTCCGATCGCTGTGTTTGTTTCACAGCCTATGCTCGCGTGAGCTTTTATAATTTTAATGGAATGTTGTTGATAAAGTTACTTGGAATTTTTAAAGGGACATATTTAGCTGTTTTGAATTTTTAAATTAATCGTTTGACCACCGTATATTTATTGTTTATTTATACACATGACTGATATAATCGTTTGTTCTCTTTGATTTATTCTATGTTTAATGTTCTTTCAGTCAGTTTATTTTTGGGTATTATGGATTTCCACACGATCCATTGATCGTGTTACCAAAAAAAAAAGAAGTAGTAGTAGTAGTAGTAGTAGAAGTAGCAGCAATACGAGTAGTAGCATTAGGAGTAACAGCACTAGGGGTTCTCCCTAATGGGTCTGTGAATGATACTTGCTTCACGTTAATCCTGGAAAGTACTGATGGACGTTTTTTCATATACGTTAAGGAATAAGGGGTGGTATAATATTTTAATGCTGCAGGATATTACTATTCCAAAGGATGTAGCCGCACGGGAAAGGACTGAACACTCTCCCCTGAGTGGGGATGTTTATTTGGGAAAAAATATCCATTCACCACACGTACCGAATCGAGCGAGGGATGTGATCTGCCGATTGCTTCATAGAAAACTATGGGTGGGCCCCCTCCTCAAGAAAGTAGGCATAGCAAATAATGGCCAATGTCTATTCTGTACAGACACGGAGGAAACCATTGTCCATTTGTTTACAGAGTGTTTGCCCGTCTCCCAATTTTGGATGTACATTGAACAGATATGTAGGAAAATTGTTACGGTTGATATCAACATCATCCAAGATGCAATTCTATTTCATGAATTAGACGCTTATAATCTGACTAATAATGCAAAGAAGATCTTGTTATTTTGTTTGAGTGTGGCGGTCTGGGCAATTTGGAAGCATCGTTGTACGATAGTTAGTGACTCATATACAAGGTTTAACTCCAGCAGCTTTGAAAATTTGAAGTGCGCTTTTCGTGCCTTATTCTCGTATTGCCTTACATGTAAATTTCATGATGCATTAAATAAAAATGAACGTCACTCTTTTGAAGTTATTTGGTGCTCTGGCGATTTGATTTCCATGGTTTCGACAGATCTGATTATTTCCTATCCACCGTAATTGGCATCTGGAATGATTTATTAAACAATATACATGTATTTGTGCGCTTGGAGATGTGATTTTGTTTCAAAATACTTTGTTTTGATGCGTTCTATATTTAAAAGCTAATTATATATTTTAATCATTATTTTTAATGTACATGCATCATTGGTGGTTTTTGGAGTGTGCGTGCGTGCGTACGTGTGTGTGTGTGCGTGCGTGCTTGTGTGCATATGCGCTGGATGTTGCTATGTGAAAAATCAGCATTTACTTCACCCAGCAGCAGCTCCAATACGTACATGCGCTCTAACGCTCTGCTAATCAGATTGAGATGAAAATTGGGAGCGTTGTCTCTGAAAGGGTTAAACCATGTCCCTAAATTTAGGTGATCGTTTGAACAGGTTAACCTGTTTTGTTTTGGCAAGTTAATAAACAATCCAACATTTTTTTATAAATAAGCTTTGTTCCGGGGTAATATTAGGATCTGAATCCAAAAGTAAATTGCACTCGACTGAAATAAATTTGACATTCAATCTACTGCTTCCTAACAATAGATTGTAAATACTTAGCCTGTATACACATAATTATGTCTGTACCGGGATAATTACGGCATCTCTTTTTAAAAGTAAATTGTAATGTTATAAATCGTTTGTTAATTTTCAACCCTCTTCAACTATGTAGGTTGCGTTGTCGCTTCACTGAGCTCAGTGTAATATCTTAGTGCTTACTTTTTATAGATTATCCTGCGGGGCGTTGATTATTGATTAGTTTGATTATGTAGTAGTAGTAGTAGTAGTAGTAGTAGTAGTAGCAGCAGCAGTAGTAGTAGTAGTAGTAGTAGTAGTAGTAGTAGTAGTAGTAGTGGTAGTAGTAGTAGTAGTAGTAGTAGTAGTAGTAGTAGTAGTAGTAGTAGTAGTAGCAGCAGGAGTAGTAGTAGTAGTAGTAGTAGTAGTAGTAGTAGTAGTAGTAGTCGTCGTAGTAGCAGCAGCAGCAGCAGCAGCAGCAGTAGTAGTAGTAGTACTACTACTGCTACTACTACTACTACTACTGCTGCTGCTGCTGCTGCTACTACTACTACTACTACTACTACTACTACTAGTTGTAGTAATAGTAGGTACAAAAATACGAAAAATATGAATGATGTTCTTATGTATTTATTAATAATAAGCCTCTGGTCAATATGAAAATATTGCGGTACCCTAACATTGAAAACAGATAGTATTTTTCAATTACTACTGCTGCTGCTGCTGCTGCTGCTACTGCTGCTGCTGCTGCTGCTGCTGCTGCTGCTACTACCACTACTAATATGAATACTAGTTGTAGTAATGGTAGTTACATATTACGAAAAATATGAATGATGTTCTTATGTATTTATTAATAATAAGCCTCTGGTCAATATGAAAATATCGCAGTGCCCTAGCATTGAAAACAGACTTTAAAAGCGATATTTCGAGCATTGTTGGTGCAATTTCTTCAAGGTGAACTTTACAGGTTCACACAGAAAATGCAAACAGATAAATTCAAAGATATTTGGTGTGCCAATAATATAGTCGCGGTAATACCAACTAGCTCTATAATATTAAACTTATGAGAATTTATTACTCTTAGGTATTTTGTTGAATTTTGGATAAATATAATGAAACGTCTTAAATGATATTTACATACATGTAGTTTAAGTGAAGTATGGATTTATTTTAAGATTTTTAAATGACATTAAATTTTAACCTTTATTTAAATATAACGGTGAGATTTAAATAAATATCGTATTATATATAAATATATATATATATATATATATATATAAATTTCAAGTAAATTGTTTCTGCAAGCTAACCTGATCCACCATAGCTTACCTGTTTATTTTTTTGGGGAATTGAAATTCAGGAAGTGGTGGCATCGATCGATCCTAACATGTGCAAAGCATGCATGGAGCTTAACTAGGGCGTTGGGCGGGGCATAGCTAAAACTGGATTCCTTCAATAGAGAAGTGTGCTAGCTTTCCTATTCCTTTAATGACCAAATCTGGGAAATTTATATTTACTGAATGCCCATCTGCAGGCCAAGAAAAAATATTTTTGAAAATTTAACACGTGTATGGCTGGTTTTGTTACAGAGCCAATTATTCCAGTGGTAAATTTTCAAAACATGTCTACTCTTGTCTTGCAAATGGGTATTCCTGAACACCATGCGGATGCCAGGTGTGGCTGACTTAGTCATGAAAGGGTTAAGCGTGTCATAATTGTTAACCCTTTGCGAACCTGATATGCCAAAAATCCTTTACGATTTAATGAATATATTGTTAAGTATTTTGAAGCTAATTTGACGGGAAGCTGTTGCTGCCTATGTCGGCAACAGGTTCTTGTCAAATTAGTTTCAAAAGATTCAACAGCGTGCCTGTATAGCGACCCTGAAATTGGAGTTCTGGGAAGTCACGGTTCAAATGGGTAATATTAAGTAATCTTAAATATATCACCGCCGTTATGTGTATTTTTCAGGTGTTTCTACCTACTGACCCCAAGTACACATGGTTAGCGGCAAAGATGTGGTACAATATGGCTGACGCATCCTACCATCAGTCAATCACCCATTTGGGTATGCTATAATAAATGTTACTGGCACTGACCCTAGTCGTAGTGATATCCAATATCCGAGGACGACTGTATTCTGATTGGTCAGTATGAAATTACTTTCCAACACTATCAGGTAATGAAAATAGTTTGCTAGATTTATTACGCGGTCTCACAGTATTAATATGTAATGGGCTAAAAGTATTTGTTTATATGATAACAGTATTCAATAGAATTTTATTTACTTATGACATTGTAGACGCCCCTTACTCCCTTATTGGCAAGTGATTTATCGAGCAGGTTGTTATAATGAAGGAACCTAGCTTTAGCCTTGTCGCGCCCATCTGTAGCTAAGATCCACATACGCTTTGACTGTGTTAGGATCGATCGACCTCCCAGACTATTAATTTACCGAAAGCTATACATGTGCGCTCTTGAATATTTTGAACCTAATTTGACTGGGTGCTATTGCGGCCGTATACTGTTGCTGCCTACGACAGCAATAGCACCGAGTGAAATTAGTTTCGAAATATTCAACAGCATGTTTATTAAATAGTAAAGACATACAATTCGTAAAACAACCCTTAGTCAGTCATCAACTAAGCGTTCGTGACAGATTTATCTGCGTCATTCATGCCGTCATTGATTATGAGGCCATCCTAAAATCACGTATTTCATTCATGGCGTCATATGATTGATGGATAAACTGGAAAGGTCCATTGAATGGTATTTGCATATTTATATATTACAGGTTATACACATTTGTTGATGGAGGGCGTGACAGTTTCCGCGCACAGAAACCTCTCTGTATCACACCCTGTCTTCAAACTGCTTGCTCCACACTTCCTGTACCTGCTCGCAATTAACAAGTAAGTATTAACGCCTGCGAGCTGTCAAGAATAATAATAAAACTGGACGCTACACTGCAAACCACTCAGTTGTAAAGCTGTCCGAACAACATAATGCACGGCACTTCCACATCATCAAAGCAGGCAGATCAAAGGCCGCCCAAAGCTACCCCAAGAAGTCACTTCCATCCTTCGACAGATCAGTAAACGACTGAAAGAACTCGCCCCTCTACAAGCAGCATCTGTTACAGATGACATCACAACCACATGATTGTTGTAAAATGTTTAGTGCATCCCGAGCTTCGAGATGTGCTGCTCGAGCACCACTGCTTTCTGTGCATAACACCGAAAGCAACCTGATCGGCACCAGTAGAAGTGAGACACGCTGGCTGCAACTCTGATTGGTCGAGAGCAGGCCCGGTGACATGTGACTTCATCAAATTTGAATTAGTATATAGATCTATTGGTACAGGATAAAGAGACAATGGGAAGGTCAATCCAAACACCGGATGTTGGGTAGGGAGGGCAGGCGTTGGTGAATGTGGATAACTTATAACATATTAAGATGTACTTGGTCCTGGCTGAATAGACAATGGGAAGGTCGATCCAAACGCATGAGGTGGGTGGGTATGGTTCACGTGGATGAGTGGTGTAGAATGCAAACGAATGCATTATCCAATAGAATCTGTGCCTATTATTCTCAAAACTTGGTAAGTTAGTTTGAATTATAAATGATCCATAATTCCGGTTTAAGAATCATATGGAAAAAGTGATTTTTCTACATTTTTCAAAGGTTTAAATAAAGTATTATAATGTTACGATGAATTCTGCATAGTTCTTGGGCTGTGAACTGCCTGTCGATCTCGGTAACAATGTGGATGTAAGAGTTTTGAATCATAGACGAGATGGTAGCTGATATACAGGAATTTATTGTTGGTAATATCGATCCCAACAAGAGTGTTTATGCACTATAATACATTTAGAGAGTTCACTAACATGATGCCTATCTTTTGGAGAGACTGTTTATAGATCTTGGAATAGCAATTGAGTGTGGCATCTAGAGTATGTTTATTAGCTAGCTAAAAGTTTTTATCAGCACTAAACATCCATATATCATCTTATGTTGGTACTTGACACCTACACGTCAACCAAGTGAGATGAATCATACATTTAGATGACTTAGCTTCTTTGATAATCTGTGGCATATATTAAAGACTAATGTAGCCAAAATCAATGGAGGCCTAATGAACTCTACATTTGTTTAGCTATTTATATGTGTGTGTGTGTTGAAATTAATTTAAATACTTTGAAACCTGATTACAGGAATCCCGTGTTCAAGAAAACTATGCAGAAAAAGCTAAAGGGGATGGTGAAGCATATGACAGCTAACAGCGCCCAGTCAAATTAGTATCAAAATATTGAAGAGAATGTTTTATTAAATAGTCAATACTCATACAAGTTGAAACTTAATAAGCCATTTAGAACTTCATCTCTGAGATAGAAAACTTCATCATGCTCGTGATGTTATTAAGGACATATTATTACCTTGAGAATCTAATGGGTCCACACGCATTAATTTATGCACAATAAGAACTTAATTACATTAGACTTTGAATAGCCTGACTCGATTGCAACCAATTATTAGATTAATAAAACCCCATCACTCCTGCAAATCGCCAATGATTTATTAATGAAGAATGACTCAATTAACAGCTTAACTGAGATAGCTGGCTGGGTTTGTGGTAAGAATTTCAGAACCCTGCTCAAGCCCCCTGAGTTGTATGGTTCGAATCCATCTTGTCGTTCATCACCATCCACCCTTTGACTGCAGGGTAGTGGAAGAGTGGCGGATCGGTGCTCCTGCCAATGGCTCCAACAGCTCCCAGGAAGTTGAAAAAAATTTAACAGAATGTTTATTAAATCGTAAATCCATGAAAAGAATAACATTATATAATATCGACGTTCACTCAATAAGCCTCGGATTAAAAAAGGTAGATGCCCTTACTGGTCAGGGAGTCAGTTGACAGTTCAGTGAATACCAGCCCCAACGTCGCGCCTGCCCAGACGTACACTTCCTCTTTCCTGTATATTGGCCAGAAACGCATGCTTGTTTTTCTCACTAGCTCAATTTGTGTTTGTGTTTTAACATTTTCCAAGTGTAATTGAGAGCTGTTATCATGTCTCATCATGCTAAGTCGCCCAAGGCCACGCCATGATCAAGACATCAGGTGATTTCTATTACATTTTTGTCTAATTTTCGTCATTATTGCATGTTGTTATATGTTTCCGTGATGCGAGTTAGATGTGATAGGCGCCTAGAAAACTGGTGAATTTTCATTTTGGCGCTGTGAAATACTAACCTTTCTTTGTCTTTGTGTCCACAGGTTCATGTCATGGATATTGGTTACTTGTGAGATGGTTTTCTCTCCACCATTGTTCCTTTTTATGTTAGAAAATGTCTATGTCCAGAGTGATTGAGAGCTCTTGTAAGAACGTGTTCTTCATTCTGCCCCGTGGTCCCAATATTATTATGGTGGAGAGGCATGGTGATAATGATGGGTTGCTCAAGGGCGCTGGATATGGTAGTATGCATGTGCTAGGGACGCAGGTATTCTAGAGTTATGAAGAATGTCACTCTAATATATTTGAAAATATTAACAAATTTATTCTGCCAAATTTTTCTCTGTTTCTCTGATGGCTGGCATAGATTATTGCTTTATTCATCACTTTATAATGCTCTTGCGTGTTGAATACAATTCGTCCTTACACCTGGATGATGTTTTCTCTCAAATTGTCTTTATGATTTTTTAAGATATGATGTCATAAGCAGCCCTTTTTATTAGCTCGCCTGGCCTGAAAGGCTAAGTGAGCTTATGTTGTGGCGACCATCCGTCATCTGTCTGTCAGTCCGTCGTCCATCAAATTTAAATGACTTCTCAAGAACCGCAGCACGGATTTCAATTATTTTTGGCAGGAAGCATCCTTAGGGCATGGGGATCCAAGTTTCTTCAAACGAAGCCGATCAGCCAATTTGGCTGGCTGCCATCTTGGATTTTGGCTGATTTTCTAAAACATCTTTAAAAATCTTCTCGGAAACCGTTTGAGGGATTGAAGCAAACCTCATGAAGTAAGATCTAGGGCAAGAGCTGAATCAAGTTTGTTCAAGGAAACTTGATTGGTCAAATGGTTCGGCGGCCATCTTGCTTGGCCTAGTTTTAGCGAAAATGACCTCCAGAATTGCGGAAGGGATCAGGCTGAAATTTGGCAGATATGATTAGGGACTAAGGGCCATTAAACTTTGTTCAAGATAAGTTGATCCATCAAGAAAATGGCCAATGTGGGTAAATCAAATAATGGCACGTTTAGTGGCTATATTAGTTTTTTTATTTGATGGATTTTGAGGTCGAAATTGGTTTTATATATGTTTTTGGGTATTCTGATCTCAAATTTGCAATTTTCGAAAGTGTCGTATAAACGGTTTGGCGGCCATCTTGGATCATTTTCCCTGGCGCACTAAAGCAGTGTGAAATTTAAAATGAATTCTCGAGATCTACTGGGCTGGTTTTCAGTATACACACTTCATTTTGCCCAGGCTGATTTATCTTGATGCTCAACTATCCATTATAGTCCATGAGTTATTGCTCCATTTTTATTTGGGTTTTAGTTTACTAAATTATTAAATAAAAAATCATTGTATTCGTTTTGTAGCCTTTCAGAAATCAGGTTGTGTGCCCTGTGGACGTTTCCTAAAGCCCACGATCGCCCCCTCCCATGTCTGTACAAATTGTAGCACATGTTTTCCACTGCTTAAATGTGATGTCTGCAAACAGTGGGGGCGACTTATTTTCTGAATCTTTACTTCTCCTTCGATCAATACTCACCATTCTGTTACTTCTGATATACAGCTGGCCCTGACAGCGGCTCTAGGATTATAGACTTAGAAAGCTTTACCGACTCCTGGGAACCGGGTACTCGGCTCCCAACTGCCGAGTACCCGTTTACCATAGAGCTCATTCTTGTTTGCATAGCAACAAGAGCAATACATGCTTTCTGCATTGAGGATTTTAGTGTTTTTTTGTGAAAGAAAATCTAAGTCTTTAATCTGTGATAGTTTGTGTGTTCGTGAAAGGATTAACTAAGGATACTATGGAGAATACCGCCGAAGATAACCAGGTTGTATCGGTCTTTATTATCCATAGTTAAAAGACTTAGGTCTCTAAATTTCGTTGTGTCGCATGTTCCAATTTCTAACCCCATAGAATCTGGGACGTGTGCTAACAACGATATATGCCAGACGATCGCCTTCTTTAAACCCCAACAGGCGATCGGCAGATATGAAAATAGGTGTTATGCTACGGTATTTCTAACACGAATATCGGCTGACGTCGGTCTCCATAGGATCCGAGCGGGTGACGTCACACCTGGTCGCTCGGATATTTATGTGAAGAAAATTTTTCATTAATTCGTGCATCTTGTTCTGGGTGCTGCGTACTAAAAATGGTACCGGAAACTTTAGAATGATCAAGTTTACGTGCGATCACGATCGGTTTGCAATGATCGGTGGTTTCAAAATTCTTGAGTAAATGCGTGGTCTGCGGTTTTACCGTGTGATACAGCAGTTTGTTATACATTTTGTTGTTTTCTTCACATATCGTGCTGCTTTCGCTAGGAGTATAATTTATATTGATTAGTAAATATACCCCGAATGCTATGCGATATGATTCCTGGAGCCGTTACACATCCTGGAGGATCTATTATGGGTGTGTTTAATGCCCGCCGCGTTCTTGTCGTCATAATCAATGCGATCGTTGTTGTAACGTGGCGGGGTGGGGTGCGGGAGGGTTACAGTTAATTTATGAGTCAAATTATTTGAAAATTAATTGTCTGCCTTCCATCCGGGTCTCGTTCCGCTTGTTTATTGTAGGTTTGTGCTTATGTTATAGGCCAAGCCAGCCCCGCCATCATGTGACGAATGCCATAAGTTTGTCCGTGTAGTGTTCAAGGACCATGCCTGTTTTAGGTGTTCCCTGTGTAATATTGATCATAGGTGTAATGTTTGTGCAGTGTGGTCCGTTGAGATGATGGTTAAGTTCCTTGCCCAGAAGGACTTGGCTGGGTCTGATGCGGGGTCAGGCGGTCCGAGAGGAAATCGTGGAGCGCCCGGTTCGGCGGTGGGGTGCTCCACATCCCCAGCTGGAGGTGGCGGAGATGGCACCGCCGGCGTGGTTTGGTCCGGCTATGCAGGGTTTTCTGCATAGCGTTCTGCCCACGCTGGTGTCGTCCCTGCTACCAAAGGTTGGGGGCAGTTTCTCCCCATGCCTGGTACTGATCCTGTCTTCGGACAGGATTCTGGACTGGTTACCGAGGGGGCCGTCTCGTACGGCCCCCTGGCAGTCCCGTCTGGCTTCGGCCAGACGGGTTCTGTTTCTCTGCGGCCACCTCCGGGTGGTCCAGTAGCGGTGGCCTGTCCGTCAGGTGTGGGAGCCGTCCGCCAGGACGTCTCCACGGTTGACTCGTCTAGTGACGACTCTTCAGAGTCTGAAGACGAGGAGGCCGAGGAGGAGAGGTTGCTGCGGCCCGTGAAGCCGCAGGTGGAGGATATGGAGGTTGATTCCGTCCTGGACGGAACCGGCCTCCATTTGTCTGGTTTGGCACAAGCCATGTCAGCGGCTCCGCCTGTGGCTGAGGCCAATCCGTTACCGTGCACGGTTCCGTGCGGCTTGGTTTGGCACCAGCCGTCACAGGAACGGGTGTGCCGGGCCAGGCGTGGTACTCACCTATCTCGCCTGGTCCGGCAGTCGGACGTGGGGTGCCGTTGGCGCCCATGTCCGGCTATGGTTCCGCGACTGCTACGGGTCCGTACGGTTTTCCGTGCGGACCTACCCCATGGACCGGAGTGTTTCATGGGGTGGCGGCGGAACCGTGTGGTAGCGGAGTGCCTGGCGTGTCAGCCGTGGCTCCTTGCTGGGAGGCCGTGGCTGGCAGACCCGTGAGCACGTCAACGGGTGACGTGTTTGCGGGGGAGTCTTCGTCGGAGGTAGATTGGTCAGATGCTCTGGCGTGGCTAGCCAGGGTTGACCCGTCTGTGGTTTCGGCCACGGCCGATGAAGATGCGCCCCGTCCGTCGGTTGCGTCGATTAGGACGGGGATTTTGCCCGCGGCCCGGATCCAGTCAGTGGGACTGGATCCACGGTTCATAGTTTTGTTGGATGCTATTTATAGCAAACAACTGATGACCAAGGGTCAGCTCCCTGAGGCCTCCAGGGAGGTGCGGGCAAGATGTCGTATTCTGCAGGGGGAATACGACAGGTATGGTGTAGTCCCGTCGGTCACGGAGGATGACCGATGGGTACTGGGCGTCCAGAGTGCCGTGGCGGGTGGCCCCGGTCCGGCACTAGTGGACAAGTCTCAGGTACACCATGAAGAAGTCCTGTCCCTATGCGATGAGGGTGTGAGGGCAGCGATGAGCGCTGTCAACCATTCTTATCGTCTCCTTCAGTCGGTGTGGGCTTAAGCGGGGGCAGGCCACCCTGTGCCACCTGTGGCGCTTTCATGTGTCAATGACGGCCTGGTGCTGTCGATGGACGCATTGGCAAGGGTGCAAGCGCGAGTGACGAAATCCAGGAGGCAAATGGTCATTGACCATATGCGTCCGGCTACGGCAGTCAGGGAGCGTCTTCTTGGGACGCCCCTGACAGGGCCTAGCATCTTCGGTGGCCAAGCGCGGGCCATCTTAGAGGATACCGCCAGTATCGCGCAGAATCGCTTAGCGGTAAACCTACAGCTAGAGCTAGTGCGGCAGGCGCACGCACTAGGGGCTGTGGGGAAACCGCTAACGGGACAGCCTTCAAAGAAGCAGAAGAAGCATAAGGGCAAGGCGAAAGCCAGGCCTGTTGCGACTTCTGCTTCAGCTGGGTTTTCGGAGCCGCCGCCGGCAAAGAAGCCCAGGAAGGTTGTAGAGGCGCCTACCCTCCCCAATGTTGCTCCTGACCGCCCTAGAGGCGGGAAGGGCAAGGGGAAGGGTAAGGGTAAGGCCTCAAAGGGCGGACAGAAGGGGCTGAAGCGTACCTGAGGGTACGAATGCTCCCTTCATATCCGCCTGGACCGCGCCTGTGCGACAGGAACAGCGGTGCCAGTTATACCCGTCATGCCTAGAACGAAATGGTTCTCACTCTCTCTCGTTAAGAAAGAGGGGGGGGGGGGGGCGGACTGCGAGCCGGACAACCCCGTTAGACGTCGAGCCGTCTATGGTGGGTGGAAGGCGCATGCGTTTCGTCGAGGCCTGGCAAGGTGTGACGTCAGACAGTCCGGTCCTGGGATGGTTATCCCAGGGTTACATGCCGGAGTGGTGGGACTTTCCACCACAAAATCTGTCTTTGGCACCTGTCTGGACACCCGTACCAAGGGAGCCAGACAAGTTAGAAGCCGTTCAAAAGGAAGTGTCGGGTTTGCTTCTGAAGGGAGCAATAAAACTAGCAAACCGGAACACTCCAGGCTTCTATTCAAACATGTTCCTTGTCCCCAAGAGCACAGGGGGATGGAGACCCATACTCAATCTCAGGCCATTAAATTGGTTTATCCATACGCCTCGGTTCCAGATGGAAACGCCGAGGTCGGTAATGGCGGGATTGAGGAAAGGAATGTGGTGTGTGTCGATCGATCTGAAAGATGCATATTTCCACATTCCTATGAATCGGAGTTGGCACAGGTTTCTGAGATTTGCGTTTCAGAATCAAGTATGGGAGTTTACAGTTCTCCCGTTTGGCCTGTCGACAGCTCCGAGGGTTTTCACAAGAGTGGTCCTTGCGGTGACAGCGTTTCTCAGAAAAGAGAACGTGGCGCTACACACCTAGATAGACGACTGGCTGTTCAAGGCAGACTCGGCAGCCAGGTTGAACGTGGATACTGCTCTGACTCTGAAGTTACTTTCAGATCTAGGCTGAATAGTCAACGAGGAGAAATCCGAGTTGACGCTCACTCAACATTTCGTTTATTTGGGGATGCGATTCGACCTGGAGGAGGGCAGGGTTTACCCGTCAGAGCCCAGAGTGGTGTCTCTGTTAGCCATCCTCAAGAGGTTTCGAGTGGGAAACCACATTCAGGCGAGGCGGTTCCTTCAGATGCTGGGCATGATGGTCTCCATGGAGCAGGTTATCCCGTACGCTGCTCTAATGCGAACGCCTATCCAGTTGTATCTGATGTCTCTGTGGAAACAGAGAACAGAACCCCTGTCAAAACTGGTGCCAGTTTTGGAGCCGATAATATCGCATCTTCTATGGTGGAAACAGCGTCAGAATCTCCTATTAGGGGTTTCGCTGCACCTACCCCACCCCAGCTGTCCGTCTACACGGATGCATCGCTGGAGGGGTGGGGTGCCTGCCTGGGAGAACACCAGGCCTCGGGCACATGGACTCTCCCGGAGAGTCAGCTGCATATCAATATGTTGGAAATGATGGCAGTGGAACTGGCGTTGGAAGAGTTCCTTCCGATGATCAGGGGCAAGGTGATATTGATACGGTCGGACAATTCGACAGTAGTATCATATATAAATCGCCAAGGCGGGACCAAGTCGCATACTCTGTGTATCAGGGTGTGGCACTTGATTCAATGGTGCAGGAATTACTCGGTTGTTTTGAAAGCAGCTCATATTCCTGGCCGATTGAACATTCTGGCGGATGCTTTGTCTCGCAGACAGAGAATCCTGCCAACAGAATGGTCCCTCTACCCTCCGGTTCTGCGACGGATCTTCGAGCATTGGGGCAAACCCAACGTGGACTTGTTCGCCACAAAGGAAAATGCTCAAATCATGACATATGTCTCGCCGATTCCAGATCCAAATGCCGTCGATACAGACGCTCTGGCGATAAGCTGGAGAGGGATGCACGCTTACGCGTACCCACCCACCATTCTTCTACCGAAGGTATTGGTGAAGGTCAGGGAGGAACCGTGTCTGGTCCTGCTAATAGCGCCGTATTGGCCGAGCAGGGCGTGGTTCACGGATCTTCTAGATCTGCTGGTGGAAAATCCTGTGCAGTTGCCCGAGATTCCGAACATAATCTCCCAGGCCAAGGGACGCTTCCTACACGAGCGTCCCGAAATGTTCAAGTTGACTGCGTGGATGTTATCAAACAACGTTCCACGTTGGAAGGCTTTTCTCGACAGGCTGTTGATTTCATCGCGGCTGCGAGAAGGAGGTCAACCTTCAAGTCATATAACAACAAGGTTAACAGATTTGCAGACTGGTGTGAAGAAAAGGGTATTGATACCTTTCAATCCACTATTCAGCAAATAGCAGACTTTCTCTGTGAGCTGTTCTTGTCAGGACTAGCTCCCGTCACAGTTGCTGGATACAAGTCAGCTTTGGCATCAGTTATCCCTTGTCTAGCCAACAGGGATAGTCCAGAGGTGGCCCAGTTGAATGTGATGTTGAAGGGAATGAGCAATCTCCGCCCGAGACAACCGGTAGTCATTCCAGCCTAGAGTCTATCTTTAGTGCTTAATGTACTGGCCAAGCACCCTTTCGAACCGTTGCGTTCGGCTAGTCTAAAGCATTTGACTCTAAAGGCGGTCTTTCTATTGGCAGCTTCCTCAGCTAGAAGGCGCAGTGAGATCCATGCGCTTTCGGCAGAGAGGAACCGATTTATTGTTTCTGGAGAAGGTCTGCGTCTTCTGCCAAGAGCAGAGTTTATGTCAAAGAACCAATCTTTGAGATATCCCGGCAAACCGATCATTATACCGAAGTTAACTAGGTTTGATCGTGATGCCAGTGTCTGGTGCCCTGTCCGTGCTTTGACTAAGTACAAGAAACGGACTGACTCGTTACGGTCGAACGATAGACATCTGTGGATCTGCCATAACAAGCCTTATGGCGCCGCATCCATGGATACTATCTCTCGTTGGGTGGTCGAATGCATTCAGACTACTCACGAGATGGCGACTGGGCAGCAGGTGCAAGGTGTAAGGGCACACGATGTCAGAGGAATAGCCGCCTCGACCGCCCTTTACAATGGTGTTCCATTAGAGGACATCATGGCCGTTGCACAATGGCACTGTGAGTCCTCATTCACGGATTACTATATGAGGGATGTGTCAGACTCAGCCAATCCACTCGCTTTAGCTGTTTTGAAACGATAGTTAGTGACCACACTGCTCTTCACCCTTTTTCACTTCGGTAAGAAAAGAACCTAAAGCAGGCATGGTCAGGCGAGAGGATGTCAACCAGATTGTGTCACTGATGGCCGAACCGGTGAATGGTTGGAGGCGGTATGTCTGAAGTCCAATTATCATAAGGTAATTCAAGAGTGAGAGTTTTTTGTATTATGTATATGTATCATGTTCATTCATCTTATATATGCATGCTCATTCCCAGGCTAATACATGGAATATGCAGGGAGTAGTTAACCCTCTTGGCATATTGGTGTTTTTCAGGCAAGATACATGTTCGTTAGTTCTCTCCCTTTTCTTAGGAGGAAAAAGGGGGGGGGGGCCGTGACGCGAATGTGATTCGGTTCCGTGAACTTGACGGTCCTTTTAGGTCTCCGTTAGTCAAGTTTGAAGTCTAAAATCTTTCTCCAAGGGGCAAAATTAGCATTTATGGCTTGCCCCTTCCCACCAGGTTACTGATCAAATCTGGTGTATATCAGAAGTAACAGAATGGTGAGTATTGATCGAAGGAGAATGCAGGAAATGTCAATTTCCCTTTCTCCGAGATCTAACAATACTCACCATTCTGTTACGGACCCAGCCTCCCAGCCCCACGGAGGCAAGCCATAGTTTTCTCTTGTTTGGTGGCTATGCAAACAATATGAGCTCTATGGTAAATGGGTACTCGGAAGTTGGGAGCCCAGTACCCGGTTCCCAGGAGTCGGTAAAGCTTTCTAAGTCTATAATCCTAGAGCCGCTGTCAGGGCCAGCTGTATATCAGAAGTAACAGAATGGTGAGTATTGTTAGATCTCGGAGAAAGGGAAATTGACATTTCCTGCAATCTACAGGCGAGGGATAAGGCGAACGAGGAGGAGAGGCAACTGAAAAAGAACCACGAGAGTGTAAGTGGTAAGGATAAGAGGAAGGCCTCCATGATCACGGGCATGGAGGCATTCTGGCTTGAGATGATGAGAGAGATGAAGAAGACAATCAATGACCTGATACCAATGTTGCTTCGTGGCATGCTTACTGTTACAGGAAATTCATTGTCTCCTTCATCTCCACCTGGGAACATAGTCCCCGCCTCTGAATCTAGAGGTTTACCGGTTTCAAGGGGTGGGGTGGGCTTTTGACAAATGTCAAATGACCGATGTTCAAATAATTTATTGGGTGTGTCATACACAATTTCAGATGTTTGTGCTTCAAGCGCAGAAGCTCATGGGAAGAGCTGGTCTGTTGACCTCGCCTCCCTCCCACCGAATTCACTGGTGGATTCTGGAAATATCAAAGGGTGTTAGGGAGTTAAGCATAATCTTGAAGTGAAATAAACGAAATCACAGATTTCCTTTTGCACGAGAGAGATGATTCTTAGCTTCCTAACATGGACACAGCCTCTTCGCCCCACAGAGGCTCGATCTTCTAGCTTGTAAGTTGCATTGTGTTGGCCGATTGTATTGTATTGTATTGTATTTCGGAAATCCCGCCTGTATTAGGTGCACCGCCCAGACCGACAGCGTCACTACTCAGTGAGGTTCCTGGTCACACCAGCGAGCCACCGACAGCATTGCTGAGAGCTGTGACGTAGGTTGGTTTAGAACAAGCTACCAACTATGCCACACAGTGATGTCCAGTCTACACACATCTGTACCATCCACCTTTTTAGATAGGCGTCTTACAGGCTTAAGTTATGGCATCCTGTATATACTGACGACAGGGCTGACATCCGACATCTACTATTTACAATAGCAGAGCATATTCACAACTGTGCTCCCGATACAGGGCCTGGCACTTAGCATGAGTTCTTTTACGTCCCCCATGGCACATACACCACACGAGATGGGACCAGTGGCGTTGCAGTCCCTCTAAAGCACGTGTCATTTGAATGACGAATTGAATTGCACAGGTTTTTACACCTTGGTCACATGCCTGGACACGGGATCGAACCCGGCTCTTTTGATTGGAATTCCAAGCATGTGCGGTGCACCGGTTTTGCCAACCAAGCAAACGCGCCAATATACAAGTCGAGGAAGTGTCAGTCTGTGCATGTGCGAGGTTGGGACTGGCATCCGCTGGACTGTCAACTGACTCCCTGCCCTGTGGTGACACATACCTTTTTAATCTGAGGTTTATTGAGTGAAAGTCGATATTTAGGAATTATCAAAGAGTATTAGGGAGGTAAGTATTGACTCTCATGTGATAAAAGAAATCTGTTATTTCGCTTAGTCTATGAACATAAACGTATCCATTGTGAAAACACTGACAATACTGATTAAGTTCCACACTATGAAAGTTCTGGCCAGTACTCCCCCTGAATTATTAATGAGGTTTCAATTTATTTGGACATTCCACAATAAGAGGATACCACATTTATGCTTGTCTTTGAAAATGCTGACAGCGCTGGATACCGGAGTTACTTTACCCTGTTTGCAATCGATCAAATGCTGAATTCCGAGATCTTAATATCTAACTATTCTCAGGATCAATACAGAATCCGGTGGGTCCAACTGAGTGATTAAATGGGGCCATTGGTTATTGGTCCAATAAATGAGATCCTCTAGAGCATAGAATCTTACTTAATGCCTTGATTTCTCATTACTCTCAGCAGAATCATTGTCTATGTTTAAAATGGATCTAATGGTCGGGGCGCTGTGGGTTTACCTAGCGCACTAATGGGTCTACTCTGTTCAGATTTGAGTAGTTCATATGTAATCTAAACTCTTACAATGTCTACGAATACAGGTGGGCGTTCATTCTAGCTCGCAAATCGCTACACGACGCTTAGTCTCACTTTTTCTCTGTCAATTGTGGCCCTACCCACTTAATTGTCAAGATAAACAAAGAATTTTGCTTAATAAACTTGCAGATCAATGGAAGCCTATTTTGAAAATGTTTTCCTGGAATGCCAACACGATTATTAAGTCAGGCATTATATTAGTTGTTTTTTTAATAGACTTCGGCAGGCACTTGAATGGACATTTCTCAATGCAGTTATACGTACTAGTGTTGAGCTGGCTCGGTCATTAAAATGGCTAAAAACCTGTTATTGATAATTGCCATTTTATTTAAGCATGTTATAATAGTATACATTGCTTGGACATCCGTGCTGGTAAAGAAATAAAATAAAGAATAAAATTAAACTGTTGATTAAATAATATATTATAAATATGTAATTGCTTTCAGCCTAGCGATGAATGCGCTATTAGTGCCTGGTGGCTGGGTAGACAATGCAATGGCTATTGGTCTTGCAGGACTGACTGAACTCCTTGTAAAGGGGTAGGTCTTATCAATGCCATACCTCGTTAACATACTCATAATCACATCTAATATGCTGTATTGTACATATATAGTATGGCGTTTAAATGTCATATCATTGCTTCCTGGCACGTCCCCTTATATGTACAATAATTATTTACTCTTTCCTTCACTAATGATACGATATGGTTTATTCTGTGAACTGTACATAGTTAAAGAGATACATAGTATTATAATAATGTATATTACATATATACATTATTCGTATCAGCATACATTATTGGGGGGGGGTGTTTCTATGTGCCTGGAGTATATTAATCGGACCATATAATTATGGTATGTAGACTTACTATGTGTGCTATCCCGACAGCGAATTCCATCCTCTCCTGACCCATCATGCCATGAGCTCAGCAGCATGGAAGCAAAACACAAAAGCAACCATGACACCAACCATATAGGATTGTCACGTGATAGCTTCAGGGGCATTACGGCACTTTGTGTCGGGGTCCACACCACCACTGCTAAACTAGTTTTACTGGGCGCTGTTGAAGCCATAGGCAGCAACAGCACCCATTCAAATTGGTTTCAAAATATTCAAAAGCTTACCTGCATAGTTTTCTGGAAATTGATAGTAAGGAAGTTCGATGAACGATCGATTCCAACTCGGGTGACGTGTGGGTGTAGCTTAGCCGAAGATGGCCTTGGCATAGCTAAATCTGGATTCCTACTAATATCATACTTACTAATAAGGAAAATTAGTGACCTCTCAGAGATGTAGACTTTCTTTTGAGCGTGGCTTTCCTGGCCATCTTAGTCACTTATTCAGCACTAACTGATGGTCGCTGGTTACGTCACTCTGGTCAGTTCGTGTATTGTCACGTGACATCATTGATTAGTGATTATAAATTCCAATAGCCTCATTGACTTTCCCTTTGAACAAATGCTCTCTGTCTTATTAACCGAGGCATTGCTGGCATTCTTTAATATGAATCATTCTGGGATCGCGACCAAAACCTTTATAAATGTGATGCTGTTTGAGAAACTTAGGCTGTAGGACTGTTGAATATTTTGAAATTACTTTAACTGGAAACCGTTCTGGCTGATGCAGCAACATATTCCAATCAAATTAATTGCATAAGATTAAACTGGTTCACGCTGGTCTTTTCTGACGCCATAAGAAATGGAGGAGTCCAGGTTTTTAGCCATGCCTCGCCAATCTCTGGCTAAGCTTCGGCGTGTTGGGATCGATCGATTATCAATTTCCATTAAACTAAAAACTAAGCTGTTAAATATCTTGGAACTATTTTGACTGGGTGCTGTTGCTGCCTATTAGTTTCAAAATAGTCAACAAAATGTTTATTAAACAGTAAAGACATACAATTCGTACAACAACGCTTAGTCGGTTATCAATTAAAGGTGCATATTCACATCGGAATGTTTAAAAATAAATTTATTAAAATTGTTTATTTTGGAGATTTATTTCATTTCATTACATTGAGCTACACAATTTAAGCCTCTGAAAGTATATAATTTTAGCAATTTAATTTTGAGGCATTCTGCTGTGAATATGCACCTTTTAGCTACGTCATTCATAACGTCATTGATTGTGACGTAATACTGCATGTCACGTAGTTGATTATGACCTCATGTGATTGATGGATAACCTGGAAAGGTCCTTTGTGACCTACGATAAATCGATATATCGATATCCTATATTGCGAGTTATTGTGCACTGTAAATTACAATAATTTAACGGGCACCATTGTAACGGCTTCTATTTGATTAACAGATTGAAAAGATGGAGAATGGATGTGGATGGACAACTCCCTGAAAGATTAAAGGAGAGAGGGGTAAGAGTTGGGCGAATAATAAATCGACGACAATGATAACAACGACGACAAGGACGGAAATACACCGATGGACGGCTAATAGATGGATGATGAAGGATGGATTGATGAATGGACGATTACGATAGCCGCTGTCGCTGCCACGACGGACGCGCGTACCGGCACCACCCATGACGACTCCAGCAATGCTGACCCTGCGACTTCGCTGGCGCCGTCGGCGATGATGGATGGATGGTGGTGGTGCTGCTGCTGGTATTGGTGGTGCTGCGCATGGCGGTGGTGGTGGTGGTGGAGGTAGTGGTGCTGGTAGGCGGTGTGGAGGGGTGGGGTGGGGTGGGAGGGAGGTTGGTTGGCGACGTCGACAAAGACATAACAACGACGGCGGCGGCGACAACAATAATACATAAATTATTCTCATAAAATAATGAACACTGTTTTCATCTTACAGCTTCTGGAAGCAGATACTTTGGAGAACTTCCCATTCCGAGATGACGCTGTTCTTCTGTATGGTGCCATCAAACGTTACGTCACTAAATACATCAATCACTACTATGGTGAGGTTATGACATGCAATACAGCGTGGTCGCTGAATTCAAAGGCGGTAGCTATCCGCGATTTTTTACCAACATTCCTAATTTAATGTGCTTCAGTATTTCTTGGACTTGATGAAGCACATAGAGGATCGCAAAGACGTAACTATTTATCACGCCCATTAAGCGAGTGTGAGAAATTTAGTAAGAAATGGTAACTAGTTTAATAATCTCGTGATCTAGATCTTTTACCCTTTGAGGTGAAACTCAATTTAACTCGCACACTTATTTCAATGAATGTGTCAATGAACCTTTCCAGTTTATCAATCAATCATATGACGTCATAATCAACTACATGACGTATAGGATGACGTTATAATAAATTACGTCATTGGTGGTGTAAATAGGCTCATCACGAACTCTTAATTGATGATGGAGTAAGCGTTGCTGTACGAATTATGATTTTGCTACGTAATAAACATCATGCGTGCTGTTGTATATTTTGAGTGTTTTGACTGGACCCTGTTGCTGTCATAGGGGTGACCTATCAACAACATCTGTCCAAATTTGTTTCAACATATTCAACAGCTTACCTGTTTAGTTTTCTGGAAATTGATAATCATGGAGTTCAGAGATGGATCCCAATACGAGCGAAGATTGGGTTGAGCTTACCTAGAGATGGGCATGGCAGCGATAAAACCTGGTTCCTCCATTGCTTTATGACCTAGTTATTTGAGCCTTTCACCTTAAACGCGACACAATTCTAGACAAACAAAATATAAAGCTATGCGTCAAATTTTCTGCTTAGACCTCGTGCATTCCGAAGTTATGCCTGAAAATGTGTATACCAGTCTGTTTTATGTTTTAATGACCTAGGTTTGATATTTGACCGTCTGACTTTAAGCTTAAATACTCTCTCACGGGCCATGATGGTGCTGCTTACATGTGACATATTTAATGATTATACCTCAATAGGTTCTCGAATTATGGTGAAAACAAAATAATATTCTTAAGCACTTAGTACACCTTTGACCTATATATTTACCCTATTGATGTGAAAGTTCAACTATCTCTTTAGTTACCTAGAATATAAACGTAAGTACCGAATTTGGTGATTCTACCGTCTTGCCTTACAAAGCTATGTCTTGAAATATATATTCCTGTATGCAATTATTGACCAACCGACAGACATACAGTAGCAGCTACAGGTCTTAACATTCTTCCTACACTAGTGTAGAAACTGTGGGCAATGATGAATATGCTTTTTTGCGAGATCCGTGTTAAATGGTACTCTGATAACATGGATTAATGGTCCGATACTAGGCTAATACGGTAATGCCTTATCCAATACGCCACGGGTATGAAGAAATTCAGTTATGCCCCGCCCATCTCTAGCTAAGCTCCACCCACACATTTCTCGTGTTGGGACCTTCGATCCTTGCACTCTTTGAATATCAATTCCCAGAAAATTATACAGGTAATTAATGTGTTGACTATTTTGAAACGAATTTGACGGGGTGATGTTGCTGCCTATGTCCGCAACAGCGTCCAGCCAAATTAGTTTCAAAATATCCAACACAATAATTATTAAATAGTAACGAGATACAATTCGTACAATAACGCTTGGACCATCAGCACTTAAGTGTTCGCGACGAACCTTGTTACGTCATTCATGACGCAATTGCTTATGACGTCATCCTACTCATCACGTAGTTGATTATAACCTCATCTGATTGATGGATAAACTGGACTCCTCCTTTGGTGCATTACTGGCCAGTAAGCCATGCTATCAGATTGGCCTACCTGTCTATAATCTTTCAGATTCGGCGGAAAGGATTGCGGGTGATTGGGAACTTCAGAACTGGGCTACAGAACTTGTACGAGCACGACCAGATGGCGGTGTTGGCCTTAATGTTAGTATGACTAGGATTAACTGAGGAAATTTTGAAAATAACCACATATATAATGCGTACTCACGCCCTCCCATCCACAAATACTTCTAACACTGGGACATAAAGTTTATAGCTGATCTTACACGAATTGACATTTCCAGTTTATCCATCAATCATATGACGTCATAATCAACTATGTGAAGTGTAGGATGACGTCATAATCAACGACGTCGTGAATGACGTGGATAAGATCGTCACCATTGCTTAATTGATGACGGACTAAGCGTTGTTGTATGCATTGTATGTCTGTACTATTTAATAAACGTACTGTTGAATACTGGGTAGCTAATTTGACTGGACGCGTTTGCTGCCATAGGCAGCAATAGCACCCAGTCAAATTAGTTTCAAAATATTCAACAGTTTACCTGTATAGTTTTCAAGAAATTAAAAGTCTCCAAATAAGAATTTACTAAGCTTGTGTGATAAATTTGATACGAAATGGCAACGAGTGCGAGATTCTACGGAGCACATAATCTATTATTTCGAAATTTCACACCAATTCTTTCCATTTTCTTGCCATTTTGCCGTGTCTTTGTTTAGCGCTATAAGGTTTCACCACTAACAGTTTTTACCAATGCCCAACACAATATAGAGACAAGCACACTCTCTTATTATTGCAAGTCCTACATTATTCTTAATTGATCTTTTTAGTATTTCTGAGGTTTTTATTAAAAGTTTATTAAACTTTCATTCTCCAACATTTTAACAGTCGTATAATAAAGTTACAAGCAGTATCATGGTATTCCAGATTCTCGCGGTACTTACCACAATTAATATCACCATAAAATTAATTAATCTTCCCAGTTTGAAATGGTGTGGAATTGTATGGATTAAAAAATTAATAAACACTGGAATATTTTGGAACTGCTTTGAATGGGGGGTGGGGTGGGGTGTTACGTAAGGGGGGTGGGGGGGGGTGCGGGGTGGGGCGTTGCTGCCATAGAAAACAACACCACGAGTTTCGATAGGCTTCCAAATACTCAACAGCCTTTCTGAAATTGAGCTGTCTTGAAATTGAGACACTGGAATCTCAACGGGTAGCGCAACTTAAAGGGTTAATATACCACTTTCCACCTGCCATATTTGAAAATTTATTTAATTTCTTTTCAATGTCAGTTTTATCATTGAATCAGTAACCGATGCAATTGTAAAACTGTTTTCTCTCCCAGGGTGTCCCTGGCAACGGCAAATTCTCAACGGCAGATGATGTCATTGAAGTAGTCACGTCAATCGTATACATATGTAGTGTAGGCCACGCCTCTGCCAACTTTCCCCAGTACGATGAGTATGGATTTTCGCCTAACTATCCTGGATTGCTACAAGGACAACCGCCAAAAGATAAGGTTAGTTCTTGATTTACAGGTAGGGAACGAGCGAAATGACATAGTCAAGAGAGTAGAATTTTCATAAAATTCACTAGTAGCCAGAGCATTCACTAGGTGGGAGGTGGTGTTGGGGGTAGGGGCAGGTGTTCGTTTAGATGGGGGTTGGACCAGAATAAGACTGTTTCCTTCGCTTCGGAGCCGCCCCCCCCCCCACCTCTGAAAATTTTGAAACATAGATTCTCTCAAATTATATATCCAGCATTTAAATGATGGGCAATGTTTTCTCTGAACGTTTAGACATACATTTGTCTAAACTTCGCATTGTTGGATGATTTACTGAAGCTAGGACACATATTTATGGAATATCTGAGCTCCGAAAAATTGGCCTTTAAACATTTTTCTTATATAGACCATTTATGCAAACACAATATTAATAGCCATTTATGCAACATAGTTGAAATGCAATCAAAATCAGCCTCCCAAATTGTCCTAGCATACAGTAAGAAATAAGCAAGAAATATAAATTTGAAAACGCGCAAAATGGGAATTCTACTTTCAACTTGGTTCTAGTACAGTTTTTCCTGTTGAATACGCTCATACACGTTTATTTTTCGCTCACCTAGATGAGCTTATACAATCGCGATTTGTGTCGTCTGTCAACAATTGTGGCACGTTTCGCCATTTATTGAGAGATTAAAACCAAATTTTGTAGATATGTTCCTTTGGCAATATCCATTTGGGCTATGAAGATGAAGTAGGCCCGCCCACAAATAGCAGAGTTATGGTCCTTGCTATATTTTCAACGTATTGAAGCCTATGCGGAAAATACGTTTGTGGCAAGTTTCGCCATTTATCAATTGCTTAAAACCAAATTTGGCAGACACGTTGCTTTAGGCATTTTATCTATTTGGGTTAAAAGGATGAAGTAACCACACCCTTAATCAAGGGCCATAACTCTTGTTCATTAATGCGTTTTTAAGTATTGAAGTCTATGGGGGAAATACAGTTGCGCCACGTTTCGTTATTTATCGATGGATTAAAACCCAATTCGGAGGATGGGGTCCCTTAGGCAATATCTATTTGAGCTAGGGATATGAAATGGCCAGGCCCACAAATAGCATAGTTATGTCCCTTGTTATACTTCCAAAGTATGGACGCCTATGGGGAAAATACGTTTGTTGCACTTTTCGTCATTTATTACAACTAAATTCAGTAGATATGTTCCTTTAGATAACATCTATTGGGGCTATGAATATGAAGTGGCCACGCCCTTAAGAAAGTGCCATAACTCGGGTGCATTGAGTTGTTTTTAAGTATTTATCCATATGGGGAACATACATGTTTTCACAAATTGTTGATTGATTAAAATCACATTTAGCAGATATGCTCCTTCAGTCAAATATATATTTGAACCATGGATTTAAAGAGTATGCATCTTTAAGCAAGGGCCATAGCTCTGGTTCATTAGGGTTTACAGTATTGATCCCTATTGTGAAAATCCGTTTGTTTCATCAATTGTTGATAGATTAAAATCAAAGTTAGCAGATATGTTTCTTCAGCCAAATATCTATTTGGACTATATATATACAGAGGCTACGCCTTTGAACAAGGACCATAACTCTGGTTATGTGTTGAAGCCTATAGGGAAAATATGTTTGTGGCACGTTTCATCATTTATCGATGGGATTAGAAACCAATTTGGCAGATATGTTCCTTTCGACAATATCTATTTGGGCTACGAATATGAAGTGGGCACACCCACAAATAGCAGAGGCATGTCGCTTGCTATATTTTCAAAGTATTGATAAAAAGGCTACGTTTATACAATGCAACCTACGTATCCTCGATGCTGTATAACTGTAACAGCTGGGCAGCTCCAAAGACAGCTCTAGACAAACTCGATGCCTGCCTCCGCAAACACCTACTGAACATCACTGGACACCGATGACCAGACAGCATAATTTCAAACGATGCACTATACAAGATGTGTAATACGCCGCTGCTGTCTGTAAAGGTCGCCCAGCAAAGATGGTCCATGTTTGGCCATGTGCTAAGGAGACCAGAAGAGACACCATCACAGAGAGCCTTGGAATTCGCCCTACTCGGAGCCAGCAAATACAAAGCTAGAAGAGGACGTCATTGCATACATCTGCTAAGCATGCTACGAGGTGACCTCAAGAAAGCAGGACTCGTTACACTAAATTTAAGAATGGGTCTTAGGAGGGTAAGCATTTCGGTTGAGGACAAGACACAGTGGGCAAAAGCGAAGAAGGACTGGTTGCAGCTTTAGGATGTTTCTACTACTACAGCCGGAGAATACAGCCATTGTACATATGAATATGAAGTGACCACACGCATCAAGGGCCATAACTCAGGTTCATTGATGTGTTTTAAGCATTGAACAATATGGGGAAAATCCATATTTTCGCAAATTGTTGATAGATTAAAATCAAATTTAGCAGATATGTTCCGTCAGTCAAAAGTCTGTTTGAACTGTGGATATTTAAGAGTATGCATTTTTAAACAAGGGTCATAACTCTGGTTAAGGCTTAAACTATTGACCCCTATGGTGAAAATCTATTTGTTTCGTCAATTGTTGATGGATTAAATTTAGCAAAGACGTTTCTTCAGTAAAATATATGTGTGGACCATGAATATAAAGAGGTAGTACCTTTAAATAAACGCCATAACTCTGGTTCAATAAGAGTTGAAACTATTGAACCATTTGGTTAAATACATTTGTTTTGTCAATTGTTCATGGATTAAAAACTAATTTAGCGGATACATGCGTTTTCCTTCCGGCAATATATATTCGTCCTATAAATATAATACAGCCACGACTTGAAATAAGCGCCATAACTCTGGTTAAGTATGGAAGGCTATGGCGAAAAAACATTTATGTTACGTTTCGTTATTTATCAATGGATTAAAACCCAAGTCAACCGATATGTTCCTTTAGGAAATATATATTTGCGCTAGGTATATGAAGTGGCTACGCCCACGAATTTCAGAGTTATGCCCCTTTCTACATTTTTAAGTATTTAGCCCCATGGGGAAAATGCATATTTTCGTTAATTGAGGGTTCTACTTATTGTGCATGGCCTTTCTAGTTGAAATGCCTATGTTGCAGGTGACCGATACAGGCCTCTTGTGCCTCTTGTTTTGTATTACCAGCGTAAGTATTTGTTTGTGACCACCGTCCCATGTCACCAGATCATGTCAAAGTGGCTTCAAACGTGGATGCAGCTGCGCAGACATTGTATGGGCTCAACGCATGCTTGTGTCGGTAGTCATGTTCAAACGCTGAGATTTACACAAAATGGGCATTAACATGTCACAAGCCTTCGACACAATTAAACGCTCAAAGATCCTAGACGTACTACGCCAGGCCAGTTGCAATGCAGATGAGCTACGACTAGTGAGACTACTGCTTGCAGACACCAAGCTGAGAGTACGAGTCAAGTCCGTGAAGTCTGTAGAGTTTGAGACATCAATCGGCTCCCCACAGGGAGATGGTCTATCCCCTGTGCTCTTCACCTGCTATCTGGCTGCTGCATTGAAATCCGTGCGGAAAACTCCACAAGCCCCCCCCCCAACAAACCCCCCCCCCGCCACCCCCACCCCCGGTTCAAATCTGGGCAGGCCGCTAGAGATGGAATATGCCGACGATGTGGACTTTATAGATGAGGAAAAGAAACCTCTTGACGAACTTCTCCCAATAGCTGCAAGCAAACAAAAAATTGAGAATCTCTTTATGAATGAATCCAAAACATAGTTCACCCACATATACCTATCTACAAAGCATGAAACTAAAGAAAATGACGATCCATCCGTGGCGGCGAACCATGGAGGAAAAGTAAAATCCTGAGCTCAAAGCTTTGCAGTACTGCTGACATTGCTGCACGCTGCATCATGGGAAACATAGCTTTCCAGTCCTTCTGGAAGCTTTGGATTCGTAGATCAAAGATGCCCTTGGTAAAAAGACTACGTTTATACAATGCAACCTGCGTATCCTTGATGATGCATAACTGTAACACCTGGCCAGTTCCAAAGGCAGCTCTAGACAAACTTGATGCCTGCCACCGCAAACACCTACGCACCATCACTGGACACCGATGGCCAGGGAGCATAATTTCCAACGATGCACTATACAAGATGTGTAATACGCTGCTGCTGTCTGTAAAGGTCGCCCAGCAAATATGGTCCATGTTTGGCCATGTGCTAAGGATGCCAGAAGACACACCAGCACAGAGAGCCTTGGAATTCGCCCTACACGGAGCCAGCAAATACAGAGCCAGGAGAGGACGGCATTGCATAAATCTGCTAAGCGTGCTACGAGGTGACCTCAATAAAGCAGGATTAGGTGCATTCAAGTCAAGAATGGACCTGAGGAAGCTAAGGATTTTGGCTGAGGAAAAGACACAGTGGGCAAAAGCGAAGAAGAACTGATTGCAACTGTAGGATGTTTCTACTACTACAGCCGCAGAATACAGTAATCATACATCATACATACTGTCACATTTGTAAATGAGATTTGTTTGTACACTGTAGCTATTTGATATTAGTGTCAGTGCTGGCTGGCCCATTGATCAATGGTACTTTTCCTGTTGGTCAATAATCTCAAGGATGCCAATATTCTTGCATTTCCATATCCAGATTCTTTACTTTGGTCATTGCCCCATTATTAAATGGTATCTGTTAACACACTTGAACAATTTGACAGTAGTGGCAGGGATGGCTGGCCATTGATCAGTTGTAAATGGCATTTGTTGTGTGCCACATGAACCAATGGAGCTTTCTCAATAGTGGCAGGCATTAATTAATGTAAACATGCTTACAGTTGCTTACCAGCTAGGTGGGCGCTATGGTCCTTGGACTATTTATTTTTATTAAGCAGACCGATTTCGTCTAAATCGGTTATCAAAGAGGTGTTGGAAAATCCCGCAAGCTTTGCTCATTTTCATTGCAAGTATGGTGAAAGGGAGATAAATGTCGTCTTATAAGAACCATCTGAGCAAATAAATTAGCGTGATTACGTCTCATCCAGGTGGTAAATTTTGAGTTGGGAATCGATCAGCGTGTTGGTGACAGGCTGTCAGATATTGAACAAAAGTTGTTTTTGTTATTAACAGAGACTGTTTCAAGCGAAAGGTGTGTAGGCCCTATTTTATGAAATATAAATACATGTGTGATCTATTTATGCAAGGTTATAGCAGTCGTATCATGCACACTTTAAACCTTAGTCGTTATGGGATGCAAATTGACATTAAAGAGCAGAACAGTACATTTTACATTCACAATTCAGCCAGCACATCTGACCAATGGTTTTGACAGCATGTGGGGGACTGGTGTCTACAAACCATGCTGGACGTTTAATGAGGTCATGGGTGATGCTTCCGCCTACCATGGGGTTGGGGAAGGTGGGTGGGTGGCTGGGTGGCTGGGTGGGTCATGAGTCCTCCCCTGATAAAAATGGCAATTTCCTTGCTCTGAGAAACCATTTCCTGCATTCTGAATGCTACAAGATCATCTTTACTTTAGTTTAAATTATAGATATCTTAATTTTAAGTGTACTTATTGATTCATTGAATTTTTATGGCAGCTAACCACCACTCGCCTACCATTCGGGCTCCGCCCATGTATTGCCATGTAAGCTATAGCCTGTATGCTAGCGGCTAGAAACATGTGGTACAGGTATTGAAATAGGGAAATTCTATAGGCTAGGCATAATGTAAGAATAATTATGTTCAATATTTAAAATAGGCTTAAGATGGCGTTGGAAAAAGAGATGAGGTTGGGCTGTGTCCTCTCAACAGGCATGCTCCGGACCAATGCCCACCTATGGAAAGCATAGTCACTAAGACAGATTTGTCTGCGTGTCCAATTTGCAAACACAATAATTGTATGAGCAAGCAAGAGATGCACAATAGAGGATTCCAGTTTATCCATCAACCATATGCCCTCATAATCAACTACGTGGCGTGCATGCTGATGTCATAATCAATCACGTCATGGATGGCATAGCTAAGTTCGTCACGAATGCTGCATTGATGCCGGGCTAAGTGTTGCTTTGCGAAACGAATGTCTTTACTATTTAATAAACATTCCGTTGAATATTCTGCAACTAATTTGACTGGACGCTGTTGCTCCCTATGGCAGCAACAGAGCCTAGCATAGCATAGCCAAATTACATTCAAAATATTCTACAGCTTAACTGTGTAGTTTTCATTTAAATTGATAGTTAAGGAGTTCAAGGATCGCTCGATTCCAACCCGGCCAACGCATGGGTTGTGCTTAGCTAGAGATGGGCGGGACATAGCTAAAACTGAATACCTCCATCTCATGATTACTCACCTTGACTACTGCAAGGGGAAATCGAGAGCAATTAAGAAACTTGAAAAATTGAGAGATTGTTATTATTTTTGATTTAAATTTTTATCTTTTCAAATTTATTATTATATAGACAGCTCTGACTGAGGAGGACATCGTGACACTCTTTCCTGATATAAATAGGGTGCTGGACACGGCAATTATGACAAAGATTCTCACTCAGAGGGATACACTGTCATTGGGTAATTTTGAAGTAAATTACATATTTGACCCTCCAGCTAAGAAGATTGTTGAAGAGTAAGTACCATTCCTTTGCGTCAATCATTTAACCTTTATGCACAACAAATAACATTCATTCTGATATAAAGAATATTTTGTTGAATATTTTTAAACATCTTTGACCGGCAGCAACATATTGCAGCCAAATTTCTTTTAGCATATTCAACATATTTCATGCCAGTATAGTTTTGAAATTAAGGCAACGAACTATCAAGGATTAAAGGCTTAATAGAAGCTGATAACTGTGCCAGTAATTTCATCATTATAAAAGAATTTGAAACCAATCTAACTGTGAGCTGTTGTTGCTCATCCGAGAATTTGATCGGGCCTTCAATTCTTTTTACCAGTTATAGGGCAGTTTTAAATAGACTACGGAATGTAACGCAGGGTTTCAATAACAGCAACACGAGATATTAGCATCGATAGTGACCAGCATCGTTAAATGCACACACCAATGATACACAAGTAAAATTGACCCTTTTAAATCTTTATAGTAGACGCGATACAGTCCAGCTCAGATTTTAACTTCACTTGTTTCTATAACAAAATAAATCGCACTGTTGAATATTTTGGAATTAATTGTATTGGAAGCCATTGCTACCTAAGGCAGCAATGGCTTCCAATCAAATTAAGTCCAAAAATATTCAACAGAACATTTATTACATCGTGTTTAGAATTGTACTAGCTAACATTTTTCTTTTTTCGTTTTGGAAACTTGTTAGCCATACTGTAAAGGCATTAATATTGTTACTTCTTCTTCTTCTTCTTCTTTTCGTTCGCTGATCATACCGCCAGTCCTGTAAGTGACTATTGACATGATCATAAACGTTAAGTGCGTGGATCCATGGTTTATTAGAGTGCGCCGTGTGGCCTGAACCCTCCGTCTTCAGCACTCGAGGTTTCTGTCAGGGTTACCTCAGGGTTACCTCCTTTAGTCGCCTCTTACGACACGCAGAAGATACGGAAGGTGTATTCTAAGCCCCACCTACAGGGCAAAGTAGCTGGGAGTTGTGGCATGCTCCTGTAATCTAGCTACTTTACTTTACTTTACTTTAATATTGTTACGATACGACACTCTCCTGATCATGTCTCTGATCCCCTGCCAGGGTCGTGAGATGGTTTACGTCAGAGTCAGCAATCAACCGGTTATTTACGCCTACTGTGTGTTGTATATTGAAAGACAGGCATTAAGATTAGACACTGTAAACGCATGTTTCCGGACGGGCACTTGGACAATAGCGGATCGTATTAGCCCTGTACTGGCCCAGTAACCTACATTATGTTCAAGAATAATGATACTAGCAATACAAATGGTCACATTTCTCGGATATATGACACTTCAGGGCTTTTTCCTTGATCTTCATGAAAACTTTGCCAAAGGTGTATCACGCATGTCGGATCCAATGGTGATGTTTTGGAGTGATCCGACCACAAAGTCAAGGTTACCCAGTCGAGACGCAGGTTACCAGTTTTCGTGTTTGGCATAGATTGCCTCCCTTTACCCATATAAGATGATTGAAAATCTTAGATTAAATGAAATGTTAAATTTTGAATCCAAGCCACCCCACACAAACTTTGTAGATTTCTCGGTTATTTGACACCTCGGAGCTTTTTCCTTGATTTTCATGAAAGGTTTACCAAAGGTATATCACGCATGCCGGATCCAATGGTGATGGTTTTGGAGTGATCCGACCACAAGGTCAAGGCCACCACTTAGAGGCCAAATGTCTGCCTGCTTTAGGTTTTTTGCCTAGATTACCTCCCTTTACTCATACAATCTGATTGAGAATCTTGGATTTGTCTGAAATGTTCTGTGTGTGATCCAAATCACCACCCTCGCCTAACATTGTGAATTTATCGGTTATCTGATGTTTCATGGCCTTTTCCTTGATTAGTCGAAAATATTATGCTTGCTTCGACTAGAATCCGATTTGATTAAGGACATTTTCTGTTCCTAGAGGATTAGCCGCCATCTCGATGACATCATAAATTACAAAACAATTAACTTCTCTAGAACCGCTGGAAATATGAACCCAGAAATTGGGGAACACGCTATAATGGACCATTCATGTTTGTTCATGACAGCACAATAACTATATGTAAATGCGCTGGGCATTAGGCACATCTAAAGCCAATGGAATGCTTGGAACCGGGCATTGCTATTTGTAGCCATATTTATTTTTTTTATTATTATTATCATCATCATCATCATCATCAGCCACCACTACCATCATCATCATCATCATCATTATTATTATTATTATTATTATTATTATTATTATTATTATTAGTATTGTTATCGTTATTTCCTTATTTACAGATTTCGTACTGACTTGAGGAACATCGGTGATAAAATCCGTGAAAGAAATCAAAAATCTGATATACCATATCCATATCTGGATCCAAATTTGATCCCAAACTCAATCAACGTTTAACCGTCTGATGCTGAGTTTTTGCAGACAACATATTCCAAGTGTTGTATTTCTGGATCTGTTAAATATTTTGTAAACAATGTGACTGAAAGTTGTTGGTGGCTAAACCACCAACAGCTTTCAGTCAGAATGTTTTCAAAATTTTCAACGAACTCCAGAGTTTTTGCTTATTGAAATTAGTGTCTGCTCAATTGTAGAAAGAATAGTTTTGTATATTTTTATAAACAAAGTGTCTGAAAGCTGTTGCCACTGGAGTCCAATTGATGTAATCATTACCAAGTCTTTTATTATCTCGGCTTATTTATGTATCAACTATTTTTGCATTGTATCTGCTAGCTCCTACATACATCTTTGTCTATTTATCAGTTTTGTGGTTATCATCTATCTAGCTCAATATGAAGTAGGCTTGCGCGGTTACATGATTAAATCGAAAATCTAGATTATTTTTCAAGTCGTGAATTTATGTGATTAAAAAAATTAAATAATCGAATAATCGCGAATAATTTCTACTGTGGATATATTTCACATACATCTTTAATAATACACCAGCCAAATATGGTAAAGCGCTCTAGAAAAATTAACATCATTTTTTGTTAATGACTATCCTCCATGCTCGATCATTCCCTCAAAGGATTGGGAAAAACGTAGGAGTGGATGCCACCCTCGATTTTGATTTTGAAGGTCACGTATAAGGTCACAAAGGTAAAAACAATGTCATAATGATAAATGTATGATTTTTCGTCACATTATATACGATATTTACAAGATGTATCTTTAAAAGGATAAATTAAATATCATTTAATGCCCCCAAGCATCTGTAATTAACAGGTAAACATTTTAAAGTACTCATAAATGTATGTCCTGAAGGAACAAAATGTACCTTTTTCCGAAACATAGTAGCTTAATTTGTAATTATGTTATCACTGTACAGTTATTATAGTATACATTCAAAAAGTGTCTGAAACGTATATACAATATTTTCATGAGTCTATTATCGGCCCTCTGGATTGCAGCAGTCCATCGTTTCACATCCACATGCATAAGTGGAGTATCAACCTGATGTCTGCCTCTTCACGGTTTCCATGTAGGCTGACATAAATAAGCACAGCCCAGTGTAAGATATATGGCAAGAATTGTCCAACCATCTGACAAATATGCAGAAAATCCATGTGCCTACTAAAATTCCATTCAGCAAGTTCCACCATCCATGCATTTGGCGCAAAACCAAATGTCTTGCACGTCGGAAATACAGAGCCTGGCAGAAAGCAAAACCGCAAAATACTGATAAGAATTGGGAAAGATACAAAAGATTAAAACGTGAAACAAGAACGGTGAACAGAAATGCCTCTCATAACTACATCTCTGAGATGGTTACCAAAGAGGGAGACACCAAGAAACCTTGGCGCTACATCAAACGCAAGAAAGCAGACTCATCTGGTGTCTCGCCACTGATAACGGCTGCCTTAACCTATAGCGATAGTAAGGACAAGAGTGACAACCTTAATGACCAGTTCTGCTCAGACCTTAGCAACATTCCTTCACTCGGAGACAGTCCATACCCAGACATGCCAGATATCCATGTATCAGTTCCGGGAGTCACCAAGTTGCTGAAAAACCGTAAACCAAGGAAATCCAGTGGACCAGACAACATCTCCAGTCAATTGCTCCAAACTCTCGATGATGAACTGGCACCAGCCCTCACCCTCCTCTACACCACATTATTAAGACTGGAGAAATTCCAGACATATGGAAACATGCTTATGTACAACCAATCTTCAAAAAAGGAGATCGTAGTAAAGCTGCAAACTACCGCCAAATTTCCCTAACATCCATCTGCTGCAAACTATTGGAGCACATTGTCAGAAGTGGAAAATAGCGGTCACCTCAACAAATAGAACATACTTTCTGATGCCCAACATGGATTACGTAAACAGCGATCGTGTCAGACACAGGTGATACTGACAGTTTATGACCTTGCCTCAACTATTGATTCTGAAATCCAAACTGACATACTGCTCGACTTCGCGAAAGCCTTCGATAAAGTCCGACACCAGCGTTTTCTCGGCAAAATCCGATACTACGAAATCAGAGGACATACAGCCACGTTGGTTGAAAACATTCTCAAGGACAGAACACAACAGGTAGTAGTAGAAGTCCTAATGTCTTCAGTTGGTAACATTAAGCGTTCCATAAGGATCAGTATTGGGCCCAACATTGTTCTTTATTTATTTAAATGAACTGTGTGACGGAATCAACTCCACAGTGCGCCGGTTTGCTGATGATATGGTACTGTACAAGGAAATAAACGCTCAGACAGACGCCGCCAGGTTACAATCAGATTACGCTACATTGGGATAATGGGAGAAAGATTGGCAAATGGAATTTAATGTAGGCAAGTGTAACAGCTTAACCGTCATACATCGTAGGAAGCCAATCAAGCCAGAATACCAACTGGATGGTCACACTGTGGAACATGTGAGTGACGTCAGGTACCTCTGCCTGCCATTTACAAATGATCTCGAGTGGAAAAAACATATACAATCCATCACACCCAAAGCCAACCGGACAATTGCCTTTGTTTACAGCAACCTAAAGGTCTGCCCAGCCAAATTACAGACACTGTGCTACAAAGGACTTGTACGTCCCAACTTAGAATACGCATCCACTGTATGGAGTCTTCATCACGATAAATCCATATGAGACATCGAGATGGTACTGCGACGATGAGTACGCAGAATATCTCAATATTTCATCCAGACTTCATGCGCCACAGCTCTTGCTGAAGAACTAGGACTTGAACTATTCCAAGGGCGCAGGGACCAAGCCAAGGCTATCATGATGTACAAAATCATAAACAGCCTCGTTGAGGTCCACCATAGAGTCAACCCGATCATCCACTGCCATCGTCAAGGTAGAATAGATCACAGACGAATGGTAACATATTCCAGAACGGACACAAAGCTTCACTCCTTCTTTCCAATATCATTCCGAATCTGGAATAGCCTTCCCAGCAAGGCAATGGCGGCTACAACGGTTGAGAGCTTCAAAACATGTCTTAAAGTTCTCATCTATTCTTAAAAGATACATATCTTAGCTAAATCTATGACTATTTGTTACTTTATGGAAACTTTAACCAACTAGATCTGTAGCCGCCATTTTAGATAGATATTTGTGGGGCCATTATTTCAGACTATTGTCTTCGCCGGTGAGCAATTGTCTGTATAAAACCATTCTCGCAATGCTAAAGCTAGTCATTCTTCTGCTGGCTTCTAAGGTGAGCGAGTAGACGTGTTAGCATAGTTCTATAGCAGTTGTATATATTTCCTATGGTGCAAGTGACAACAAATATATTTATAACAAGTTTATTGAAAACTGTTGCTGCCTATAGCAGCAACAACTTTCCGTCAAATCCTTGTCAATATAACCAGCACATTGGTGTTTCACATTGGTGCTTCACATTGGTGATAACGCGTTGCTTTCCTCTCTCTTCAGCCATTAAGAGATTGTGGACCATATCACTTGGTGCAATGTGCATCACATTGGTGCTTCACATTGGTGCATCACATTGGTGCTTCACATCGGTGCTTCACATCGGTGCCTCACATCGGTATTTTACATGTGTGCCTCACATCGGTGCTTCACATCAGTGCCTCACATCGGTGCTTCACATCGGTGCCTCACATCGGTGCTTCACATTGGCGCTTCACATTGGTGCTTCACATCGGTGCCTCACATTGGTGCTTCACATCGGTGCTTCACATTGACGTTTCACATTGGTGCTTCACATTGATGCTTCACATTGACGCTTCACATTGGTGCTTCACATTGACGCTTCACATTGACGCTTCACATTGGTGCTTCACATTGACGCTTCGCATTGGTGCTTCACATTGGTGCTTCACAGGGACGCTTCACATTGGTGCGCCACATTGGTGCTTCACATTGGTGCGTCACATTGACGCTTCACATCGGCGCTTCACATTGATGCTTCACATTGGTGCTTCACATCGGTGCTTCACACTGACGCTTCACATTGGGGCTTCACATATGTGCTTCACCTCAGCGTTCACATCGTCGTTTCACATTGATGCTTCACAATGGTTCTTCACATCGGCGCTTCACATTGATGCTTCACATTGGTGCTTCACATTGATGCTTCAGATTGGTGCTTCACATTGACGCTTCACATTGGCGCTGCACATTGGTGCATCACATTGATGCTTCGCATTGGTGCTTCACACTATTGCTTCACATTGACGCTTCACATTGGTGCGTCATATCGGTGCTTCACATTGGTGCTTCACATTGATGCTTCACATCGGCGCTTCACATTGATGCTTCACATTGGTGCTTCACATCGGTGTTTCACACTGACGCGTCCCATTGGTGCTTCACATTGGTGCTTCACATCAGCGCTTCACATCGGCGCTTCACATTGATGCTTCACATTGGTGCTTTACATCGGTGCTTCACATCGATGCTTCACATTGCTGCTTCAGATTGGTGCTTCACATTAACGCTTCACATTGGCGCTTCATATTGGTGCTTCACATTGGCGCTTCACATTGGCGCTTCACATTGGCGCTTCACATTGGCGCTTCACATTGGTGCGTCATATTGGTGCTTCACATTGGTGCTTCACATTGGTGATAACGCATTGCGTTCTTCTCTCTTCAGCTGTTAACAGATTGCGGACCACATTACTCGGTGCAATGTCCTTGGTTTCCAATGAGACCAGAGGTATTTCCTTACTTCTAAAGACAGTCTTTCCATCATCTCCTTCAATGATGACAGCGTTTACTCTGAACACATCAAATATTTAAGCTGTATGACAAGCCTTTTCACATCATCACTAGTACGCTTTATCTGTGATGGAAAACTGTCAGAGCGGGTGAAGGTGGTCACGTACTCGTCACATTACACGTTGTACATAGATCTTGTGTTCTGTGAGATTCGAGATCATTCTGACCATGATCATTCTGAGCATGTGATGCAAAACTTGTCTTTGGATTGATCGATCCTTGTAATACCGATAATGCCATTATGCATCTCTTGCAGATGAAGCAGCATTGGTAATTAATCTCTCTGTTGTCGCTTGCTATTAATAATGGATATAGGATCCATGGCAAATATGAAATCACAGTTTTTATTGAGTGATTCCATACATTCACATGTATATTCAAAGTGCAAATCTTCAGAAAACACATGTGTGCAAAATCGGTTTGATATTTACTTTAATTGATACTTTCTGAAATTACCCCTCACCATTCATGTCATTATTAACACAAAAAGTTAAAATTTCTTCTACAGCTATGTTCCATGTCTGGCCAGTGTACTATTGCATTATGCCATACATGTATGTGTAATTTAAGATTTGTATCTGGTAATTACAGATGTTTGGTGCACAATATGATAATTGATTTAATTTTTGTCTACATAGATCTGGGAAATGTGGTATAAACCATGAAAAATCTCACAATAGTCATTATGACCTTGTTTTGACTTTTGTGACTTTGCAAATGACCTTTAGATTCAAAACCGAGGGTGGCATCCACCCTCATATTTTTCCAGTCCTATGAGGGTTTGATCTAGCATGGTTACCAAGCATTAACAAAAAATGCTGTTGAAAGTGAAAAATCACATGTTGGCTGGTGTACTATAAATGCGACAGCTCAAGAAAATTTATATTTTGCTCAGCGGCTGTATACCCATCTGGAGGCCAAGAGAGGATTGTTTTGTGAAAATGTATCCCTAGAATGACTGGCCGTCCAGTGATAAATTTTCAAAAATAGTTTCCCTTGGCCGGCAAATGGACATTTCTAAACACCGTTGTATCTTGTGTCATTGATATGATTTTCTAGTCTGTGTAATCGAGTAATCATAATTATTTGTAAATAATCGATCGTGATCACCCAAATAATCACGCACGCCTACCGTCAGATATACGAATTGAATGCCTTTGATGGATTTACTATTTAATAAGCTTTCTGTTGAATATTTTCTTAACAAATTGGACTAATGAACCAACAGCACCAGTTAAAATTAGTTTCAAAATAGTTCACCAGACTAGTTATGGAAATGGGATTCTGTGAATTCACGGTTCACATTGTGTAAATCCATCCCAATAGAGGCACAACATGGGTAGAGCTTTGCTAGAAATGGGTGGGGCATAGGGAGAAATGGATTCATCTGCTCTTTAAGCCTGTACCCAGCTCTACGATTAGAATAATGTACGCACGCACGCACGCACGCACGCACGCACGCACGCACGCACGCACGCACGCACGCACGCACGCACGCACGCACGCACGCACATACACACACACACACACACACACACACACACACACACATATATATATATATATATATATATATATATATATATATATATATATATATATATATATATATATATATATATATATATATATATATAATTGTTTCGATTACTATCTAATACAGCATAAACTAATCCTTTAAGATGTGTTATCGTTCTGCTAGCTCAGAGTTTAACCTATTATAGAGTATAATATACCCATTGAGACCATTGTGTATATTGTCAACCTAAGGCCGCTTTCTCATTGCCCAATCCTGTTTAACTGTTTTGTGTACTATGTAGGATAATAATTAGGCGATTTATCAGTTTGCATTCACGCTGCTAGACGATAGTCTCGGACTGGACGGCGGTGCTACCTGGTAGAGAGCGAGATAAAATGCCAGCTTGCAAATTTTGAGGGAATCGGGTGCGTTCACATAGGTCGTGTTCTCACTGGAGGTTTAATCGGGAATAGCGTCATACCTCAGTTTTGCGGTACGTCGGCTAAGTCTCTAATAAGAACACGGCTATAAGAAAGCAATAGCGATATATCGGAAGATAAACCGCCGATTTTGTGGGATTAAATTTCCTAATAGATGACGTATTTATACCGGTTGAAGCACCAGTCTAATGAGAACGCTAGGCGATATACCTGGTATTTACCGAAATTGTTGTATGAGAACACGGCCTCGCTTAGGTCGTGTTCTCCCTGGGGAGTTAATCGGGAATAACGCCATACCTCGTGTCTCTAATTCAATTCCACAACTTAAAAAATTGTATATTAATTCATATATAACGAAATCGTTAAAATAAGTATTTCGTTTCCTTACATCTACGCCGACAACGTAAGCCTCTAAAAGGATATATGTTTGACCATTTTTTGTCATGCATTTTGCGATGAATATGCACCTTTAAACATATAAAAAATGTAATTAAACATATAAAATGCAAAATTTATGCTTTTAGAGGCTTAAATTGTGTACCCATCTAGATAAAGAAACGAAACAATATTTATTCTATATAACTTAATATATTTCTTTAAGTTGTAAAATTGAATAAGAGGTTAAGTACCTAATTCAACTTCATTACAAAAAAATTATATTAATTTATATGGAATGAAATAGTCAAATGTTAAGATTTGTTACGTTTCATTACATCTACGCACACAGTTTACGTCTCTGAAAGTATTCAACTTTAACATTTTAATTTTCAGTCATTCCGCTGTGAATATTCATGTTTAGGTTTTATGAATGTATGCTCTGCTTTGTAGCCTATGACTTAACTGAACATGAATAACCCATTAATGGACTTTTACACTTTTAGCGCCCAGTAAAATTAGTTTGAAAATATTCAACAGAACAGTTATTAATTAGTAAAGCTATGCAATTCGTACAACAACGCGTTGTCCGTCTTCAAATATGCGTTCGTGACGTAATTATGTAAGTCATTCATGACGTCATTCATTATGATGTCATTTTACACGTCACGTGGTTGATTATGGCGTCATAGGCTGGATACAGTGGAAAGGTCTATTTCTTGAATTGCCTCCCTTGTTTATCACATCTTTCGTTTCCCTCAAGGATTCTCATTCTCAATTTGTTTCCCCCTTTAACACTCATATCGGTCTAAAAATCGTCTGCACTGATCTTGAGAAATGCCCATTTTCCGAGCAAGAAAAAGTTATTTTTACAATTTGATAACCGGGCCAGTCATTCCAGTGAAAAGGTAGTCTTCTGTTGGGCTGCAAATGGACTTTTCTATGTGACAATTTAAACGTGTGTATTCACACCAAATCGCTTCAAAATAAGATTCTTAACATTATCTACTTTTAGAGGCATAAAATGTGGGTCTAGATGCAAGGAAATGAAATAAATCTTAACATATGATGATTTCATTATGTATAAATTAATGTAATCTTTTAAGTTGTGAAATTGAAATAGAGGCAGGAGCTCCTAATTCAACTTGACAGAAAGACAAATTATATTTATTTCTACAGAACGAAACCATCATTTGTTAAGATGTATATCGTTTCATTACATTTAAGTCCACAATTTAAGCATACAATTTTAACAATTTTATTTTCAAGAATTTTGGAGTGAATATGCACCTTTAAATTTGCTTGAACAAATCGGAGGGCTAAAGGGATTACTCATGACAATAAGGGTAAAAAATATATGTTGTGCCGTCCTGTGTGCTGCGTTTACGCCTGTGCATGCGCTGTTACATTCCGAATATTTGCATTAACTATAACGCTATATATTGTAATGTCTTGTTTTGTTTGTGGTCCATCGATTCATAGGCTCTGCCTTTGATGGACTGCCAAATTATGGTGTAGGTGTATTATGTATTAAACAAGAAATAAATAATCTTGAATCTTGATTCTTGAATCATGTTTTAACTTTGGTTTTGTTCAGTATTATACCTGCTTGCTTTTATAAAAATCAATTATTACGATAGTTCTTACTCTACTTGTATGTGGCGTCTATTAATGGAGAGATATGGTCCGTCACTCAAGAATCTGATGTCATAATCAAATATGTCACATGGTATCTCACGTCACAATCAAAATGATAGCTAGTTCCGTTGCAAAAATAATGAATTCAGGTTTAACTATGACCCGCCCATCTGTGGCTAAGCTCCACCCTCGATTCGCCCGTGTTGGAATCGATCGATCCCTGAACAGACTGGCTATCAATTTCCAGAAAACTATAAAAGTAAGCTGTTGACTATTTTTAAACTAATTTGATTGAGCTCTGTTGCTGCGTACGGCAGCAACAGTGCCCAGGCAAATTAGTTTCAAAATAGTCAACAGTATCTTTATTAAATAGTAAATACAATTCGTATGACAACACAACGCTTAGTCGGTCATTGCGTGTTCGTGGCGAACTTATCTACGTCATTCATGACGCCATCTAACACGTCACGTATATTGACTGTTTTCAGTTATAGCGGTTTTGCCTGCAATATTGGATTCATGACAACTTGATGACAGTGGTGAGTTCCTAAACATAGAAAACGAAATCCTTAGTGTCGGAAACATAGCTCTAGAGCCACAAACCATCTTTCTATGCTGATTAGGTCCCGAGTTATGGGCATTTTCGATAAAAGTGACTTTGAAAAATGACATTTGACCTTGAAAATTACCTTAAAACATAAATTCGACTTCAGAAATCGATTCCTCATACCAAGAACCATGGAGAAAGTGGTAGTATACAAGGCTCTATTGCTAACGGGAGCTGAGATATGGCATTCACCTTTCTTTTCGCCGTATTAGATCTTTTTCATGCAGGCCACCAGAGAGCGGCCCCAACATGCTTGAGATGTTTTTTTGAAAACCTTATGCTGATGCCTAACACCATGCCAAATTACGTAAACGTGGCACCAAGTTTGGCGATTTTTACTAACAATGGCATAATCCCTGTCTGCTAGTAGTTGATTATGACGTCATATGATTGAAGGATAAACTGACAGACCCATTGAAAAGTCCAGTACGATTGTATGAACCGTATGTCTTTGAGGAGTGTACACTTTTATAAACATTCAGTTGAATATTTTCAAACTAAATTGACTGGGAGGGGTAGGCACCAACAGCACCAGTCAAATTACTTACAAAGTATTCAACTATTACCTGTATAGTTCCCTTGAAATGAGATACTGAGAATTGAGGTGTCAAATTTTCAGGGTGATTCCAACGCAAGTAAAAAGTGGATGGAGAATGGCTAGAGATGGGCGGGGCATGGCTAGAGATGGGCGGGGTATGGCTAGAGATGAGCGGGGTATAGCTAGAGATGGACGGGGCATGGCTAGAGATGGGCGGGGTATAGCTAGAGATGGGCGGGGTACAGCTAGAGATGGGTGGAACATAGCTAGAGATGGGCGGGGCATGGCTAGAGATGGGCGGGGTATGGCTAGAGATGAGCGGGGTATAGCTAGAGATGGACGGGGCATGGCTAGAGATGGACGGGGCATGGCTAGAGATGGGCGGGGTATAGCTAGAGATGGGCGGGGTACAGCTAGAGATGGGTGGAACATAGCTAGAGATGGGCGGGGCATGGCTAGAGATGGGCGGGGTATAGCTAGAGATGGGCGGGGCATAGCTAGAGATGGGCGGAGAATAGCTGGATATGGGCGGGGCATAGCTAAAATGGGCGGGTCATAGCTAGAGATGGGCGGGGCATATGTAGAAATGAGCGAGACATAGCCTGAGATGGGCATGGTATAGCTAGAAATGGGCGAGTCATAGCTAGAGATGGGCGGGGCATATGTAGAAATGGGCGGGTCATAGCTAATGATGGGCGGGACATAGCTAGAGATGGGCGGGTCATAGCTAGAGATGGGAGGGACATAGATAGAGATGGGTGGGACATAGATAGAGATGGGCGGGCCATTGCTAGAGATGGGCGGAGTATAGCTAGAGATGGGCGGGACATAGCTAGAGATGGGCGGGACATAGCTAGAGATGGGCGGGGCATAGCTAGAGATGGGTGGCACATAGCTAGAGATGGGCGGGACATAGATAGAGATGGGTGGGACATAGCCAGAGATGGACGGGGCATAGCTAGAGATGGGCGGGACATAGCTAGAGATGGGCGGGCCATAGCTAGAGATGGGCGGGTCATAGCTAGAGATGGGCGGGACATAGCTAGAGATGGGCGGGACATAGCTAGAGATGGGCGGGGCATAGCTAGAGATTGGCGGCACATAGCTAGAGATGGGCGGGGCATAGCTAAAAATGGGCGGGTCACAGCTATAGATGGGCGGGGCATATGTAGAAATGGGCGGGGCATAGCTGGAAATGGGAGGGATATGGCCATAAATGGGCGGGACATACATAGAGATGACTGGGGAATGGCTAGAGATGGGCGGTATAGCTACAGATGGGCGGGACATAGCTAGAGATGGGCGGGGCATAGCTAGAGATGGTCGGGACATAGCTAGAGATGGGCGGGACATAGCTAGAGATGAGCGGGACATAGCTAGAGATGGGCGGGGCATAGCTAGAGATTGGCGGCACATAGCTAGAGATGGGCGGGGCATAGCTAAAATGGGCGGGTCACAGCTAGAGATGGGCGGGGCATATGTAGAAATGGGCGGGGCATAGCTAGAAATGGGCGGGATATGGCTATAAATGGGCGGGACATACATAGAGATGACTGGGGAATGGCTAGAGATGGGCGGGTATGGCTACAGATGGGCGGGACATAGCTAGAGATGGGCGGGACATAGCTAGAGATGGGCGGGACATAGCTAGAGATTGGTGGCACATAGCTAGAGATGGGCGGGGCATAGCTAAAAATGGGCGGGTCACAGCTAAAAATGGGCGTGTCACAGCTAGAGATGGGCGGGGCATATGTAGAAATGGGCGGGGCATAGCTAGAAATGGGCGGGATATGGCTATAAATGGGCGGGACATACATAGAGATGACTGGGGAATGGCTAGAGATGGGCTGGTATAGCTACAGATGGGCGGGACATAGCTAGAGATGGGCGGGGCATAGCTAGAGATTGGCGGCACATAGCTAGAGGTGGGCGGGGCATAGCTAGAAATGGGCGGGTCACAGCTACAGATGGGAGGGACATAGATAGAGATGGGTGGGACATAGATAGGGATGGGCGGGCCATTGCTAGAGATGGGCGGAGTATAGCTAGAGATGGGCGGGACATAGCTAGAGATGGGCGGGACATAGCTAGAGATGGGCGGGGCATAGCTAGAGATGGGCGGCACATAGCTAGAGATGGGCGGGACATAGATAGAGATGGGTGGGACATAGCCAGAGATGGACGGGGCATAGCTAGAGATGGGCGGGACATAGCTAGAGATGGGCGGGCCATAGCTAGAGATGGGCGGGTCATAGCTAGAGATGGGCGGGACATAGCTAGAGATGGGCGGGACATAGCTAGAGATGGGCGGGGCATAGCTAGAGATTGGCGGCACATAGCTAGAGATGGGCGGGGCATAGCTAAAAATGGGCGGGTCACAGCTATAGATGGGCGGGGCATATGTAGAAATGGGCGGGGCATAGCTAGAAATGGGCGGGATATGGCTATAAATGGGCGGGACATACATAGAGATGACTGGGGAATGGCTAGAGATGGGCGGGTATGGCTACAGATGGGCGGGACATAGCTAGAGATGGGCGGGACATAGCTAGAGATGGGCGGGACATAGCTAGAGATTGGTGGCACATAGCTAGAGATGGGCGGGGCATAGCTAAAAATGGGCGGGTCACAGCTAAAAATGGGCGTGTCACAGCTAGATATGGGCGGGGCATATGTAGAAATGGGCGGGGCATAGCTAGAAATGGGCGGGATATGGCTATAAATGGGCGGGACATACATAGAGATGACTGGGGAATGGCTAGAGATGGGCGGGTATAGCTACAGATGGGCGGGACATAGCTAGAGATGGGCGGGGCATAGCTAGAGATTGGCGGCACATAGCTAGAGGTGGGCGGGGCATAGCTAGAAATGGGCGGGTCACAGCTACAGATGGGCGGGACATAGCTAGAGATGGGCGGGACATATATAGAAATGGGTGGGACATAGCTAGAAATTGGCGGGATACAGCTAGAAGTGGGTGGGACATAGATAGAGATGGGCGGGGCATCGCTAGAGATGGGCGGGGAATAGCTAGAGATGGGCGGGGCATATTTAGAGATGGGCGGGCATAGCTAGAAATGGGCGGGACATAGCGGGAGATGGGCGGGACACAGCTAGAAATGAGCGGGACATAGCTAGAAATGGGCGGGGCATAGCTAGAGATTGGCGGCACATAGCTAGAGATGGGCGGGGCATAGCTAAAAATGGGCGGGTCACAGCTATAGATGGGCGGGGCATATGTAGAAATGGGCGGGGCATAGCTGGAAATGGGAGGGATATGGCCATAAATGGGCGGGACATACATAGAGATGACTGGGGAATGGCTAGAGATGGGCGGTATAGCTACAGATGGGCGGGACATAGCTAGAGATGGGCGGGGCATAGCTAGAGATGGTCGGGACATAGCTAGAGATGGGCGGGACATAGCTAGAGATGAGCGGGACATAGCTAGAGATGGGCGGGGCATAGCTAGAGATTGGCGGCACATAGCTAGAGATGGGCGGGGCATAGCTAAAAATGGGCGGGTCACAGCTAGAGATGGGCGGGGCATATGTAGAAATGGGCGGGGCATAGCTAGAAATGGGCGGGATATGGCTATAAATGGGCGGGACATACATAGAGATGACTGGGGAATGGCTAGAGATGGGCGGGTATGGCTACAGATGGGCGGGACATAGCTAGAGATGGGCGGGACATAGCTAGAGATGGGCGGGACATAGCTAGAGATTGGTGGCACATAGCTAGAGATGGGCGGGGCATAGCTAAAAATGGGCGGGTCACAGCTAGGACATAGCTAGAGATGGGCGGGACATATTTAGAAATGGGTGGGACATAGCTAGAAATTGGCGGGATACAGCTAGAAGTGGGTGGGACATAGATAGAGATGGGCGGGGCATCGCTAGAGATGGGCGGGGAATAGCTAGAGATGGGCGGGGCATATTTAGAGATGGGCGGGCATAGCTAGAAATGGGCGGGACATAGCGGGAGATGGGCGGGACACAGCTAGAAATGAGCGGGACATAGCTAGAAATGGGAGGGGCATACGTAGAAATGAGCGGGACATAGCTAAGAATGGGCGGGACATAGTTAGAAATGGGCGGGGCATAGATAGAAATGGGCGGGACATAGCTAGAAATGGGCGGGACATAGCTAGAAATGCGTGGGTCATAGCTAGAAATGCGTGGGTCATAGCTAGAAATGGACGGGACACAGCTGCAAATTGGCGGGACATAGCTAGAAATGGGCGGGACATTGCTAAGAATGGATCCCTCTATAGTCTTATTATATGAGTTGAATCGTATGTATTTACACACCCCACCCTATAGATGAACGAACTCGTATATTGTCACTCATAAGCTACGGTGATTGCTAATCTATTAATTCCGTTTGCCGAATCCAGAGAAAGCACATCTGAGTAACTAATAATTTGGATCTTGCTTTCACGGTATAGATTTTTATATATTCACTTTCAATGGAGGACCCCAGTTTGAGTTATTCCCTTCCTCTCTATAGCTAAGCTCCAGCCAGGCTTTTGGTCCTGTTGCGATCGATCGATCCTTGAACTCTCCGAATATCAATTTCCAGAACACTATGCAGGTAAGCGGGTGAATATTTTGAAACTAATTTGACTGCCTATGGCAGCAACAGAGCCCAGTCGAATTAATTTCCAAATATTAAACAGCATGTTTATTAAATAGTAGGCCTAAAGACAGACCAATCGTGTGTCTTTAATGTAAGAATATACAGACGCTTAATCCGTCATGAATTAATCGATCGTGCCTAACTTAGCAGCGTCATTCATCACGTAATCAATTATGACGTCATCCAACGCGCCACGTAATTGGTTATAGCGTCATTTGATTGATGGATAAACCGGAAGCTTCCATTAATGATAGTATTGGATGGGCCGGTCACGTTCAAACCAGAATAAATTAGTCTGGTCAGAGAGGTGTCTAAATGAGAGGCTGAATTATTAGCGAATGTCAAGCATACATTTGGTGACTTTCTTTTAGAAGAATCGGACAAGGTTACGTTGGAAATGCCTTTGAACATTCGGTAATAGCATTGCACATACGTATTACAGCAGACGTTCTTTGCGATAAATGCCAACCTGAGTCATTGGAGGGCAGGCATGTCAGACAACACAGCATCCAGAATTGATGAGGTTAGGCACTTGAATCGTTCTGAGGCTCGTTTGCATTCTAACACCAACATATTACTATTATTATTTTTTTACCCTGAGTCACCGAGAAGAGAATTGCTCTATATTGCTTTCCAGGATCGTAGCATGCTGTTTCAACGTAGTGCGTGTAACGACGTATAGTTGTTGGTAAGAATTGGGAAGTTATTTTTATTGACTTTGTCTGGGTAGGAAATATACCGTGCCTTTTCAGATAATATACTATGCCACTGATAAAATTATGCATTGCCATTTTAAAGAAAATCTGACCTTATCTTATACTAACCATTCAGGTGATAGAATTTGCCATCAATAATCCATCCCTGACATTTTAGCTTTGTATCATACCTACAACGAAATATATTCAGGCTTTAGTAGCTAAATGTTGATAAATGTCTACCACCTATGATGGCTGTTATTATTTACTTTTCAACCAATGAAAAAAAACCCTAGTGTGTCTGCCTCGGTATATACGCTCAGTCATAGAGGTGCCAGCATAGCTTGGCAGTGTGGTGTAAAAGCAATCATACAGGTAAGCTGTTGAATATTTTAAAACTAATTTGACTGGAAGTTGTTACTGGCATAGGCAGCAACATTTTGCTGTTAAATTAGTTTCAAATTATCCAAGGGAATGATCATTACATAATAAATAAGGTAATGGATTGGCACGTACATGGCATCACACACTATCGTTTGAGGAGACACAATGGTGGCGATCACAGGTCCACACTAAGGTGGTATTACAAAGCAGATAAATGTGATGCAGATAAGGGAATGTGACATGATTATGAATGATATGGCATCTATAGATCATAATCTATCTGGGCAATACAACATTTGAGATGAGATTAGCATCCCATTAATTTTTTTTATTAGGTCTTTAGAGAAAGACTTTAAAGTGTGGGCGACACAATTGGTATAACTGTGCATAAATAGGTGACCCATGTGTCAATATTTCAGAAAAATACACACAGATTCGCTTGAAGTGTTCTCAGTTAATAAAAAAACACATTTTCTTACATATCGGGCAGACTGTCACCAACGCGCTGATCGATTCCCAACTCAAAATGTTTCACCTGTATGGGACATAAATCACATAATCTATTTGCTCAGACGTTTCTAGCAAGACGACATTTATCTCCCTTTCACCATAATTTCAATGAAAGTTTGGCAAATTTGCGGGATTTTCAAACAACTTTTTGATAACCAATTTAGAAGAAAGCAGTCTGTTTAATGAAAAAAAGAAACACGTACAATCGTATTCAGCAGGAGAAAAAATGTACTAGAAACAATTACAAACACAGTGTGTACTAAAGGTAATTTCGGCGACACCGCTTTCAATATCTGCCATGTTTACTATTGATTCCTATGCAGGGCTCGGTTAGCAGTTACTGGAGTGACGTATAGGGAGTTGGCTTATTGATTGCCAAAATTTAGAAGGTTGAAATCAGAATTCTCGTTTTGCACGTTTTCAAACATATTTCTTACAGTATACTCGCACAATCTATATGTGCGAGACGGATTTTGATTGTTTTTCAAATAAATTGTATAACTGGCTATTAAAATTGTGTTTGCATACGGACCGTAATAGCTAAATATTGAGACATGTCTTCAGTAAACGAAGACTACCAATATTTACGTTTCAACCAATCAGAAAATTATAGTTTGTCAGCCTCAGTATACACGCTCAATCATATATGTGCCATCTATTGTTTAAAGGGATGCTAACCTCATCTCAAATGTTATACTGCACCGATAGACTATGGTTTATATATTCCATTTCATTCATATCCTATCAAATTCTCGTTTCTGTATTACAACTATCGCCTTTGTAATATCGTGTAAATGTTCAACAGTGATCTCCACCATTTTGAATCCCCAAGCGATAGTGTGGGATGTCAGGTAAGTGCCAATGCACTGCATCATCAGTTGAGACCCAGCAAGCAACATGAGTGGACATACATATATTGACTCCGCGTCTAACCAATATAGTATTAATATTAAACCAGTTTGTAGCATAATTAGTAGTTAATAAATATAGTAATATACAAATCAAGATTTTGAGTAGTAAGTAAGAACATAGAGACACAACAAAGTCTGGAAATCCCAGTTCAAAGCCAAATCGGGCCAGTAGTTTTTGTCTTTTGTTTATATACTGCTCAGAACACACATATATCTAGACAAGAACATATACTGTGACGGTTGACAATTGTGTTCTTCTGAAAGCTAAAAGATATACAAATGTAGTTTTATTGATTTAATTCGTATTCTGTTTATTCATTTCCCAACAAATCCATACGATAATATTTGTGTTAAATAAATGCACTTTAGAATGTTGTTTAACAGTTTGTTCCAAACAGCTATTTAATTGAGCACTTCATAAATATATTTCGCCCTTGTGATGTTCACTTGCAAAACATCATTTCAGCAATAATTGCCTATATTAGTCTTTTTTGTCATAGGTTATGTCGACTTCCTCGGCAACCCCGTATTATCAAAGGCCCAACATAGGCTAACCATGATTTTGTTGATCATTTTATAATAATTGTGCCTCTGATTATTTTTAATAACATTCTGCTCAATAATCTTTGGTGCATATCCTATTTGAACTGACTTATTTATGGATGATATGGTGTATGATTTGACTGGTTAATTGGAGCCACGTGTTTTGGATTCTGATAGAAGCTGATGAGCGGGTCCCGTTGGAGAAAAAAGTGTGTGTTGGGCGAGACGGACACACACAAAGAGTTTGAGCGGTTGATTTTCCAAATAGGTAAATACGTTTTAGAAAAAGGTACATTGTTGCCAAACAGGCATACAATTAAGTTAGTAAACAATAGACATATGGTTGAGTCGATTTGCCCAACAGGCAAACAGATCAAAATATAATCGACTATTGTTTCCAGACCTGCAATAAGAACTGCCGCCGTTATAGATCACCAATCAGTGTGGCATCATGACGTGCTGTATTACTGCTCGTCCGTGTGTGATGTGGATCCTTATCACACTTGTTTGTATCATCAGTCAACATTAATCACCCATTGTTGGACTACCAGCGATGAGATGAACTATTACACTCGTCTCATAGTATTACCACCCACCTGTTTGCGATGAGATGAACTATTACACTCGTCTCATTGTATTACCACCCACCTGTTTGTGATGAGATGAACTATTACACTCGTCTCATTGTATTACCACCCACCTGTTTGTGATGCGATGAACTATTACACTCGTCTCATAGTATTACCACCCACCTGTTTGTGATGAGATGAACTATTACACTCGTCTCATTGTATTACCACCCACCTGTTTGTGATGAGATGAACTATTACACTCGTCTCATTGTATTACCACCCACCTGTTTGTGATGAGATGAACTATTACACTCGTCTCATAGTATTTTCACCCACCTGTTTGTGATGAGATGAACTATTACACTCGTCTCATTGTATTACCACCCACCTGTTTGTGATGAGATGAACTATTACACTCGTCTCATTGTATTACCACCCACCTGTTTGTGATGAGATGAACTATTACACTCGTCTCATTGTATTATCACTCACCTGTTTGTGATGAGATGAACTATTACACTCGTCTCATTGTATTACCACCCGCGTGTTTGTGATGATAATTTTCACCTTCATGTAATATCACTATTACACTCGTCTCATTGTATTACCACCCACCTGGTTGTGATGAGATGAACTATTACACTCGTCTCATTGTATTACCACCCACCTGTTTGTGATGAGATGAACTATTACACTCGTCTCATAGTATTTTCACCCACCTGTTTGTGATGAGATGAACTATTACACTCGTCTCATTGTATTACCACCCACCTGTTTGTAATGAGATGAACTATTACACTCGTCTCATTGTATTATCACTCACCTGTTTGTGATGAGATGAACTATTGCACTCGTCTCATTGTATTACCACCCGCGTGTTTGTGATGATAATTTTCACCTTCGGGTAATATCAGAATACTGTTTGTGATGAGAAGAACTATCACATGTATTAATGTGTGATCATGGTCACCTGTGTGCGCGTCGCTACTACGGATCGAAGGAATGCGTAGGTACGGTATAGGAGTGTTCTAAACATTTGTGTCACTACTTTAGTCCTGCATTCGTGGATCTTTTATTTCGTGGATCGCCTGCATTGTGGATTAACTATTTGCTGGATCGTGGATTGTCTTGAGAAGAGTATTTTTGGATATGTACCACTAGAATGACTGGCTCGGTAACCGAGCCAGTCATTCTAGTAGTAAATTTTCAAAAATTATCTTCTCTCGGCCTGCATATAGACACTGGCTAAGGAAAGAAATATTTACCATTGCCCCTTTAATGGTCAAGCTGGCGAAAAATAATTCAGTGGGAAATTTACAAAATAGTCTTCTAAAATTAAAATATCTTGAAAAGTATTGGCCATCAATATGTTTAATAGATATATCAAGTAGTATTTTGAGCGCTTTGAGACGCTGATGGTACCAGAGTGATTAATTACTCTTTGGTTACCTATATTCATCACCATATTATCGTCAGTATCAATAGTATATCAATATTATTGTTGCATCATCTTATACGTCGTCGTTATCATTAATCATTTCATCCTCTTATCAACGTCATTATCAATAGTCATTTCATTACATTTCCATTCAAATTCACTCTCATCTACATCCATAATTATTCAATAAATATTACCATATATATTAGAGCATTTCTGTTTCCTTCACTGAAGATAGAGATTTGGCATTGAGAGTATTTTGTGATTTGTCGGCCCCCGAGGTCATCCGTTGGACGTTTAAGACCTCGTCAAGTGTTGCTATAACCACGGCTCCTGGTAAAATTGTCTTGGCACCTAATCCTCTAGAAATAAGCTATGTAGTCGATCTTGCATAACTGGGAGCTTATGGGTTACAATAGTGGGGCTCGTCCAGGATTATTAATATTGTGTTGGTTTTATGAACATTAAAATGAGATGGGGGTGGGGGTGGCTCGAGCCATACACAGAGTGTATAATATTTATGAACTTTTCCGCACTATTTATAAGCTACATGTTGCATAATATTGTACGATTATGGAGTTATTTCTTAATATATCGCTATGGAGAACATGGCTTTAATCTAACTGGAGGTAGAAATCCGCCATTATTGCTTTTGATAACCACTGTGCATGCAGCAGATCTTTATTGTCATAAGCTTTATGCCAGCATATACCATTCTGATGATATTAAAATCCCAATGATTTACTAGTTCAAGAATATTATGACATCCAGCATTGCTTTTCTTATACTCTGGGCATACCCACCACTCCCCCCCCAACCCCTAAGATGGCATGATGCCAAAAATGGTACATCAGAGACCGTAAGGTACGACCATATTCTTGCACACTGCAATGTTTGGCTCGATCAATATCGGGTACGTCTTAGGGCGTGTGTTCTCAATAGACAGTTAATCGGGAATAACGCCATTCTTCAGAATGGCGTTATTCCGGATTAAGTCTCGAGTGAGAACTCGGCCTAAGACGGTGTTCTGACTAGAGAGCTAATCAGGAATAACGCCATTCTGAAGAATGACGTTATTCCCGATTAACTCATTAGTGAGACCGCGGCTTTACTTTCACATATAAGCATGGACGCCATTATAATCTGGATTTAGTAAGGATTATTGTACGCTTTCAGACTAAAAGGTACATATTTACATCAAAATAAAAATGTTAAAATTATATTCTTTTAGAGACTAAGGCCGTTTTCTCACTGGAGAGTTAATTGGTAATAATGCCATACCTCAGTATTGCGTTACGGCGGTTAAGTCTCTAGTGGGAACATGGACTTATGCCGTGATCTGACTAGAGACTTAACCGGTCTAACACCATACCTCAGTCTTGCGTTATTCCCGATTAACTCTCCAGTGAGAAAATGGCCTTAGTCTCTAAAAGAATATAATTTTGAAATATATGACGATTCCATTACCTATAAATTATTATAATGTTTTTTAAGTTGTGAAATTGAATTAGAGACGCGAGACCCTGATTCAGCATCATAACTAAGAAAATTATCAATAATTTATACGGAATGAAACCGTCATATGCTAAGCTTTATTTCGTGGCAATACATTTATATACACACTTTAATGTCAAGCATTTTGGTGTGAATATACACCTTTAATCTGAATATAGAGGGTAAAAATTTGTGTACGACTTAAACAAATGCATAAAGGTCCCATATGCATTTGTTTAAGTCATACACAAATTGTATCCTCTATGCTCATACACTGTCTGTACAGCTGCGTCCACGTGTGAAGCCCCTTTGACATGATACAGTGAAGTTATCGATCTTGTCTCGGATGTGGCATTGAGTAACATTGGATAGGATTTTCCGTATGCTGTTGAGGAGCACAATGGGCTGCAGATTGGCTGGGGTGCGGTTGGGGGTGGGGGGCGGATGCAGGTGGCTTCTTGGGCATGGGTAATGTGACATGGGTGCCTTGGCCTACAGCGTTGATTGGAAGGTGGTGCATAGAAGCTGAAGTAATTAGGCGCATGATTGGTTTTGAGATAATGTCATTTGCATATTTGAATAGTTCATTGCTCATGCCATCAGGTCCAGATGCAGGTCCATTTTCTCAGGGCTTTAAGTGCCGTCTCAACTGCTGTTTGAAGTGATGTTAGTAATGGCCCGGGGTCTCCTGAGAACGGGTGCAAGGGCTCATAATCGTGGTCAGTGAACTGTTCCTTGAACTGTTCTCGAATCGCCTCGCCTTTTCCCCGGCCACTCCCGATAAAGTGTTGTTCAGAGTTGTGTACTGTGAGTGGTCGTATGAAGTCAGTAAATCTCAGCACCCGGGCTGCCCGAAACATTTTGTGACAATCATCCGGGGCAGTGATTTCATCTGCTAAGGAGTCTGCTTGTTGAATAGCAAGATCTTTCAAGCATTCGCTAATGTGCCGCAGAATGTTATTATGCTCCTGGCATAGTTTGGTGCGATCTTCACTTTGGCCCCTTTGATAAATGCGCAGCCATAATGCTTTCTGGTCTGCTGACAGTTTTACTACTAGAGAGTCGTCAGTATACCTAGTTCGGCTGATGATTCCGTAGATTTCTGTATTTTGCTTATGGCTTCGTTCGGATTGAAGCTGACGTCGATATTAGCTATCCGCTCCCCGAGGGTCTTTTTTCTATGGCATTTGAGAGTCAGTGTGGCTGATGAGCTTCGGTAGGCTGTAGGTGGCTCTACCCTCTTGCCTAGTATGGCGTCTATACATCAGGTAGAGATCGTTCATCTAAAGGCTTATGGTCAGAATTAACGTCTGTGCCTCTATATGAATGAGCATTCCGAAGTAGGGGTGTTGTTTCTGTCTTGAATAGTATGAGGTTTATCTGATTGAAGACAGCTGTTGTAGCCTTAGAACATTTTGGGGCTTTGCGATCCGCAATGTGCCTGGTCCATGTTGTCCGGTGACGGCATGGGTGTTTAAAAGCTGTATTTGTGGCAAATAGGCCATTGGAACTAAGGAATGCCACGAGTGCATCTCCATTGCTGTTGCATGCGCCCTCGTCTCCATACGATCCCATGCATAAGCCAAGACATTGTATGGTCTCAACGCATGCTTGTGTCGGTAGTCATGTCCAAACACTGGGATTTCCACAAAATGGGCATTGACATGTCACGAGCCTTCGACACAATTAAACGCACAAAGATCCTAGATGTAATACGCCAGGCCAGTTACAATGAAGATGAGCTACGACTAGTGAGACTACTTCTTGCAGACACCAAGCTGAGAGTACGAGTCAAGACAGTGAAGTCTAGAGGTTGAGACATCAATCGGCTCCTACAGGGAGATGGTCTAACTCCGATGCTTTTCCCATGTTACCTCACTGCTGCATTGATATCCACATGTCAATATTGGGTATGCCACTAGAGATGGAATATGCCGATGATGTTGACTTCATAGATGAGGAAAAGAAACCCCCTGACAAACGTCTCCAAATAACTGCAAGCAAGCTAAAATTGTGAATCTCTTTATGAATGAATCCAAAACAGAGTTCACACAAATTTACATATATAGTCCTGGGCTCACTGCTTTGCGGTACTGCGGACATTGTTGCACGCTGCATCATGTGGAATGCAGATTTCCACTCCTTCTGGATTCTATGGATTCGAAGATCAAAGATGCCCTTGATTAAAAGGCTACGTTTATACAATGCAACCTGTGTCTCCTTGATGCTATATAACTGTAACAGATGGGCAGCTCCAAAGGCAGCTCTAGAATGATGCGATGCCTGCCACCGCAAACACCTGCGCACCATCACTGGACACCGATGGTCAGACAGCATAATTTCCAACGATGCACTATACAAGATGTGTAATACGTCGCCGCTGTCTGTAAAGTCGGCCAGCAAAGGGGGCCCATGTATGGCCATGTGCTAAGGATGCCAGAAGAGACACCAGCACAGAGAGCCATGGAATTCGCCCTACTCAGAGCCAGCAAATACAAAGCCAGGAGAGGACTTCATTGCACAAATATGCTACGCTTACTACGAGAAAGCAGGACTTGGTACACTCAAGTCAAGAATGGACTTGAGGAAGCTAAGGATTGCGGCTGAGGACAAGACATAGACGGCAAAAATGAAGAAGGGCTGATTGCCGCCGTAGGATGTTTCTACTACTACAGCCGCAGCATACAGCAATCATACATATAGACCCTGCAACCAATCCTACGGTAAACATGATCGTGGAGATGCGGAGTTAAGCCTCCTGCCATTAAAGATGGCCACATTGGGGAGGTGACGGTCCTAATAGAGAAATCAGTTTCTAGCAATTCCCCGCCCATTTCTAGCTAAACACTCCGCACACGCTTTACCTGTGTTAGAATCTATTTATATACTTTGAATCCTGAATTGCTAGAATTCCAATTTCAAGGTAACTATACAGGTAAGTTGCTGAAAAGCAATAGCGACCAGTCAAATAAGTTTCAAAATATTCATCAGGATGTTTATTAAAGGAATGGAAAAGGGAAGTAACAAATGATGTGTATTGGTAATTGCATACAATACTAAATGAACTACCATCGGTAACAAATGGAAAATCCTAAATACTAAATCTAGGAGCGCTTAACTTGGAGCCAATTAGTGACTTCGCTGGTGTTTCGCACTCCGCTGTGTGTCAACTGTGTGTGCAGATATACCACATAGGCCTACCTGAATGTAGCGAAAGCACACCTGAATATAGTTTTGTGGCCGGTATGAATAGTATTCTCTATAGGCGCTGATGTAGAGCAATTAACTCGCTACTGCTAATTAATCTGCGATGCAATCGCAGATCATTAAAATCACTCAGGATATTTCTTCTTCTTCTTCTTCTTCTTCTTCTTTTTCTTCTTCATGTTCTTATTCTTTCCTATTCTCCGTCAAAAGGTTTGCATCGCATCTCCTCCTACAGTATTCATCCGATCAACTCCAAACTCGGCAAACTTCTGCTACACTCGCTGGAATAGTGTGCTTGTACTTTTATTTTGGATCCACCCAAATTTCGAGCTAGTCCTATAGGAAATGTATGTGGATGTTCAGTATTTGTCTTTCAACTGCTACAACACCTAGAGTTTTGACCGGATCACTACCACACTTGGCGATGATGTTACTACTGGCGAGTTGTTTTTGAATTTTTGTTCAAAATGCTCGCCAGACCTTTGATCCCCCAATGCATGAAAAAATGTCCATTAGATTATTAAAATCACTCAGGATCCTTCCTCTTCTTCTTCTTCTTCTTCTTCTTCTTCTTCTTCTTTCCTATTACTCTACAGTATTCATCCGATCAACTCCAAACTTAGTCAGCTTCTGCTACACTGGAATAGTGCGCTCGTGCATTTATATTGGATCCACCTAATTGTTTCGAGCTAGTCACCTTTGAGTGGGTAAAACGTCCCGTAGGAAATATATGGGGATGCTCAGTATTGGTCTTTAAACTGCTACAACACCTAGAGCTTTGGATCGGATCACTACCGCACTGGTGAGGATGTTACCACTGGCGAGGTTTTTTTTAATTTCTTTTCAAAATGGCCGCCAGACCTTTGACCCAACTGGCCCCACCCCTCCACCTCCCCAATGCATGGAAATATGTTCCATAGGAAATATATGGGGATTTTCAAATGGATGTTTGAAGTGCTAGGGTTTTGATCAGATCACTACCATACTTTTGTAGGATGCTACAGCTAATTATTATTTTTGAATAACTTTTTTTTTTCAAAATGGCCGCCATGTAACAATTTTGGACAAAAATACCAGTTTTCGGTTTTTGCAAAAATGAACTCGAGATGAAAAATGCAGAAACTTATTTTTCAAAACGACAACCAGGTCCAACTTTTGGGGTCAAAACTATCAATTTTCGGGTTTTTTTGCAGAAATGAACTCGCAGTGAAATTTTGTTCCAAATGGCCGCCAGAATTGTTCTTGGCTCCAATCGACTTGAGATTTGGTGAACGTCCAGGTCTCATATGGACTTGCTGTGGTCTCAAAGTTGAAGTGGATCCATCTAAAGGTTTTCGAGAAATCAGCTTTGTCGTGCCACATATCCCCTTGGTAAACCTATGGGAGCAATATTAGGGCAGTGTTATCTCATATAGTTTTTCTCAGGTTCTCTTCAAACCTGGCCAGATTATAGAGGATTGTGAGATATAAATAATTTCCAATACAAATTTTAATATCTGCCTTGGGTCAAGGTCAGTCACGAGTAAAGATTTCCAGTTTTCATATTTGACATAGGTTACCTGCCTTTCACCATGCAACTTCGAAGAGCATGTTAGAAGACACACTGTATTTTATTCTTATGGTCACGGTGACCTTTTAGTGTAAGCATAATGTTTTATGGGACCTTATCTATTTCTTTGTGACCAGACATGGCAGATTTACAGTTACTTCAGTAAATTTTTGTTCTCTAGTTCACTATTGATCCATTTTAAAATATTATATTTGAAAGTCCCTGTTTTCTGTTGGAAGCAACAAGTTCGGTCAAAAAGATTTCAGTATACACTGCTGGTGTCCAAGGTCGCAATATGAAGCATACTGAATATTTTGAAATTCGTGTGACTGAAGGTCTTTGGAAACAATGGCCTTCGGTCAAATTGTTACTGGACAGTATTGTACTTGTATGAAGTAGAGGCCAATCAGTTTGCGGGGAATATAGCTGAGCCTATATGACCGGCTGTAGCTGGTATTATTTATTCGCTCGGCATACACAAGAGCACATATGTCCAGCTGCGTCACTAATTGGTCCCCGCCAGAGTGACATAAATGTTATTTAGCTGCTTTTTTCTAATTATTCTGATTATTTGTGTTTTTACTGGGCGGCTATAGGTTGATTATTATATAAAGCTATCATTCAAGACCATATGTTAGTTCCCTGATCCTTTCCTTTAATTACTAATTCCATCAAACACATTCAATTCGTATACTTGGACTTTGCAATGTGCCTGACAAAGCTAGATACGTCACTATGTATTGTGACGTCAGTCTAGACGTGACGTAATTAAGTATGACGTCAGATAACTGCGTGACAGATCGGATCCATCCGTTAGTTTAGTGTATCATAAGACCTGTACATCAGTAGTAAGCTAATGATAAAATTTATAATCATACTGGTGATAGGTTCCTGGGTGGTGCTCTGGGGCCTAGTACACCATAAAGGCTGTAGGTGGTCTGTCGTTGAAAAAAGTGTAACGTCTATGGAAAACCAAAACGGTCATAATAACGCATATTCCTTAAGCGTGGATAACGCGTGAGCCAGGCTGGATAACGCATAAGAAATTTGCGTTTTGACCGTTTTGGCTTTCCATAAATATCCGTCCTAAAAGAGCAACGCCAAGTGCACCGCGGAGCGTAGCGGTAGCGCCACGACCCACGGACGCCTCAATTCTCACGTCTGCTAGCGAGGTGGAGTTGGAGCGGCGGTAGAACGCGCGTGACCAGATAGTAATTAGCACTACGTACACCTATGTAATTAAAATGTAATAACATACACCAGCAGATTACCGACAAATGGTTGGGAAAATGTCAATCGAGCAGACTAATATTGGCTGGTGTAGCCATAGAGGATGTGCGTACTTCTGTGTATGCACCAACCGAGTATCGCACAACTGTCCTCTGTCTGTAATAGTCGGGTAGACTCGCACTCAGCTGGGTGTTCCTCAAACTGGGGATCAGACACCAGCCGACCAAGTCGTTGGCAGTAAGGCCTGCCCCTAGCGACCAAATTATTAATCATGCCTCTCTTAACTAGAAAAGTGTGAACCACGTTGAGTTATCTTAACGGGATACACCTCCAAGTAGTGTCCTGTCGGGTTGCCAGTGTAAGAAGATCGAAACTCAACAGCAACGACGACGACGACGACGACGACGATATCAAAATACCAGCCTGAAACAATACAGAAATCGAAATGGAATGTGTTGAAGCGTGGCGTCAGCATCTCCAGTTGTACGACAGCGCGCGCGAAAGCTACTTGAGGCGACGGAAATACAAAATCTTGGAGCTGCAGTCAAACAAACTAATTAAAACTATGTATAATGTTTTGTATAATGATTGCGTGAATATACAAATATAAAAACTGGGTGGGCAAGTTAAAGTATATTCACTGCAAAAGTGGCTTCAATGATGTTTGGGAAGCGCAGGGAAATAATATTGACAAGGACACATTTATTCTGTATTTTAAACAACGAGCTCATGATACTTATTTACAAGATTGGATAAGGGCATTAGACCAATGTAGCAAAGCCAGATTGTATACGCATAGTGCTGACAGTTTTGGTTATACTGTTTATTTAGTTATTGTAAAAATAGATAAGCATAGACAGGCCCTGCGTACGGACTGTCACATACGACATGTTGAAACTGGCAGATGGCATAAGGCCATAGCCACGCCACTGCCTGACAGGGTCTGTCAACTGTGTCAACGCGCTATAGAAGATGATTATTATTTCGTAGCTATGTGTACTCTACAGTAACGATTCACGCAAATCGCTTTTGAAACCAAATTACTACAAGAGACCAAGCGTTTACGAACTGATCGAGTTATTTGAAAATAAAAATTTGATGGTCATACATAAATTAGTAGCATATGATTAGTAGCCAAGCCTTCATGAGGCGAATATAAAGAATATAAATTGAGCATTTTTTCAGTCAAATTAGTTTCAAAATATTAAACAGTTATTAAATTGTGAATTCATCTATGGCATACAAATCGAAAACGTGAAAATAGCACAAGGAGATGGGAAATTCCGCATTTTTTTCAGTCACCCTAGTTTTAAAATACTGAACAGTCGTTAAATTGCAGGTTTATGAATGGCATACATTTTGTGCACTTGCAAATGGCACAAGGAAAAAGTAACTTGAAAATGTTCAAGTTACTTTTTATATTTATATATATATATACTTGAGTTGTTTCACTCAAGGGCATATGGCCTATTTTGACACATACATATCATATCATATCATATCATGTCTGCGAAGTGTAAAATAGTCAAGGTAGTCAAAGAAAGAAAATTGCTATGATTCATATACACGTCCCATCTTGAAATGCTAATTGTTGTCACGTGATAAAATGATTGGCTTCATGAACGCCGACGATTTAGGTGGCCATATTAAATTCTAGGGACGCCATACATATCAAGACAGGACATTTGAGTCGGATCTGGTAGACCATGCGCCACCCGATCATCCCTGACCTCGCCGACTCCTGATTCATTTTAATCGGCGCTTATCGGTCGACTAACGCCGACTTTCAGTCGGTGCAAGACCATACACCACCAGATTAATAACGCCAACTGGTCGACCAATTACTTGTCGGGCAGACTAGAATCAGGTGGAATACATCCAGAATTAGATATTATGACAATGCAAGCATTCGGCTGGAATAACGGTAAGCTTACCGCTAGTTATTACGGCAAATGCCAAGGGTCATTAATCTACTTTCATAAATGTGTTCAGTCGTCGGTAGCCAAATTACACGTAACTTAACCTCGCGGTGTGGCGCTTTAGACAACTTGGACTGACTATGCATTTGACATTTTGTGCCTGAATTGTCAGACACTAAGCAATAAGCAACTTAAAAATTATTCGGTTGAATATTTTGAAACGAATGTTAAGGTTTCTGGCAACTAAGTTTAATAACATTCAACACTTACCTGTATTTTTACAGCGAGATTCATATTCTAGAAACTCAGAGTTAAAAATGTTAAAAGCCAAATTGTTATTCTATGCCGTGGGTTAAGTTTTTCAGAGTGTGGGGAATATGCCTGAGAGGAAATTGTAAAACTAAGATTAATTTCCAATATTTTAGTGGTTTGTTTCGTGGTTTATAGTACGAATTTCTGGATACACCCATTACAATGGGAAACCAATGTACCAAGAGTCAAGCCGACTATACCATATCAGTTGTCACCGGCGATAAGCGAAACGCAGGTACGGACTCAAACATTAAAATTATCCTCCACGACGAAAATGGAAACAAATCTCCGGAATACACTCTTAACAACCGATTACGAAATGACTTCGAACGTGGTGAAGTTGACCGATCCAACGTGAGCCTGCCCGAAGCTACCTGTGCCGAGTTTCGCATGGTAAAGAAGATCGAGTTTTGGCGCGGAGACAGCGGAATATCATCTGAATGGTACTTGGATCGGATAGATGTAAACGATTTAAGAACGACTGAAACATTCACCTTTCCTGTGTTCAGATGGGTGAAAGCCCACCATCACTACGTCATTAAACACCTGGACACAGCGTTACCCCAGGATGATGAAAACAAGGAACAGCGTCAGATGGAACTGGATGATAAAAAGAAAGTCTACGTGCTCACACAAAAGGTGGACAATGGCCCCGTCCAGGTAAGCCGTGTTCTAGTAAGTAAGAAATGATCTCTTCAAAACTCAAAATAGGTAAATATGTCACGTATGATATGATTGTTACAGCGATCGAGCTAAACATTTTGAAATTAATTTAATCAGAAGCCGTTGCTGTCATATCAATGTCAGAAAACCAGTTACAGCCAAATTACTTTCAAAATAGTAACCAGTTTTCTAATACATTCGCTTTGAAAATGAGAGCTATGGGATTTCACGAATGAATGTGGTAAATTTTAAGGAATGAACATGGTGTGCCTACTGTTGTTATTTGTTAGTGGACCAGCCAAGGTCTGATTTTTCAGTTACGACGGCATGTTTTGTTAATTGCTGGAGCTGGGAATAAGAAGTGGGTGGGTGCCATCCTTGATATTGAACGTGAAAGTCATTTCAACGCCACAAAATCACCCATATGTCAAAATGGCCGTTTTTATTTTTTAAATGCAGAATAACCACGATTCGTCATATCTGTCAAACATAATGTTTAACTCATCGCTTGGGTGCATAAAAAGTGTTATACATGTCAATTTAGAGATGAATGAATAGGAAAGACATGCACAAAACTGCTTTTTTCTCGAAATGCAGTTCCGCATAGTATACTTTTTCTGGTCGGTTTGCTATATTTGGGTCTTTATTCATCATCCTTCAATTACTGTAAGTTTAAATTTAACAGTCGTCCTTAAAGGAATGTTAATCTCATCTCACATGTTGTATTTTTACCGATGGTTTATAGATTCCATATCATTCCTATCATTCATATCATGTCACATTACCTTTTCTGTGTCACAATTATCTGCTTGTATGGAGGATTACTGTATTCTGCGGCTGCAGTAGTAGAAGCATCATACAGCTGAAATCAGTCCTTCTTCGCTTTTGCCAACTGTGTCTTGTCTTCAGCCAAAATCCCTAGCTTCCTCCGGTCTATTCTTGACTTGAGTGTACCGCGCCCTGCTTTCTTGAGGGTCACCTCGTAGCACTCTTTGCGGATTTATACAATTACGTCCTCTCCTGGCTCTATATTTACTGGCTCCGAGTTGGGCGAATTCCAAGGATCTCTGCGCTGGTGAGTCTTCTGGTATCCTTAGCAACCATAGACCATCTCCCTGTGGGGAGTCGATTGATGTCCCAAACTCTACTGACGTCAATGACTTGACTCGCACTCTCAGCTTGTTGTCTGCAAGCAGTAGGCTCACTAGTCGTAGCTCATCTTCATTGCAACTGGCCTGTCATAGTACATCTAGGATCTTTGAATGTGTAATTGTATCGAAGGCTCGTGACACGGCAATGCCCATTTTGTAGAAATCCCAGTGTTTGGACATGACTACCGGCACAAGTATGCATTGAGCCGATACAATATCTGCGCAGCTGCGTCCATGTTTGAAGCCACATTGGCATGATCCGGTGAAATCATCGATCTTGTCTCGGATGCGGCATAGAGTAACATTAGATACTATTTTTCGTATGCTGTTAAGGAGCATAATGGGCCGCAGATTGGCTGGGGGCGCACGTGGCTTCTTGGACATGGGTAGTGCGATACGGGTGGCTTGGCCTACAGGGCCGATGGGAAGGTGATGCATAAAAGCTGAATTAATTAGGCGCGTGATCAGTTTTGAGATAATGTCACTTGCATATTTGACTAGTTCATTGCTCATTCAATCAGGACCAGATTCACGTCCATCTTTCAGGGATTTAAGTGCCTTCTCAACTTCTGCTGTTTTAATTGGGCTTAGTAATGGCGTGGGGTCTCCTGAGAACGGATGCAAGGGCGCGTTATCGTGGTCAGTGAACTTTCCCTTGAACCATTCGCGAATCGCCCCGACTTTGCCATGGTCAGTCCAGATAAAGTGTCCTTCCGAGTTGTGCACAGTGACTGGTGGTATGTAGTCGGTAACTCTTAGGGCTCGGCCTGTCCGAAACATTTTGGCTTTGCAGGTCGGAAATTTTGACAGCCTAAAGCAAAAGTTGATGGGCATGTGAATGAGCAGAGGAAATAGTAAACTGAAGCTGTCTATAAACCGTTTCTTAGGTGCATTGTATCCAAAATAGCAAGAGTGGGGTGTAATGTTGTCGGAAAATATCTATTGATCCTACCAAACGCATGGGAAATAATTAATGTTTTACGTATAGCTACCATTTCTAATTTCCCCATGATCCATTGTACATGATATTATTTATATAATCTCAAAATGGGCCCAGTATGATGGTAAGTGATCGACAAGATAGATCTTAACCTCTTATACTTATTCAATCGGGAAATATAGCAACACCGTGTTAATATGCTTATTTGACGTCAACCCCCAACAAGTGAGCTTGATGACAAAAAACCTACCTTAAAGATCAGGAGGGAATGGCGTCCGGTCACATCCTAAATCTCACCTCATTTAGTATAGATTCAGCATGGCTGGCAACTATTAACACGCAATGCCATCATCACATTTTCCAGGGATTTATCTACGAGTTGGCTGGCCTACTATATGAAGAAACTTATACAGGTCCCGCTCGAACTTGATGGTATGTTCACCTTTTGTTGTGCTAAGATTTGAGCCAAATACGCTGTGCAGTTTTTAGATACACCCCGGAAACCCGCGCGCAGGCATGCAATGCACGCACAGATGCACACACGCGCGCAAACACACGCGCACACGCATAAGCATACGTACATGTACACGCACACGCACACGCACACGCACACGCACACGCACACGCACACGCACACGCACACGCACACGCACACGCACGCATGATGATGATGATGACGACGACGGCGGCGGTCGTGGTGGTGGTGGTGCTGGCGGCGGCGGCGGTGCTGGTGGTGGTGGTGGTGGTGGTGGTGGTGGTGGAGGTGGTGTGAGCATGATGATGACGCGGATGATGATGATGATGATCATGATGATCATGATAATGATGATGATGATGATGATGATGATGATGATGATTATGATGATTATGATGACGATGATGATGATGGTGATGAGGAGGAGGAGGAGGAGGAGGAGAAGGAGGAGGAGGATGCAGGAGGAGAAGGCAGGAGGAGAAGGCAGGATGAGAAGGAGGAGGAGGTGGACAATAATAATAATAATAATAATAATAATAATAATAATAATAATAATAATAATAATATTTTCTCCACGCAGGTGAATGCTTTGCCTGAAGATGAAAGGTTTTCATGGGATTACAGAGTAAGTCGAAAAAATCAAAATGTTCAGTCCAAGAAAAAAACCTTTTTGTGAATTTACCACTGCAATAATATATATGCAAAACAAGATATATCATCGTAATCATTGATAGAGTACGTGTACATAATAGCTTACAGAATATATGTTCATTTACAGTTCGAGAGAAATTTATTTTTGAAAATTGTCGATGGAATGACTGGCTCTGTTTCCGAGCCAGTCAATCCAGTGGTAAATTTAAAAAAATTAGCTTTCGATAACTGATAAACTTAGAGAAAATATATTTACGTTCTCGGAAATATAAAACAAAGCGAAACGCCCCGCTCGCGATCGATGTAAGCACACCGACGCTAACGTGAGCGATGAATGCTGGGATTTACATTTATCAGAATCACGAAAACCCCGTAAACATGTTAATACACAAATTTCAATGTGAAATTTTAGTGAACATCTATCTATCAGTAACGGATTACCGCATTAGGACCGCACGTGATCCCCTGGATCACGGTGTTTCGGCGATCCAGAAAGGCTAAGACACAATTTACCTTTCCAGAGTATCCATCCATCACATGACCTCGTATGACGTCATAATCAGCTCAGCTCGTGTATGATGACGTCACAATCATTACATCACAAAGGGTTCCATTTAGACGGGTTATCAAATCTCAAATACTCCGAGACGTTGCATGAATTGTATGTCTTTGTAATTCTTTGCTATTTAATAAACATGCTGTTGACTATTTTGAAACTAATTTGGCTGGGCGCTATTGCTGCCTTAGGCAGCAACAGCACCCAGTCAAATTAGTTTCAAAATATTCAACAGCTTACCTGTGAAGTTTTTTGACAATTGATAGTCAAAGTGTTCAGAGATCGATCGGTGGGGTGTGGGTGGAGCTTAGCTAGAGATGGGCGGGGAGCTTAGCTAGAGATGGGCGGGACATAGCTAACACCGGAAAGGTTCATTTAAACATGATTTACTGCTTACTTCAACAACCAGTTCATGTTTTGACTCATTAGTTCTCAAATCGATCAAAATGCCGTCTACAGTGTTGTTGAGATGGCCAAGAGAAAAACAATTTTTGAAAATTTCACACTGTAATGACTGGCTCGGTTAACCGCTAACATCTTACGTCGCTGATGTTCCCACGTACGCACGCACGCACGCACGCACGGACGCACGGACGCACGCACGCACGCACGCACGCACGCACGCACGCACGCACGCACGCACGCACGCACGCACGCACGCACGCACGCACGCACGCACGCACGCACACCAAATACCACCCTTTAACCTTCAAACTTAATCAAGAAAATTTTAGTTTTCTTAGAGACTATTTCTTTTTCAAGTTCCAATTCATTTATTATTAAGCTTAAATCCAATATGGATTGTTATTGTACGAGTCCACGTTGTGTTGAAATAGGTATTGGACGAGATACGCAATTTACTTCATTACTACAATGATTTTTTTTTCATAAGAAAACATAGGCTCGATATTATGACGCTACCTCCCTTGGCAAAGCAAAATGAAGAAATTAATGCGGAAAGAGTTATCGCTCTTTAGCGTCGAATACAAGTTTTAATTGGCGTCCAATATATATTTTACTATCCAATATGGGGTTTACCGTCCAATACCAGTTTTAAAAAGCGTCCAATATAGTTGGGCAGTAGGACTGAAACCCCCACTGTATGGTCCGCCCAATGTTTTAATGGTTTTCACACCTGTAAGGTATACCGAATCTGAATCTGACTGGTGCATATGGGGCACCATTAGGGATATTGAAATAATTATCCAAGATGGTCACCAAGATGGCCGCCCATAATGCGAATGGCCATATTTCAGTCACTATTTCAAGTACAATGACACTCTTAGTGTCTAAACCCAGGTTTCTATAACCAGTGAATGAATTTCATGAATAGAATGAGGTGTATTTGTCTTTTACATTACACTAAGTGACTCCTGTTTGCAGTGCCCACGTTTTGGTTGCCTATTGCCCGCTATGACGTCATACGGTATATAACACCAAATCCCGTATCTAGCCCACATATGTGATTATTCATCGCATTACGAATTGTTATTATCGTTATACATGCCGAGTCCACCGATACGGATTTTATTGACCAATACGGTTTTTGCATCGCCCAATATGGACAAATTATTGGACGGTCACGTGGTACAATTGAAAGCGTGTCATTGGATAAACACACTCAAGTGTGTAATAAATATGATTAAGCCATGAAAACGAGGCATTAGGGCGTGTTCACACTAGATAGTTAAACCGGAGTAACACCATACTTGAGTATGGCGTTACTCCGGAGTAGCTCTCTAGTGTGAATGCAAACTAAGATAGTATGGTGACTAGAGATCCGAAAAATAGGCCATTTACTAATGACGAGAATAAGCTTGGAAATGTAAGCAAATGTAATTAATAATTTTCATGCAAATTACATCTATTTTACAATACATTGCACGAATAGATACGATTATTACTGACACCAGACACAATTTTGGTTAACACCAAGACGCAAATAGAACATCTACAGCCAACGTGCCTAAAATAGAAAGCGTATTAATTATAATTTAATATAATTGTGTTCAGTGGGATATCACGAAATTGAAAATGAAGCTTATGAAAGACGCCAAAATCACAAAGATCTTGACAGGACAATGGGACAATCTGGAATCAATCAAGGATATGTTTAATAGAGGAGAACTCACCCTTCCAAAGGTATTGTGACTAATAGTAATACGATAAGTTTGTATGGCTTTAAATAATGTACTGACATGGATTCGACTCTTTCGCTACGCCGCCACCGCCACCACCACCATCACCACCACCACCACCACCACCACCACCACAACCACAACCACAACCACCACGACCGCCACCAGCAGCACCACCACAACCACCACCAGCACCACCAGCACCACCAGCACCACCACCACCACAACCACCACCAACACCACCAACAACAACACCCCACCAACAACACCACCACCAACACCACGAACACACGCACGCGCGCAGACCACGCACACCACCGCCACCATCACTACAACAACCACCACTACCAACATCACTACTATCACTACTACCACCACTACTGCCACAACTACCCATATTACTGCCGCCACTAGTACTAGCACCACTACTACCAAGTTCCGGTTCAAAAGGGCTCCCCACGAGCGAGGTGTGGGTGGAGCTTAGCTAGTGATGGACGGGGCATAGCTAAAACCGGAAAGGTGCATTGCTACCCTGTTACCCGTTCATGGGCATTAAGTATATGGTAAAATTATAATTTTCGGTAATTATGGTGGTGCCAAGCACGGTTCATACCTTGCTGGTAGATATAGGCCTACATGTATGCATTTTCTCACAGATAATAATGTAAATTTAGATGTTTTTTCATACAAAATTGGGTAAGAAATAAATACTTAGCTAAATGAAGGTCTTTTTTTACGAACAGAAGTGTAGCAGCTGGCTTATGAGCGCATCCAGATATCCCGATTTTAGGGAGATGACACCTAGATCGCACTCCTGGGATCATGCCTTCACACTTTCTTAGATTTGTCCATAATATTGATACATTTTCTGGATTTGTCCATAATATTAATACATTTTCGAAATAAAAATAATTTGTGTCACTCAGACGCAGGAGAAGGCTTCGCAGAGTATCTAATTTTGAAAATTACCCAGTTAAGGACCCGAACACCCACACACCAGCTAGTGAAAGTAGACAGCCCTGTCAGACTCTTTTCACTTACATTCACAACACCACCGAACCCCACTCCACCTCCAACCAACCACCCCGTACCTGAAAGTTACTACTACTACTACTACTACTACTACTACTACTACTACTACTACTACTACTACTACTACTACTACTACTACTACCACTACTACTACTACTACTACTACTACTACTACTACTACTACTACTACTACTACTACCACTATCACTATCACTGCAACTACCACTACCTCCCCCACTACCACTACTACTACGTCTGCTACTTCTACAACTGCTACTACTACTACTACTACTACTACTACTACTACTACTACTACTACTAGTACTACTACTACTACTGCTGCTGCTGCTGCTGCTATGCGGCGGTGGCGGCGACTGCTGCTGCTGCTGCTGCTGCTGCTGCTGCTGCTGTTGCTGCTGCTGCTGCTGCTAAAATACTACTTTTTAGCATGTGATAGGGCTATATGTCATGTATAGCTAGGTTAAGAGGTGAGGTTTTTCTTTAACAACACAAGTTGTACGTTTTCCTTGTATTCAGGGTGCTGAAAGATGGCAAAGCGATCTATATTTTGGATGGCAAAGAATTGGTAGCTGTAGCTACGATTTAATCAAACTCTGTAAAGAAATCCCAGATAAGTACGTCACTAATAATAGTTGTATTTATTCGTATGCCTGCAGTAGTCGTTTGAGATATGTATATGTCTTTGAATGAATTATAAAATAGCAATGTCACAATACGATGCTATGCATTTTATAACCAGGTTAACATACTATTATTATTTATTAGTCCATGGGCTTCCAGGCCACTTGTAAACGCACGCATGCATGCACTTACGCCCACCAATGAACCAAACTATGTTTACAATGTGTTGACGATATGCTCTTTAAAGGATATAACTAATCTGAACTCTTGCTTGCTATTCAGGTGATCTAATATGCCAGTCATAAACTATGCATGTGATGCTAAGCTTTTCATCATAACACTAAAGACAGATATTCAGGCTTTAGTAGCTAAATGTTGCTACATTTCTAGAGCCTATGATGGCTGTCATGATTTACTTTTCAACCAATCAGAAAAAGCCAGGCTCGCCTGCCTAGGGATATAGCTCAGTCATAGAGGCGCCAGCTATAGTTTGGCAGTGTGGTATAAAAGCAATCATACAGGTAAGCGTTTGAATATTTCGAAACTAATTTGACTGGAAGTTGTGCTGCCATAGGCAGCAACAACTTCCAGTCAAATTAGTTTCAAAATAGCCAACGAGATGAGTATTACATAATAAGGAATGTAATGCATTGGCACTTACATGACATCACTCACTATCGCTAGAGGAGACAAAATGGGGGGAGGGGGGCGCTTAATGTTCAACATTTAAGCTATATTACAAAGCAGATAATTGCGATACAGAAACGGGAATGTGGCAGGATCTGAATGATCTGGAATCTATAAACCCTAATCTATCGGTGCAGTATAACATTTGAGATGAGATTAGCATCCCTTTAAAGCTTCGGTCAAGTCGAGCTATATATATAATGACTGCGCTGCGCTAGAACTGTCGGCAACTGAGTAGAAAATTTGCGCTCATGCCGCTTCCGATTCGATTACTAGCAACTATTGGCAACTACCTGCACTCATGTCAACAGGAAATGCAGCATTAATTAACAGGTCATGTAATTATTTTGATATGACCTTTTATATTTGCAATATATGTTTGTTGTGCATTACCTCCTGAAAAACATAGGTCTGTTGCATCCCCTGTATCCAACGGTCAATAGAAAAATCATTAGCTTATCTGTCCTGCATCCTGCCTCAAACACACATGTGATAAAGAAAAAAAGGATAGTTTCCTTTCCAATGGTAATTACGTATATACCTTTTGCTACTTACTTTATAAACTGTAGATCATATCTCTTGCTAATGTGTAGCCTAATAATCAATAGTGGTTGAGGTTAATAGAACTACCCTCATGCATAAAATCTTTCAGCAAAAACACAGGGATTAAAAATAAATTGAAAAAGCGTGTACGAGCCGTTCCGGAACGTTCCCCAAATTGTATATAGATCTTAAATTGTATATAGATTTTAGATATAGATTTATATAGATTTAAAAGTTTAAGAGTGGGCGCCCTACTGAAACACAGTAGGGCAGTGAATTGACAAATACTGATATCAAGAGTTAGCCATAGAACATGCTTCTCAACTTTAATTAAGCTACATTTCTTATTAACGGAGGAGTAGCGATTTAAACATTTTAAGGGCGTGGCGCCGTATTAATAACAAGCAGGGAAGTGAATCGAGAATCGCGCTCTGTTACGGATGCATATCCCTAGACTAGTAGGCTGACGTTTCAGCGAGATAGGATGAAAACTGAATGAGGATTAGTAAAAAGAACAAGAACATGCCTAACCGTTAGAGATCCATTCCGGATCTAAAAGTTATCTACTAAAATTGTTTGGTTTTCCTAAACAGAGACAGTAAATATGATATTATGCGAAAATACTTCACATTAAAACTATGTCGACAAAAGTCAAACCTTTAGTGACGTCAGTTTATAATAGCACCAGTTGATGTTACGTCATGTGATTGTGTCTTCAGATGATTGATTGACCGATCCAATCCATGAATTATGAGACTGTTATAGCTTGAATTAAATAATCTTCTGAGATTACTTTAAGTAATTAACCCTTTAAATATGCAATTTTGTTTAATTTTCTCATTTGCTGGACATAAAAAGACGATTTTTGTAAATTTAACACTGTAATGACTGACTCCTGTTATCCATCAGTTTCTGTATACTGATTGGCTACAACCGATAATTCAGTTGCCGACAAACGTAATTACACTGATGTCGATCTTAACTGGCCGGCGATTAACGGCAACCGATCGTAGAAGTAGAACATGCTCTACTCCATCGATTAGAGATTTTTTGGACGCCGATTGACGGCGATCGACATTAAAGTGATCGCAGGTACGCTTAGGTCAAACATGTCGGAGACTAAATCGGTCGATGGGAGTTGTCGATAGTTGTTGGAAAATAAAGTGAGTTGAGTCACTGCGAGAGCTCGACCTGACCGCAGCTTACGATTATGTTTGTTAGATTGAGATAAACTGGAACTCATTGTTGTTTTTCGGATCCGGTTCTGGCAAGCTACTGTTGTTTGACAAATAATCTTAAAAGTAGAGCCTATCGTCTTATTATTTTTGCTGCTAAATGCCAAGAGTATAAGAATTGATTAACCATTTAGTGACTGAATTTCTTCGAAAAATTCAAATATTTACTTATTGATTGTCCATTTGCAGGCCAAGAGAAGAATATTTTTGAAAGTTCACCACTGTAATGACTGGCTCGGTCATTTCAGTGGTAAAATTTCAAAAATAGTCATATCTTGACCTGTAAATGGACATTACTCAAAACCACTACAGAGGTCGGTTTTGGCCTGTTTCGTCACGGAAGCGTTAAGCTGCATACAGCCTTTTTGTTTCGGGTGGTAGCGCCCTGAAACTTGCATGTTTAGTTATAAGTTTTGTCGTATTTGCATTATTTTGAAATCCTAGGTCTCTAATACTTATTTATATCACAGTATGACTATGAATTACAATTATAAAGCTCCAGCTACCACTGAAGCTGAGAATTATAGGAGTTATGGAAATGATTCTGTCCATCCATCCATTCGTCCACGCGTCTGTCTGCTCATATGAAATCGATATAGTCCATCAGCCAAATGTCATAGTTTTAACTGAGCCTGAAAACTTTGTCTATTAATTTTATGTTGATTGCTTTGTATAACCTATGATGTCTTCTATCAAGATCTGCCGCTTAGGGCTTTTGAGAAATCCAGGATAGCATTTCGAGGGTCGTGGAATATATTGACACAATTTAAAAGGTCGTTTGTGGATTGCATTAGGTAGAATTGAATATTGGCGCAAATAATGGCCACTGTCTCCTGGTTGAGGCTTTAAATTGATTCATATTTAATCTAGAATGGTGATTTTGGTTTCTAGATATAGGTTTTACAGATCAGGGAATCCATGAAACCATTCATAAGGTCATTCCGAAATCATATGACAGTCAATAATTGTGGCATTTCATGATGGTTGTCATTTATACAATACGTTATGATGATTTTGGTATCTATAGCAAGGGATTGTTCTTGTTGCGGAAACCCCCACTCTTTAATAACCACTGACTGAGAAAAGTTTCCCCAGAACATTCAAGGTATTATGTATGCTTGCTAAGGAAACCTACCACAAGGTATTATTGATGACCACCTGCTGGAGTAAAATGCAGATTTGATGGCGGTTCTAGAAGAACTGGCCAAAAGACGCAAGAATTCCATGCTATGCGTGGCCGTCTTACTCAAACCAATTTTCATGATCAGGATATTTGTGAGGGAAAAACTAGAGAGGGATTGGCCGATGCATCTGGAAGTATTTAAAAGTTGATTGTGTATTTCTTTGTGGCTGGTCATGTGCACTATGCGAGATATGTATGTGTTACCTACAGCAGTCCATGAAGGTTTCTGAATGTGTAAACGTATTGCCCTAGTTAGCAGAAAATCTGATAGCTCACGGTTGAATAACATAGTAAGGAGCTTAGTTACACTATCTGGAATAGAAATCTCTCTCCAGAGTCTGCAGAGTCTGCAAGGTCACTGTCATCACAGAATTTGTTACAAAGTTTTCATCAAGATGAATGATCCTGATGTAATGTGTGTGCTGCGGACTTAAGTGGAGCAATGCAGTTTTATGTCATTAAAGATCTGCGGCAAGAAACCAGATGTGCATCTTCAAGTTCATTAGTACATATGTATGCCTCATACTTAAAGTACAGTACTGCCTTAAAAGGTTCTTGCACACCTGTCCTCGTGAATTCTTTATTTTTTGTAATTGCCTTGTGAGTAAGTTAATCAGATATTACAAATTTCCTGCTCGTGTTTACGTATCCAGTGTTGATCTTCTAGGATCTGAGACCTTGTTGCTAGCAGGTATTTGATCAATCGGTCTCGAGCGTATTCATATACATAGATGCATAGATACATAAAGTTTACTATTGTATAGGCTAGTTAGCCTGTGACAGGTCTTCACTGTCTTGATAAGTCTTCATCTTCCAGTACCTGTGTATCGGACATGTAAGTGTGGACGGGAGTGATCGGAAAATCGGGCTTGAAAGCAATGTCCTTGGGGAACTTGTCTAATCTCATTTTGAAGGCGTTGAATGAGGGTGTTGATACAACTCTGTCTGGCAGGCTTTTCCAGTGGTTTGTGATTCTATGACTAAAGAAACGTGTATTGGTGTTTGTCTTAAAGCGCTGTTTTAGGAGTTTATAGCTGTGCGCTCGTGTACGATCCCCCTTGTTCAGCATAGGCCACATCATAGATGTTATTTGTGTACTTATAGGCTTCGATTAGATCATCTCGCAGACGTCGGTAGACTAAGCTTGGTAGGTTCAGTGTGTGGAGACGTTCTTCGTATGGTATGTCTTTAAATCCTGGTATGACCTTTGTAGCACGCCGTTGAACATTTTCTAGTAGTTGTATATCCTTTTTATACAAAGGCGACCAAACTACATTTCCATATTCCAGATGTGGACGAACTAAGCTCTTGAATAGGAGGACGAATGTGCTCGGTTCATTTAACCATATTCAGAAGTATGCTATTTATATCAAATGTTTGCTTATTAATCTGTTTATTCATTTTGAAATACCAGCACTTATATCATGTTAAGCAGGTGCCAATAATATCAATGATCAGGTATTATTATAAAATTGCTTATTTCTTGCCAGTTCATCGGTCAAATAAAAATTACTTTTATGACTCGGATTAATCATGTTCGAGCTTAGTATGCACACTAATGATAAATAATCTTATTAAATATTATGAAATATTGTGCTTTGTAATTTTTGGCAAAACGAAAATAATGGGGAGGGGGTAACATATATAGTGAATATCCCGAATCTACTTGAGCAACAATACTTGTTCTGTATATTTCAGAATCCATGATAGACAGGCTTTATTGTAAGGTGTGAATGCCTTGGTTGGTCTTATTACGACTGTTTATATAACTATAAATATGTATTCCGACTGTCTAAAACAAAAGTGAACAGGATTATTCGTCAAAGATTCCAGATTTTTGTCAATTTTCAGCAAAATACGTTTATATTATCTAGAACATCTTACTAATTATGCTTCGTTTGAATGATAATAATGATTATAAAGAATTTGATTTATGGCTCCCAGAGATAAATAGCATAATTCTGAATATGGTTAAATATAAACCATGGTAGAAAAGATTGTCAACCTGATTCAGAATGTCTACCCTGGATGATGTTGTTGTTGTTGTTGTTGTTGTTGTACCGCACATCCGTTCACTCGTATGCACGCATGTTCGCATGCCGGTGTCATGCACTAGGAATAGACCGTCAGATTTAGTAATAATACCATGCCATAACAGAAAACAATGTCAAACTGAGGTGACATATAATTGCACACAAGACGCCCTCCAGCCACCTGAGTAAGTCGAATTAGCTTCAGACCATTCGGCAGAATAATTTTTACACAGAGGGTATTACTGGTCCAAATGGTTAAAGTCTGTGTTCTCTAATAACACATTATTTTCATACGTCCTCATTTACAGATTTGGTGTAACTGACGAAATGCTCAAACCACTTCTGGAAGGAAAATGTATCCAGGAGGCCCTGGATAATAATGCACTGTACATTGTTGACTTGGAAATGTTGGTTGGCTTAACAACCAAGGAAAACTGCGTGGTATGTCATTGGAGATGATTAAAGACCCATATTTACAACAGAATGCTTGAAAATAAAATTGTTAAAATGGTGTACCTTTAGCAGTACACATTGTGTATCTCGATGTAATGAAATGATATAAATCTTAACATATGATGATTTCACTCCCGATAAATAAATTAATTTTGATAAATGTGAAGTTGAATTAGTAGCGATATGCATACCAAATTCATGAATCCAGTTTCTCAGTCAATCATGTGACGTCAAAATCAACTACATGCCATGTAAGATGACGTCATAATCAACTACTAAGCTTTTTTGTAGAAATTGTATGTCTACTATTTAACAAACATGCTGTTGAACATAGGCAGAAACAGCACCCAGTCAAATTAGTTTCAAAAGATTCAACAGCTTAACTGAGTAGTTTCTTGAAATTGATAGTTAGAGTGTTCATGTATTGATTGATCCGATTACGGGCGAAGTGTGGTGGAGCTTAGCTATAGGTGGGCAGGGAATAGGTAAAACTGAATTCTTCCATTATAAAAACAGGATTTATGGGTAGTACTTTCTAAGACTAACGTTTATTTTGACGAGCTTTCGCATATAAATTTGTTTCATTAGGTCTTACATTTGCATCCTGTCTTTATCGAGCTGATTAAGCACATTTATGCGCGAACTTTCTTCAAAACAAACCTGGATAAGGACCAAAGATATGATTTTTATATCTGGCTCAAGGCCAAATTCAGGAGATCCTAGTTTATGCTATAGTGCTGTGTGATGGAACGTTTTGTGCGTGCATTAATTTTGATTCCTATAAGTCTTGTATGATGATAAGCTGAATCAATCCGGAATCGTGAACAATTTACAGTGGCATGAGAATATTTAGAAACAAAGTTGAATATAAGTGTGTGCATCCTAATTCAACAACAGCTTCCAAAGTAATTTCAAAATAGTCCACATTTTGATATTGTTTTCTCGACCAGTGGAACCCCGCCAACGAAGATCTCTGCAAACACTGACCTATACTGTGCATTTCTGAATGTATAGATGTCATGAATCCATCCATTTCGGCATTCCATTTTAAGTCCCAATTATGAATAATATCTGCACAAGCAAAGATCGGGATATATAGCTACCCTATCCAGCAGCCACGACCATGATATCGATGAAAGCATTGGGATTGGTAACTGGACCAATCTAACCGTGATTTTATATCATTTTTGCTGAATATATCAAGTTTCTTATGAAAACGACTTATATACGAGAATCCATTCACCACTGCTAGTTTGAAGCATGGCGAATGAATATAATAGAGTACATGAGCAATTGACAACTCGGCCCAACCAGTTTTAGTGACAACTTGGTTAACTAGGATTGGCTGCATAATCAGGCGTCACGTTACATAGACAGTTTATGCGCCAACTCGGCCCAGTGTAGACATTAAGGAGCAGTAAAAATAGAGCTTATCACACCCATTTTAAGACATGGAAACACATAGGCAGCTAAGCGCAATAATGGATGTAATCATTTGAGGTAAAACAAACAAATGAACTGACTGTTCTGTAGGCATATTGGCGATGCTAATGTTTCAGGGATTTCCCCATTCAGTCGCATAGTAAATTCTGCACCTAGGTAACATTTGGTGAGACCCACTGGCGAGGTAGTCCAAATTATGGACTAGAAGGTTCTGGCAGCTGTTGCTTGGCCTAGCCCGTTGCCTATGAAGGCCAAATGTTAAATATATGCAAATCGGATATGACGTCCATCAGACCATTCTAGAGAGATCAGCTCACATGATTCCCATTGCTCTTGTACTTAGAAAACGCCATAGGTTTACTATAGGAGATTTTCGTGACAAAATTAGGCTAAAGTGGATTGACTAATTTCACACTATTAACCAGTCAAATGTTGGAATCGAACCAACGGGATGTCGACACATGACATTGATTAGCCTCTCGACACCTTTGATTCTGACCAATGGAAAGAGTTTAGCTATTTGGGACATGAATCATTGACTGTAGCTCTTACAGGCAGAGTCGGTAAAATTAAGCAATTGATAAATGAATCAATGGAGCTGATTGGATAAGTATACAATGGACCTTTCCAGTGTTAACTATGCCCCGCCCATCTCCAGCTAAGCTCCACCCACAACTCGCTCGTGTTGGGATTGATCGATCTCTGAACACCTTGACTATCAATTTCCAAAAAACTACACAGGTAAGCTGTTGAATATTTTGAAACTAATTTGACTGGGTGCTGTTGCTGCCTAAGGCAGCAACAGCACCCAGTCGAATTAGTTTCGAAATATCCAACATCATGTTTATTAAATAGCAAAGAATTACAAAGACATACAATTCATGCAACGTGTCGGAGTATTTGAGACTTGATAATGGTCTATATGGAACCCTTTGTGATGTAATGATTGTGACGTCATCATACAGGTGCTGAGCTGATTATGACGTCATACTAGGTCAAATCATGGATGGATACTCTGAAAAGGTGAATTGTTTCCATCCAAAAATAAATCTAGTAATTTGAGGGTAGTATATAATCGTCTGCAGAAGCTGTGCATGCTCTCTTCCTCGGATCTTCCTCCTATGCTATACTAGCCTCGTCACCTGGTGCACAGGTTGTATGATATGTGTCGCGATTGTTGAGTAGAGAGTTTCAATAAGGGATTGATAAATGCTTCTTAGTTAAAGTATAGTAATTGACCATTTTGGTTGTAGATTCATGCCATTGTGTTAATTGTTAATAAAAGGTAGTTAGTTACAGTTTAACAGTTTCGTTAGTCGTGAATAGTTGTCCAGGTTGAACATCACTTCCACTACTTTGACGATTTAGTCAGATAGTAGTAATCAGTCCCAGTAGTCAATAGAAATATTCTCTATTATCATTCAGAGACAAAGGCGAGCTGACTATACATCGTTCGTCATCAGAGGTAAGCGTTGTCACAACAACATAACCAGTTTATCTCTAGTAGCGAATGATAACTTTAGTACCGGATTGGATCGATTATCTCAGCTTAGAAGTCTGCAAATGACTAGTCCCCAAGACACCAAAAATATTCATTAAGTTGTATCGATATATCACGATATTTATGCACGATATATTGCCATAGTAGAGTAATATTGTGCACCCATGGTTCTACCTGCTATTTTCTGCTGCCGCTTATGTTTCAGCTATGTGCACCATTCGCACTTTTTTACCAGAATGACAAGAAAGAACTGTTACCTGTCGCCATTCAACTATTCCAAGAGAAAGCATTGGATAACCCAGTAAGTTCACACACCTTGCATCACGTGGAAGACAGATATTTCTTTTGTATCAGGTAAAATGTCTTGTTTCCGGTCAATGCGCAGTTAAATTATGACAACATAGCATGATAATACAGGTTACTAGGCCGATACTGGGCCACTACCCAGCCATATTGGCCCAGTAACCCGTTATCAGGGTAATAGCTTTTTCTGGTTGGTCAATTTGCTTTATTTTGGCAGGTCTATGGAGGAATCCAGTTTTTGCAATGCCCCGCTCATCTTTTGCTAAGTCCCAGTCACATAATTTCAAAATATTCAATAGCTTACCTGTATAGTTTTGTAGAAATTGATAGTCAGGGAGTTCAGGGATCGATCGATTCCAATATGTGCGAAGTGTGGATGGAGCTTAGCTAAAGTTGGGTGGGGCATGGCTAAACCTGGATTCCTCTAGTTATGGTAGTATTACTATTCCGCAATCTTAAAAAGAACAATGATGTTATACGTTTTCTTAGGTGTTTCTGCCTACTGATCCCGAGTACACGTGGTTGGCGGCGAAGATGTGGTACAATATGGCGGACGCATCCTACCATCAGTCACTCACACATTTAGGTACCGTACGCTTAAGCAAATATCCTACCATCAGTCACTCACATATTTAGGTACCATACGCTTAAATAAACATCCTGCCATCAGTCACACACACACGCACACGCACACGCACACGCACACGCACACGCACACGCACACACACACACACACACATGTAGGTACCATGCGCTTAAACAAACATCCTACCATCAGTCACTCACACATTTAGGTACCATGCGCATAGACAAACATCCTACCATCAGTCACTCACACATTTAGGTACCATACGCTTAAACAAACATCCTACCATGAGTCACTCACACATGTAGGTACCATGCACTTAAACAAACATCCTACCATCAGTCACTCACACGCTTAGGTACCATATGCTTAAAGAAACGTCCTACCATCAGTCACTCACACATGTAGGTACCATACGCTTAAAAAACATACTACCATCAGTCACTCACAGAGTTATGTACTGTACGCGTAAACAAATATCCTACAATCAGTCACTCACAGATTTAGGTACCATACGCTTAAACAAACATACTACCATCAGCCACTCACACATTTAGCTTCCGTACACGTAAACAAACATCCTACCACCAGTCACTCACACATTTAGGTTCCGTACGCTTAAACAAACATCCTACCCTCAGTTACTCACATATGTAGGTATCATATGCTTGGACAAACATCCTACCCGCAGTTACTCACACATGCAGGTACCATGCGCTTAAACAAACATCCTACCCTCAGTCACTCACACGTGTACGTACCGTATGCTTAGACAAACATCCTACCCTCAGTTACTCACACATGTAGGTACCGTATGCTTAGACAAACATCCTACACTCAGTTACTCACACATGTAGGTACCGTAAGCTTAAACAAACATCCTACCCTCAGTCACTCACACATTTAGCTTTCGTACGCTTAAACAAACATCCTACCATCAGTCACTCACGCATGTAGGTACCTTACGCTTAAACAAACATCCTACCATCAGTCACTCACACATGTAGGTACCGTATGCTTAGACAAACATCCTACCCTCAGTTACTCACACATTTAGCTTCCGTACGCTTAAACAAACGTCCTACCATCAGTCACTCACACATGTAGGTACCGTACGCTTAAACAAACATTCTACCCTCAGTTACTCACACATGTAGGTACCGTATGCTTAGACAAACATCCTACCCTCAATTACTCACACATGTAGTTACCGTAAGCTTAAACAAACATCCTACCCTCAGACACACACACATTTAGCTTCCGTACGCTTAAACAAACATCCTACCATCAGTCACTCACACATGTAGGTACCTTGCGCTTAAACAAACATCCTACCATTAGTCACTCACACATGTAGGTGCCGTAAGCTTAAACAAACTTCCAACCATCAGTCACTCACACATGTAGGTGTCGTAAGCTTAAACACACATTCTACCATCGGTCACTCACACATGTAGGTGCCGTAAGCTTAAACACACATTCTACCATCAGTCACTCACACATTTAGATACCGTACGCATAAACAAATATGTATTATATGAAAATAACTTTAACTAGAGAGTTAATGTTGATGCTATCAGGGTCTGTATATCAGAGATCAGAATATCATCTGTCTTCCGCGTCAGGCAGGTTTTGAAAGCAATTTTCTGAATTGTGTGCGCACGCAGGAACACATACACTTATATAACGACGTGATGTATTGTTGTATTGGGCGGGTTCTCATATCAAAATATCAAAATAATATCTGTACGTTTCAGGTTATACACATTTGTTGATGGAAGGCGTGAATGTTTCCGCACACAGAAACCTCTCTGTATCACACCCTGTCTTCAAACTGCTTGCTCCACACTTCCTGTACCTGCTCGCAATTAACTCGTAAGTATCAGTATGCTAAACCTTTAACCCCCGAATTTGTTCACGAAAAGATTTCAATTTTCTCATAGAAAATGTCCATTTGCTGACCAAGAGAAGGATATTTTTGAAGATTTACCACTGGAATTCCAGTGGTAAATTTTCAAAAATAGTCTTCTCTTGGTCGGGTGTACTCACCAGTGTCATCTCCCTTGATTTTCTTAAACCGCGTACCATATTTGGTTTTTGCTTAATAACATTAGTTAGCTTACACTGAATCAGATCAATCAGTTCAAATTTGGGAAGTACACCCCTTCACGTGCGCCCTTGATTGGGGTTGCGTACAGCTGAAAACTAGATGTAATGACCAGATTACTCCTTATCTCCTTGATATATGTTGATTCCTGATAACGGCAAAGAGCCTCCATGCGTTGAACTTCAGATCAAATTTCTGAAATGCATGCCTCAGCAATAGACCTTTCCCCGCATTGACGTCATTACGCCGGGATCTCCCTAAATCCATGCTCAGAGCAAAACTGTTGGCTGGTAACGCGGCCAACAAGCCGCTGACCCGCATTGAGTTAATATTGCACTAAAATACACCACAATTTAAACCGTTCCTATGATAAGCTAAAATCAATATATTATTTAAGTCATACATCATTTGAAAGCGCATTCAATTGCCTAATAATGCATTATTTTTAATATTTTTGTAAATCTTTCATTGGGTTATTTGCGTATATAAAATACACTATTATACCTAGATTCATTAAATCAATTGGATAATAGGGCCTTTTTAAAAATTACAATCAACTGTATTAAATTTTGCAAAACCATAAAAACGATTACAGAAACGTATAGAAGATTGGCTTTTCTTTCCAATGATGTATGACTTCAATAATATTAAGAAATTAGTTCTTCATATAAGGTGCTTAAATTGCGCTGTATCTGATTCCAATAGTAATGTAATGCTGTTTGCGGAAGTTGTATGCGCGATGCATCTTGGGAAGGTAATTTCCTAAAATACCCTAATGCGGGAAAGGTCTATAGACCTTGACTGGCATCGCTTGCGTATAGGGCTGCAATCACCAGCGTTAGTTATCCCGCTGGATTTTGTGAAAATTCTGCACGAATACACGAAAGTTCATCTGACAGCAGGCTACCGTGCCTCTAATGACAGGAGCCCAACGTTCGCATGGATTAAAACCATAGAAATGTACTATATTAACTAGAACAAGCATTGTACCCTGTTTTATATTTACTGGGCGACCTCTTGGTGCTCCCAAAAAGGAATTTCCTCACTATAGAAACCAATAAGAAAAACCCATATCACCCTAATTTAAACCCCTGGTGTCTAAGAACTACTTGATATTTTTTAATCAAATCTAGATGATCCATGTGACAATGTGTGTTTTAAATGATAGCAAATTTTTTGCGACAAATGCTTAATAGTTTTGATACAAGGACGGATAGAACATGACAACTGCTAAAATAAACCTACACAAACATCTGTATGTTATCATTAATTTGTCAATAAACAACACTCCCTGTCTGCTGTGTGATAGTGAACCAATGCCTCATTTCATTCTGCACAAATACACATGATGAGCGTCTAACTCATTGCGAGAGTCTGGTTAATTATTTTTTGACACAATTTGATTGAAAATTGCTTTCACTAACGGTAGGACGTTTCAGCCAAATTGTTTTCAATATAAATATGATATTTCATATATTTAGCTCTCTTGAAAATAGGTTTTTAGGGAATTTAGAATGAAATTACTCTTTCATTACCCTGACGAATTGACACATATAATTATGGCTCTTGTGGCTGTATTGCCTCATTAAAAATAATTTATAGGATTAATGATTAAGTCTGGTAGATAATCTGTATTAGATGCTGTTTAATCCCATACCACTCACAACGGCCAACAACGGCTTCTGCTGTGGTCTTGAGAAATGTCCATTTGAAGAGCAAAGAGAAACTATTTTTTTGACTTTATCACTGGAATGCCTCAGATGCGGCATAGAGTAGCATTGAATATGATTTTCCGTATGCTGTTGAGGAGCACAATGGGCCACAGGTTGGCCAGGGGACCAGGTGGATTCTTGGGCTTGGGTATTGCGGTAAGAGTGCCTTGCCCTACAGCGTAGATGGGAAGGTGGTGCATAAAGGCTGAATTTATTAGGTGCGTGATCGGTTTTGAGATAATGTCACTTGCATATTTGAATAGTTCATTGCACAGGCCATCAGATGCACGCCCATTTTTCAGGGCTTTAAGCGCTTTATCAACTTCTGCTGTTTTAATTGGTGTTAGTAATGGCCTACGGTCTCCTGAGAACGTGTGTACGGGCTCATCATCGTTGTCAGTGAACTGTTCCTTGACCCATTCTCGGATCGCCTCGGCTTTTCCCTGGTCAGTCCCGATAAAGTGTCCTTCAGAGTTGTGTGCAGTGAGTGGTGGTGTGTAGTCAGTAACTCTCAGGGCTCGGGTTGCCCGAAACATTTTGTGACAGTCATCCGTGGCAGTGATCTCATCGGCCAGGGAGTCTGCCTGTTGAATAGCCCGATCTTTTAAGCGTTCGCTAATGTGGCGCAGAATAATATTGCACTCCCGCCGTAGTTTGGTGCGGTCTTCACTTTGGCCACTTTGATAGATGTGCAGCCATAGAGCTTTTTGCTCTTCTGACAGTTTTCCTACTAGAGGGTCGTCAGTATACATAGTTTGGTTGTTTTTAAGAACACCTATGGTGCTGGTCGCGGATTATTCCATAGATTTCAGTAGTTTTGTTAGGGCTTCGTTTGGATCGGAGCTGACATCGATGTTAGCTACCTGCTCCCCGAGGGCTTTTTTGTATGACATTTGAGTGTCAGTGTCGCTGATGAGCTTGGGTAGGTTGTAGGTGACTCTACCCTCTTGCCTGGTATGGTGTTTATATATTAGGTAGAGATCGTTCATCTGAAGGCCTGTAATGACTAGGTTATTGTCAGAAGTGAGGTCTGTGCCTTCATACGAACAAGCGTTCTGGAGTAAGGGTTTTGCTTCGGTCTTGCATAGTATGAAGTCTATTCGGTTGAAGACAGCTGTTGTAGCCTTAGTGCCTTTTGGGACTTTGTGATCAGTAATGTGTCCAGTCCATGTTGTCCGGTGAGGGCATGGGTGTTGAAAGCCGTATTTGTGACAAATAGACCATTGGAACTAAGAAATACCACGAGTGCATCTCAATTGTTGTTGCGTGTGCCCTATCCATAGGATCCCATGCGTAAGCCAAGTCCTGAACTTTTGTCTGCAATTCCGAGTTTACCCAGCTTGGAGTTGAAATCTCCACACACGATCAGTTGCCATCTAGCTGGGATTGTAATGGCGGAGCTCAGTTCTGCATAGAAGGAATCTAATATTGCTGTATTCTCTTTTGCTTTTTCGGTAGTTGGGCCGTATGCGTTGACAATTCGACACTTAGTGGTGGTGTGTTTTCGCGTAGGTATAGCCAGGTCGATTAATGCAAAGTGATCGCTGACGTTTCCAAAACTAATAACATGTTTTTCTCCATGAGCACTGGCTTATGGCCTGTCTGTAGGTGCTGCTCTGAGTGTTTAGCTACTTTAGTCTCTTGAATGCATGCAATATCGATGTTATAGTGCTCACAGTCTGCACCTAAAGTTTGCCTCTTTAATGTTGCACTCAGACCATGTACATTCCACGTAGCTATGGTAAGCTCCTGGGAAGATTGCGTCGTCCGAGGATGTCGAGCACAGTTTCTTGTTTGAAGAAGGGTAGACATAATCAGAGTTGCCTCTGTATGTGGATGTCAGCCCGCAATCCTTGATGACTTAGTTTCCCAACAAAGTTGGTACTTACTGAGGAGACCGGCGTGAAGGTGTCATCTTTCTTCTCCTTTCTCTTTTACCTAGGCTTGTGAGATTATAGATAGATGGATAATGTATTCACAATAAGCCTTAGACCCATGATTTTACATTATAAAATATACATGCTTGTCTGATACCTTTAATTAACAAAATTAAATTAAATAAGTGTTCAAATTATAAAGGTACAAATTTCTCCTAGCAGAATCACTACTTTCCTTGTATTAATGATAAAATGAAACTATATTATGTGTACACCTGCCCGTGTAATGGAGATATCTGATCTGTCTAGCAAGTATTTGACGCCATAAAAAATCAAAATGACGTAATCCAGATCCACAGTTTTCGGTAGCCTACTGTCTGTAATAGGTCCAGCCCCAAAGTGTCAGATAGATATAAGAATACGTTAATAAAATATCAAATTTTTAAAATTCCACCTAAAGTTATTTTATAATACGCAACTTAGTAGCGACCAAAAGTTGTCAAATCCTAATAATTTACGTACCAATATCTATGTACTCTGTTTGTAACCAGTTTTCGAACATCTAGCCATGCAGAACTCAATATGCATTATTATGTACTAGTGCTGTACGAAATATTGCACGATTCTAGCATCAAATAATATCATAATTACCATGTATGCTCATGTAGTTACTTATTCGCAATATGTCCCTATTGAAAGATAATTGGTTCACATTAGTCGCAATCGGGTAGATGTCAATATGTCCTGGCATATCGCTTGTAATGGGTTCGGCTCCAGAATTTCACCCATATGTTTAGCTAGATATATATGAATGCGCTAATAAAGTATAGAGCTTTAACAATTTCAACAATGAAGTAATTTCGAATACGCAATTTAGTCACAACTTACAGTTTTCAAGTGGTAATAACTTACTGTATATTCGGTATCAGAATCTCTGTGCTCGGTTTATATCCAGGGTTTCGGACATAATACCATCTAGAACTCACTAGATATTGCACGATTCTATTATCAATTATTTCTTGTAATAATGTGAAAAGCTTTCCATATATCCTATAATTTAGCTCCAGATAGAATCTGAATTATCAAACAACACCCCCCCCCCTCCCAGAATTTGCATATATGGTCAACCAGATGGATGGAAAGATGGACAGATGGCCCCAAAATATAATCTGCTTCTTCCAATAGCCCATAGCAAATCCTATCCAAGGCTGATGTCATTACAGCCATCTTAAACATATGGCACTACCAAGAAACTATCAGTATTACACTCACAACCACAATCAGCACTACCAGGCACAGGTAGGAAACTGTAAATGCTAGAAGAACTAATGTAACATTGAACCTTAATATAACAAGACAAACACACGTCTCTCTGTCCTACAAATATGTTGTCAATTTATCACAGTGTCTAATGTCTTTATAGTGCATTGCCTTTAACTCGAAGCACATGTCTTCCTATAGTATATAGTGCCTGTACCAGTTCTACATGTATAATTTATTTTTTGTTCTATGTAGGGGCCCACGGTCTAGATATAGTCACTGTCTTCACTGGAGAACATGTTGTGCTACTGCAAATTGTATATTATATATGAAAAATTAATTTGAAGCTCAACTTGAATTACACTAATCTCCCGCCACTCTATTTACCATTGATTCCTTGCATCAATATGTGTACTTGTTGATTTATAATTGCTTTCAGGCTAGGTTTGCAGGTGCTAATATCGCCAGGTGGATGGGTAGACAAGACAATGTCTATTGGTTTAACAGGGATGTTCGAACTCATTATAAAGGGGTAAGTCTCAAAGTCGCATACCTTGTTAACCGTCTTTGAAATGGATAAGGCCCGTTTTATAAGTCGAACTTTCTGTCGCGCCGCGCTAATGACGACTGGTTGTTATATAGTTGACTCTGTCATTTTCAGGCAGATTTAGCTGGCACGGCACAAGAGAGGTTCGACTTATAAATCGAGCCTAAGTTATCGCCAGTGCAGGTCACATAACATCAAAAAATGTATATATGTATTTTGTACACAATAGAAAGATCTATTTCTACATATGCCCCGCCCATTTCTAGCTAAGCTCTGCCCACGTTGGAATCGATGTATATACGTTGAAACATGACGTCTCAAAATCCCAATGGAAGGATTCCACTTTTAGCTATACGCCGTCCATCTCTAGCTAAGCTCCACCGACGGTTTGCCCGTGTTGGGATCGATCGATTGCTTCATTCTCTGAATCTCAATTTCCAGAAAACTATACAAGTAAGCTGTTGAATATTTTGAAACTAATTTGACTGAGCGTTGTTGCTGCCATAGGCAGCAACAGCGCCCAGTCAAATTAGTTTCAATATATTCAACAACATGCTTATTAAATAGTAAAGACATACAATTCGTACAACGTGAAGGACTATTAAGCGTTTAAGACGGACTAAATCAAGCCATTCATTACGTAATTAATTATGATGTCAGCATCCACGTTACGTATCCAATTATGACGTCATATGATTTATGGATAAAGTGGAAGCCTCCATTTCATGGTAACTATACATGTAAGCTGTTGAATATTTTGGAACTAATTTGCCTGGGTGTTGTTCAACAGAATATTTATTAAATAGAAAATCCATCAAAGACATACAATTCGTACACTTGAGGCATGGTAATGTTGATGACGGAAATAGATAAGTGTATTGCAATGTCAGCCTACACGTACCGTAATTGATTATGACATCAAATACTTGAGTAACATACCGGATCCCTCAGTTAAAAATAATATATCTCGGCTCTACTAAACCTCGCGATGTTTAACGATGCCTGCCGGACAAATTCGGAGAATTGTGCGCACTTTAGCGTGACATGTTGAATATTTTGAAATCAATAAGACTGGCGGCTGTTGCTGACTGATATAGCATCAGCTCTCGTTCAAATTAATTTCAGAATAGTCATCTGGTTGACGCGGGTTTTATATTTTGTGACTACTCAAGCCACTCCCACTCAATAATAATTCTTGCGAGATTGGGACCTACGATATATCGATATATCGATCATCTATATCGCGTGCTGCTATGCAATGTAAATCGCGATAATATCTAGGGCGCTATGTCTCACCGTTAAGCGCATCTATTCTATTACAGATTGGACGCATGGAGAATGAACGTGGATGGACAACTGCCTGAAAGATTAAAGGAGAGAGGGGTAAGATTTGAACCAATAATGATGATGATAACGATGACGACAATAAAGACGGCGCCGGCGACGATGACGACGACGACAATGTGGGAGGATCGATAGATGGATGGGCGGTGGTGGTGGTGGCGGCGGCGGCGGAGGCGGCAGCAGCAGTAACGACGACGGTGATGACGAACATGAGATGGATGGATGGATGGATGGTTGTGGTGGTGGTGCCACCATCGGCAACGGCAGCGACAGTGGCGGAAGTGACGACAACGGCAATGGTGGATGGATGGATGGATGGATGATGATGATGATGATGATGATGATGATGATGATGATGAGACAAGAATGGGTAACAGTGTAAAACTGGAGAAGTTACCAATAATAGACTGAAATAAAAACAGCCTAAATATGTCGTGAATGAGACCTGGCATTAGGGACTCGATAGACGTCAATCAAACCAATAACTACGTGGAAGAGATCGGTTAGGCTTCCCAGAACATCTCGGATCAAATGGGAGAGACATAGTGAAGAGTTGATGATGCTGATGATGCTGATGACGAAGACGAAGACGACGACGACACCCATAACCACCATCACCACCACCACGACCACGACCACGACCACGACCACCACCACCACCACCACCAACAACAACAACAGCAACGACGACGACGACGACGACGACGACGACGACGACGACGACGACGATAATAATAATAATAATAATAATAATAATAATAATAATAATAATAATAATAATAATAATAGTAATAATAATAATAATAATAATAATAATATTAATAATAATAATAATAATAATAATAATAATAATAATAATAATAATAATAATAATAATAACAACAACGACAGGCACCGACGACGAAGACATATTTATTTCATATTCTCATAAAATAATGAACACTGTTTTCATCTTACAGCTTCTGGAAGCAGATACTTTGGAGAACTTCCCATTCCGAGATGACGCAGTTCTTCTGTATGGTGCCATCAAACGTTACATCACTAAATACATCAATCACTACTATGGTGAGGTTATGACATGCAATACATCGTGGTCGCTGAATTCAAAGGCGGTAGCTATCACCACCACCAGCACCACCACCGCCACCACCACGGCCGCCGCATCCGCCACCTACGTCACAACAACAACAACAACAACAACAACAACAACAACAACAACAACAGCAACAACAACCACCACTACCACCACCATCACCACCACGAAAACACAACAACAACAAAAAACATGACCACGGACACTACCACCACAACCTCCAGCAGCACTACCACCACTACCACCACGTCAATCACCACGACCACCACCACCACCAACAGCAACAACAACAACAACAACAACAACAACAACTTCACCACAACACCCACCACCCACCACTACAACCACCACCACTACTACTCCCACTACCACCACCACTACCTCCATCATCACCACCATCACAACACCACCCCGCCCCCCACCCCCCGCACACACACCCCCTCCCCCACCATCACCATCATCATCAGCGCAAATTTACCTATGGGCCATGCACCGTTTACAGACGGGCGCGCCGATAACAAATTGGTGTATGGGCCTGCACCATTTACAAACAGGCCGAATTGGTTATTGACACGTTACAAAGATACTGTTAGCAATTATAACAAAGCTTTTTAGCAGGATCCTTGTTAAATGGCACTCCGATAAAATGGTTCACTGGCCAGGTACTAGACAAATACGGTAAGACCTCATCCATTACGCCGCAGCATTGGTCCATTATCGGTCGAGTAAGCCATGTTATCAGATAGTCTTACCTGTCTATAATCTTTCAGATTCACCTGAGAAGGTTGCCGGTGATTGGGAACTTCAGAACTGGTCTTCAGAAATAACACGACCACGACCAGATGGTGGTGCTGGGCTTAAGGTAAGAAAGAATAGGATTAGCTCAGGAAATTGTGGAAAACTCACGTCATCCTATCCACAAAAATTTCTAACATATGATATATATGATATATCGATATATCGCGAACGCACGCACGCACGCACGCACGCACGCACGCACGCACGCACGCACGCACGCACGCACACACACACACACACACATACATACATATATATATATATATATATATATATATATATATATATATATATATATATATATATATATATATATATATATATATATATATATATATATATATATATATATATATATATATATATATATATATATATATATATATATATATATATCGATATATATATATATCGATATTTTCCTATTTTTCCATATAGTGTACCCCTACTCAACAGTGGTACCGTCTGACATTTTACAACTAATTTTTTTGATTTACTGTTTGATATTTGATATACACTGTTGTCACAAAATTTGTTGAGACTCGTTACTAGTATAAGTCGATGTGTCTGTCTGTCTGTTCGGTCGGTCAGTCGATCTGTCGGTCGGTCGCTCAGTCGGTCGGTCGGTCGGTCGGACGCCCGCAATGACCAGCCAGACAATCACAAACACTTGTTTCCTATGTCAAATCAAGATCATCGCCCAGCTGTGTCGTGAACGACTTGATCGCACATGATCAATCGCCTATAAATAAAATAGTGTAATGTAAATCGGCCTTAAGACGCAACTATAGTTGGCGACTAGCTGTTCGGAGCTGCAGCGAGTTGTTCCTATCTCTCCTGAGTTATATGCAATCATAAGAGGTACGCTGACATACGACTAGTCGCTAACGAGTTGGCGACAAGTTTGCGAAGATTAAACATGTTTAATATTTTCAACTAGTTGCCATGGGTGACTTACTGCCACTTTAAACTAAGTCACTCGCTCACTTGGCATATGGATTTTAAATCGGACTTATTAAAACACAAGTGGCTAAAACTTTGTTAATGGTAACCATATATTGCATATTGTAACCTACGCGGCCACCTACCTCCAAGACAAAGCTAACCTATTCGAGACTGCATTATCAGTCCTGTCAATTACACACAATTATAAAGCGACCCCTAAACATATAGCTGAATAACTTGCATATTTTGAAACTCATTTGACTGAAAGCCGTTTCTTCCTGAGACAGCAACAGCTTTCATGCAAATTAGCATCAAGATATTCACCAGACTGTTGCTCGCGTATAGTCTTACTAGTGTGCGGTATAGGGAACCTTATCTATAGCCATTTTACCGTATTTTATTGTAACATATATGTTAATTGTGATTGGGCACAAGTTCTGTCAACTTAGAGACGGGCTCTCCCTACAGAATTATTATTTGGCAGCAGAAAAATAAATCATATAATATATACATGTAACACAAACTGTGAGAGAGAGAGAGAGAGAGAGAGAGAGAGAGAGAGAGAGAGAGAGAGAGAGAGAGAAGGAGCAGAAAAGGCGAGAGAAGCAGGAGAGAGAGAGAGAAGAGAGAGAGAGAGAAAGAAAGAGAGGGGGAGGGAGGGAGAGAGAGAGAGAAAGAGAGAGGTATGCACAGTCAGATGGTTGGACTTTTACAATACCTATGCGTTGCCTTGTGATTGAGAGACACAGAGATAAAAAAAACAATGACATGAATAAAATGAATAATAATAATAATAATAATAACAACCAATTTTTTCCAAATATGGGAGGAGACTAGCATAAAGTTGTTGACAAGTGTGTTCCTTATGCGAGACAGGCTGGCAGACATCACAATCTACCCATCTGTCGCATAAAACGGTGCACACGCATCGCCAACTCTGCATTCATCTCTGCGGAATCATTCTACTCCCATTCAAAGTGATATCTAGCGCAATACGTGGCTAAAATTCCTGGATTTAGTCCACCAAATGATGTCTTTCTTCTTCCAAATTTGAACATTCCAAGAAAAAGTGACGAGAATGTCTCATGATGGGCGAGTTCGTAAAAGGTTATTAGGTTTTTCTCCTCGCGACGTTCGAGTAAAGATGCTAGACCAGTTTGTGCATCGAACCGTGTCAAAGGGGTCTAGTCATGGGCGAAAGATCAAAAGAATTATCTAGTGGTGAATGATTAGTACTCAAAATTTTGAAACAAACCATAATTATCTCATTTATTGGCTGAAGATTTGTAAAAGTGAATCCAGTCCTTGCGCTGCCCCTCTTTGTCATAATAAATGTGTTTTACTTCTTAATTCTTATCTCTCTGTCTCTCCGATGTCACAATTTTAAATTTATTTAATGGTTTTGAAAGTCAAACTGTTGTACATTTTGGAAACAATTTTGGTTAAAGAGGTTGCTGTGTAAGACAGCAAGATCTTTCATAAAATTGTTTCCAAAACGTACACCAACCTGTCTGCTACTGGCTCACTAGTCTATAGCTCATATGTTGACGTCAGAGTGGTAATAGTTAAAATGTAAAGTCGATCAGTCAGAGTGATAGGCATCAGATGTAACATGTACAGCTAGATTCTGTCATCTGATCGCAAAATCTTACTCCAATAAATGTTTGTTAAAATGCATTTATTGTCAATGGACCATTCAGGTTTTAGCTATGCCCCGCCCATCTCTAGCTAACCTCCACCCACACCTTACCTGTTTTGAGATCGACGGATCTCTGAACACCATGAATATCAATTCACAGGTAAGATGTTGAATATTTTGAAATTAATTTGACTGGGTGCTGTTGCTGCCTAAGGCAGCAACAACGCCCAGTCAAATTTATTTCAAAATACTCAACACCATGTTTATTAAATGGCAAAGAATTACAAAGACATACAATTTATACAACGTGTCGGACTGTTTGACATTTGACCCCGGTCTATATGGAACCCTTTGTGACGTAATGATTGATCATAGACGAGTTGAGTTGATTATGACGTTATACGAGGTCAGATGATGGATGGATACTCTGAAAAGGTGAATTTTATTGTTAATCTACGTTTTTGCGCCGAATCGCCTCCCCTAATTTTCAACCCTGGCTACGCCCCTTCAATTGAGGGATTCATTTTCAGCTATACCACACCCATTTCTAGCCCAGCTCCATGAGAGCATTTTGAGTCACGTGTTTACCTGTTAACGGATGCAAGGATCACAAAAACTAAATAATCTGTTCGTATATGTGAAGAGATATTTTCATTTTATTTTCAAAGTTTAACAACAATATCAATCAATTTGTATGATGAAAAAAGTACCACCAAACCTGTATATAACGACTATGCACATTTTAACATTCCCTGGATGTTGTAGGCACACCCGTCTTATAGAACCACACGCTTGGGCTACAAAATCTTAATTTCTATGCAGCAAACTTGCATTATGCGATCACCTGGACGTTAATGACAAGTTCTTGGTGATCGCGATGGTCTGTCGTTAAATGCCAACTCCTCTCTCTCTCTCTCTCTCTCTCTCTCTCTCTCTCTCTCTCTCTCTCCTCTCTCTCTCTCTCTCTCCTCTCTCTCCTCTCTCTCTCTCTCTCTCTCTCTCAACTAGAAAGTGACACGAAGGATCAATATTTTCACCAAATAATACACCACCACCACCACCCCACCCACCCCCCCTCTCCGCCCCCAGGTTTAACGCCGGTGAATACTTGAAGATAAGCTCTAAAGTCGTGTTATGTACGCTTAAACCACAACTGGTGAGCAGCTAGCTAATTGTACAAAAATTCTTACGGTGAACGTCGAGCATAAGTCAACAATTGCAGAGCTTTTTAAATCAAAACAAGACAGCTTGCAATCAAATCAGTTTCAAAATATTCAAGCCTCCAATATTATTATTTTTCTTTTACGCCTTACAGGCCAGAAACAAAAATTTGGATGATTGACCAAATATTCTGTTAACTATTTTGAAACTAATTTTTCTGAGAGCTGTAGCTGCACATGGCAGCAACAGGTTTTAGTCAAATTAGTTCCAAAATACTAACAAGCCTTCCTGTATAGGTGCCTTGAAATTGAGACAATGGAACTCCAAGGGCTAATGCCACTTGAAGCGTTAATAAACTTCTTTTCATGTTTGAAACTTAATTTGCATTAATTTCGAAGTCAGTTTTATCAGTTAATCTCTCTCTCTCTCTCTCTCTCTCTCTCTCTCCCTCTCTCTCTCTCTCTCTCTCTCTCTCCCTCCCTCCCTCCCTCCCTCCCTCCCTCCATCCCTCCCTCCCTCCCCCTCTCTCTCTCTCTCTCTCTCCCTCTATCTCTCTCTCTTGTAATTTAATAAATATTTTGTCACCAGGGTGTTGCTGGAAACGGAAAATTCTCAACAGCAGATGACGTCATTGAAGTAGTCACGTCAATCGTGTATACATGTAGTGTAGGCCACGCCTCTGCCAACTTTCCCCAGTACGATGAGTACGGATTTACGCCTAACTATCCGGGATTGCTACAAGGCCTTCCACCAAATGATAAGGTTAGATTCACGATTAATAGTGCCCTAACAGAATCGTGCTAGCTTCGGAAATGTGCATGAAAGCAGATAGGTTACTTAGAATGCACGCACTCAACTACGCACATTACATGCGCGCACGAACGTACACACATTTTCAGAAGGGAGAGAGAGAGAGAAATAAGGAGAACGAGAGAGAGAGAGAGAGAGAGAGAGAGAGAGAGAGTGAGAGAGAGAGAGAGAGATAAGGAGAGCGAGCGCGCGCGAGAGAGAGAGAGAGAGAGAGAGAGAGAGGGAGAGAGAGAGAGAGATAGAGGCGAAAGAGATAGGGAGAAATAGATGGAGCGAGAGAGATGAGAGATGGAGAGAGGTGGAGGGAAAAGGAGTGAGAGAAGGGTGGGTGGTGGGAGGGTCAGAGGGAGGCGAAGAGGACGGGGAAAAGAGAGATGGGAAGAGGGCGAGAGAGTGGGGGTGGGAGAGAGAAGTGTGGAGAGAGAACGAGAGAGAGGGAGAGAGAACGAGAGAGAGAGAGAGAGAGAGAGAGAGAGAGAGAGACAGAGCAGGGGTGGGGATGGAGAGGATGGAGGGATAGTGGGAGAGTCAGATGGTGGTAGGGGAGGACGATAAGCAGAGAGTGAGAGAAAGGGGAGTGGGTGAGTGGGGAGGGAGGGAGGGATGGGGATGGAGGGAGGGAGGACTGGTGGGAGCGAGGTAGGGACGGAGAAGATGGTTGTCAATTAGAATAATGGCATCTTGATTGAAGGTGTATTTAGAGACCATAAGACGCATACACTCCTCGACAAGTAGAGGCACATTAATAATATTATTCATTCTTCTTTAAATTTATCATAATTATAGACTCCTCTAACTGAAGATGATATCCTGAAAATCATTCCTGGTAGAGACATGTCACTGGACATGGCAATTGTAACAAAGATTCTCAGTCAGCGAGAAACCAAGTCACTGGGAAACTTTGAAGTAAATTACATATTTGACCCTCCAGCCCAGAAGATTGTTGAAGAGTAAGTATCATTCCGTTCTGTTACTGTTTTAACATTCAAACACAACACATTCCTTCTCATATAAAGACTGTTTTGTGGACTATTTTGAAAATAATTTAATTAGGAACTGTTGTAACAAGTTGTATACAACAAGCTGCATATAACACGTTGTAAACAACAAGTTGGTTACGACAGTATACACGAGCCAATTCGTTATCGTGGCCGACGCGAATGTACTGTCTCTTCACTTCCGGTTCGATTAAACTGATGCATTCCTTGGAAATTCTCTCTCTTTAAAATAGAAAACCAATACACACGACGCCCCAATGCTACAGTATCGAACCATGTGATTACGATATGTAGATTAGCAAATACTAACTGCTACTCATTGAAACAATGTTAGTTCAACTCAAGAATAAATCTTAAACGAAGATGTCTCATATTAACTGAAATAAGTGGAATGCTTATTGGTCATCATCATCATCATCATCATCATCATCATCATCATCATCATTCTTTGCCTTCCTCGATATTCGTCTCCATTTCATAATCATCTGCTTCAGAATCAGTTTCCATGTTCATGCCTTGGTCGTTCTCGTCATAATCTGATGTCCCTGTCACTCATTGGAGTGATTACCATGCCGATCATAACACCAGATGCATTAGAATGCATTAGAATCAGCAGTAATGGGCGGAAGGGACAGCCACTATACTATTCAGGCCCGAATCCGTGACCAGTGTCTAGCCACTCATAATCTCATGTACTCAGTGTCGTGTATTGCCAAAGTATAGAGACATAATTAACCCACCTAAGGTGATGGGAAAGCGTGTTCTGAGAAGGCGACAATGCACTCTTTTCCTCTGCCCCTCATTCTCTGCATGTTTACCTGATTTTGATTGACTTGTCATTTTAGCAAAGGAATCATAACGAGCTTGATTTGTGGTAGTTTGTTTAGCAGAGTAGATCTGGCGCCCCTATCCCATCTTTCTCTAAACAAGATGGCATCAGTGATCAAAGCTTTCACACTGTCCTGTCCACAAGCTATCAGGGTTGTTTCAAATGGAGCCTTCTTTCCCTATCAAGGAAAGCTGGAAGTGAAATCACAGGAAGTCAGGGAGAGCGTGAAGTCCAACTAATGTTGGACTCAAGCCAGCTTCTGCCTCTTCCAGTTTACAGCAAGTTTACTAATGTCACGGTATCTTCTGTTGTTTCCTTACACAAGTCTCGACCACGATCAAGGATTCCGTCCTGCGAGACAGGCGAGTATTACCCCCACGTCTTTATCGGATGAGCGAATTTCAAAATCAACAATTCTGTATTTGGTTGGCGTGAAATACTATCAAACTCTCCGCCTGCTCGTGTAGGCCTTGGTATTGCAGCGGTGAAACAATCTACATTTCACCTACCTCATCACTAACTATTCTAATATAGACACCAGCATGAGAAATGAATATTGCTCTCTGTCCAATCACAGGTGCATACTGCTTCTTTAGCACTTATCTCATTAAAAACTCACAGAACGATTCCTTGAATTTCGCTGAATTTTACTGTACTGGCCCATTCAGTTTGATCAGAACCCATGTTGACAAAGTCATGTGTTTCACTCTCTATGGAAGCTTGGATGTACTTATCTAACAACAGATGGACCTCTCTTCGAGGACCTCACTTTGTTAGTGCTGCCATGGAATCTTGGGACGATTACTCCATACATTAATTGATTGTGGCGTAAAACTATTTCGTGTAAGAGAAGGCTCCCATCGAAAAGTGTTGCTGCAATGTAACTCAGGCCAGCTGAACCAGAAATCTATTTAGTTTCTAGTTGTTCTACTAACTTTGATTTGTCACTCTTATACTATGTCCCATCACTCTGAACTATGGATAATGGCACATTGGTAATTAATAGGCTATGCCAACACAACTCTCAAATCCAAGGATTGATTAGCTGAAGCACCATGCGTAAACAGGCGAGCAAATGCATATGGCATAGTTTCTGATGCACCTAATGCTTTAATTTGTCTGATTCGCTTTCTCCTGATATTTTCTGCAGTAAAATTCTTCACTTTCTGCTCATCTGTTCATTTTGGAGATCAACAACCATCAAGGAAACATACTTTCACAAACTTCTCTCGCATTCTTCTACCCCTATTCAATGAGTCAGTTATGTATTTGGAAGTATTGGCTTTAGCAGGTGGACCAAGAGCGATGTTGACGAGTTGAATCGGTGTGTCGGCGGAGAATGGATTGCAAATACCTTCCACAGTTTTTTGAATAGATAGCATTCTCTGTTGTCACGTTCTATTCGCATTTGCTTCAATTGGTTATCAGGGTTTTTTCAAACTAAATATTACTGAGTCTATTCATCTCCGTAACAGAATTACTGCTTTGTGTCATTCATACACACTATCTACGAAAAGCTGACTATCTAGAAAATGCGACAATCCCAGTTGATGATGAAGCAGCATCACCATTAACAGTCTCTTCAAGTACTGTGTCAATTTAGTGAGCGGACATAGCTTTGTTTCATGCGGCGAGTGGGATATATAACCTGTCTTAGAATGTCCTTGGCACCACTTGTCAAAGTAATCATTTTGTCTAGAAATAGAAAGCCCCAACGAGCATAATTGGGTCGTTTTAGAGCAAAGCACATGCCAATGACCACTGGCACAATTGTGATGAACATATTTACAACATTAGTCCGGACTGACCGCTGATGCATACTGCGAAGGTAACCAACCAAGAACGCATATATTCCCCAATACTGTGATGTCTTCCCATGTTTACCTTTCATTACTCCATGAAAAGAGACCTCAAAACCATCCATTGCGACTTTGTAAAACATCGGAAGACGGCAGAGTACATTCTCAGTTCACCTTTCCAGAGTATCCATCTATCATCTGAAGTCATAATCAGGTAAGCGGCGTATAGAATGACGGCATAATCATTACGTCATAAATGGTTATAAATTGCCCATCTTTAACTCTGAATAGTCCGACACGTTGTACGCATTGTATGTCTCTACTATTATGTATATGGCAGCAACAGCGCCCCGTCAAATTAGTTCCAAAATATTCAATAGATTACCCGTATAGTTTTCTGGATATTGATAGTCAGGGAGTTCAGAGATCGATCGATCCCAACATGAGCGAGGTGTTGGTAGAGCTTAGCTAAATATGGGCGGGGCATAGCTAAAAACGGAAAGGTCCATTATTTCCCGATGCTCATCGGGGAAGATAGTCAGGTACATTTTCAGCAGCAGCCTTTCGGCGCTTGCTTTAATCAGCTGATGAATCCGCGTACATCGATTATAAAAATAACCTTTCATGAACCCGTTCAATGATCCCTCAACCAGAATACCGTTCTATACTCAATCCCTAACTCTGTTAGTTAAGTCCCGATCCCCACAAAGAAAGCTAATTCAAGGCGGAATACACACACAGCATTATGACTAAATTATTGTACAGTAGCGTTTTGAGGACTTGTATTGGGAAGGCTTTCAAGGCAACTGCCAGATTTTAAGACATGATGGCATATGCTTGTACATTTTCTGATGCAACTCTGCATGGTTCTTTATATTGTCTCGAGAACCACACCATTTCTAGCTGGAAGCTCAGATATCGGATCCCTGTACTAAATTACAGTCATTGGTAAATCATCAGTGATTATCTGTGAGTAATAGTCATGTAGCAATGGGTGTTTCAAAAATAATCCTGATATAATCCATATGAAGTCATTGGTATTCTGCCGTAGACAACCAATGATGCCTTCATTATTAGTAGTCGGTTCTTCAACTGTGTTTGTAGTTTTATGACGCTCGAATTTCGCCAACTTCAAATATCTGAGTCATATTGTCATTAATATATTAATACCATCCACTAGGATATAAAATGACGAAGCCTGTATGAATGGCGTTTAATTCCAATAGCATCAACAATCTGGTAAGAGTACGCCAATTCACCTCCCCTTATGTGTGTGATGCGCCCATAGCATTGCTGACGTTGGGTTGGACTTAAGGTGGGTGGAAAAGAGTGATGGACACAGCCGTGCAATATTCCAATAGAATGCCAGTGTCTGTCTCTGTGCACAAAAGATATTGCTGTTAATTGCGGCATTTGATAGTGAAAGTACATAACATGCTAACAAAATCTGTTTGAACAAGGTAGGCCTTACCATGAATAAATGTAACCGTAGCCCCTGACAGAGTTCACTGTCGGTAAACGTCGTCAGAAATCAAAATCTGTTTCTGGAACATGAATCTGTAATTTGGACGTGTCAAACAATAATCCCATAGGTTAAATCGTATTGCCTTTTCAATGCCATCATTTGAAATCATTGAAAATATAGACAACCATTTAACACACTGATTTCTGTGCCATGCTTTCAGAAAATTCTACTGTATGTTGTGCCGAACAAGAAAAATTCACTGTCAATGTTTCTTTTCATTTGTTCAAGTATGAGGAAGAACAGCAAAACCAGTTTGGACCATGTCGGTGTTCCCATAATTTAATGTCACTTTTGAACCCTAAAAGGGCTCGCTCTCCAGATAAGGGGGTCAGTCAAAAATCACTGTATCTGTGGTTTCTAAAACATCAGATAACAGACCCACGTTATATATGTAAATATAGATTTAGCGGGATTAGCATGAATAAATGCCATCTGGTGACCAGTTTGACGACAATTCAGGTCAACGGGTTCAGACTGAGCCCTGCCAGCCTTCCACTTTCGACGAGGCTTCGTGCCAGAGGTTGTCATGATCCATGCACACCTTTTGCCATATTTCCTATAATTAAAAGTATCTAGCGTCTGGTCTAAGAGGTGTATCCTGACTCGGGGCACTGACCAGAGCACACAACTCTCAGTATACCAGTTCCCAGTTCAAAGCCGGATTAGGGCAAGGGCAAATGGGGGCTGTAGCCCCACGGCTCTGAAAATTATTATTATTATTATTATTATTATTATTTTTATTATTATTATTTTTATTATTATTACAGATTCCGTACGGACTTGTGTGAAATTGGTAATATAATCCGCAAAAGAAATGAAACACGTGACATGCCGTATCCATACCTGGATCCAAGTTTAATCCCGAACGCAATCAGCATTTAACCTGCAGAGGTTATAATCGTGAATAATTTTCTAAACAAACTGTCTGAAAACTGTTTCTATTCATAACAAATTGATGTCACCATTGAGGAATTTACCACCTGTACATAAATAAATATAGTAATGGATTGTGCAACGTGATTCACCATGACCATTTACCCGCTATTATCTGTTACAGCGTAGACTGCAATGGTTGGCTGGTTTTCCAAGTCACGTGGTTTTCTAGGGGGGGGGGAGTGGGGGGCGTCACGTATTTGTCCATATATGGAGTGGCCAAAAGAGGCGTGTCCCCTTGGGTGTCCTTGTACAAACACGGCCGTCGCAGCACACTCCTTTTGGTCATTCCATATTTATGTACAAATATGTCACGTCCCCTGAAAAACCACATAACTTGGGAGTTCCATCAGAACAGGAAATGCCAAAGCCATGGCCAGCTGAAGACATCCATTTACCAAGAGCTAGTCCTTCCATCCAATTCATATTTAATTTCGCTACAGATGCCATCCCATAACAATGGCTTTTTCCATTTTAGCTATGACCCACCCATCTCTAGCTAAGCTCCACCCACACCTAGCTCGTGTTGGAATCGATCGATCTCTGAACTTCCTGACTAGAAATTTCCAGAAAATTATATAGGTAAGCTGTTGGAAATATTTTGAAACTAATTGGACTGGGTGCTGTTGGTGCCTATGGCAGCAACAGCGCCCAGTCAAATTAGTTTCAAAATATTCAACAGCATGTTTATTAAATAGTAGAGACATACTATTCTTACAACGTGTCAGACTTTTAAGAGTTTAAGACGGTCCGTATAGAATCATTTATTACGTACTGATTATGCCGTCATCATACACACCACTTACCTGATTATGACGTCATATGACGTCATTACGCTGGAAAGCTCCATTAAACCAGAAGAACAGACGTTTTATATCCCGAGGTGAATTGCAAAATGCTGTAGCATCGTCTTATAAAGTGTCAATTTTACAATATCCACGATGACCTTGCAATGTCACTCACGCCCTCTAACGCTGAATCTGATCTTATCTTCACATTTTACCGCGAAGTCCACCAAAATCGACAATTACAGTGATGTTTATTTGTAGGCCAAAAGATATGACTGATCCATATTCGAGCCAGTCATTCCAGTGGTAGATTTTGAAAATAGTCTTCTCTTGGCCAGTAAATGGCCAATTAACCCCTCTTGTGTCAACAGCGCATTAAAGCGCTCAAAAGACTATTTATTTCAATTAACCATTTAATTGTCCATACCTTTCAAGGAAATTTAGATTTTTGCGGCCAAAAAGAGTATTTTTGTAAATTTATAACAAAAGTTTACACACAAAAGAATTTATATTATCCTTCAAATGGACATTCATTAAAAGCGTAATGGTCAAGAAAATTCAAATGTCTGCTCAGCCATTGTCTAATTACATACCAGGAAGAGTATTCTCGGTTACCGAGCCAGTCATTCCAGTGATAAATTTTCAAAAATATAATTCTCTCAGCCTGCAAGTGGACATTTTTCAAGATCACCGTTGAAGATGTTTATGACCAACTTGACCATTAAAGGGTTAAGTTGACACAAGAGGTCAAAAAGCAAATATACTAATTTTCTTGAGCAGATTTTGGCTACTAAAGGGTTAATGACAAATGGTGCTATCGCTAATACTTATAATAAGGGTGACAGAGCATCCTTACCAAAATGATCTCTGGCCCACGCACGAGAATGGAAGAAAAACTAATTGTTAGAAACAGAATCTGGTTAGAAACAGGTATGCTACCCATATTAATGAATGGTGAACCAGTTTGTTGTTGTTGTTGTGGTCGTCGTCGTCGTCCTCGTCGTCGTTGTTGTTCGAAGTTGTCTGATTTATGCCTGTAAATGCGCTATGGAATAGAGTTACTATTTCAATTAAACCTTACTAATATCAACAGGCAACCTTACTAATATAGTGGTCAATACATAGGTCATACGATTACGACATCAGACTGACGCGCCTAGTAACCACTGGAAAGTCATTAAAATCTGAAACAGCACATGTTTCCTACATATTTAACAAAAGAAAACGTGATATTTAATCATGTTACTAATTAATCAACATGACCATATGTCTGTCACATTTGCCTGTCCCAATAACCTATAATTGGTAGACTAGATCCCAAAAACTATCAATACTCTATAATTGTGTGTGTACTGCTTCAATTTGACAGTTTTGACTGTTACAATATCTGGCGCCACATATGGTCAAACGTATGACTACCACTTATGGCAATAAACAATATTGGTAACAGCAGACTATAACTTAAGCCGAGCATAATGTATCTGGTATCGCATCTCAATTTGATACACATATTTAAGCAGTTGCTATACATTCTGCAATATGCAAAACTATATCTGCTGTGCAGAATTTGTACGCGATTGCAATTTATTATTTATTTTCAAAGTTCTATAATTAACCCTTTCAATAATAAATCCCTGAAAAAGTAAATTTTGTACAATGTATACCATATTTTGTTGAATATTTTGAAATTAATATTACTGGAAACCATTGCTGCCTAAGGCAGCAATGGATTCCAGTCAATATTAATTTCAAAATATGCAACAGCTTTCCTGTTTGTTTGCTCCGAGATTGAGATGCCGGGAATTTATCCATGAAAGAGTTAGTTGCTATACATTTTTGCCGACAGTTATGCAATTTATAGTTTGCATAACAATACGTGCTATGCAAATAGCAAATTCTAAAGTATGCCCGACTTATGCGTGTCTATCGCTTCAGAACATCAGAGCATGGATCCATAGCTATAGGGCATACTCAACATTGGCTGACAAGTGGCTTATAAGTTATTATACGCGTCTATAGTCCATAATCGATAATGAACCTTTCCATTTTTAGCTATTTGCCGGCCATTTCTAGCTAAACTCCGCCCACATCGCGGTCTTATTGTGATCAATCGATCTCTGAACTCCGTAACTATCAATTTTCAGAAAATTATACAGGCAAGCCATTGACTATTTTGAAACTAATTTGACTGGGTGCTGTTGCTGCATATGGCAGCAACAGCGCCCAGACAAATTAGTTTCAAAATATTCAATAGCATGTTTATTAAATATAACAAAACATAAAATGTGTACAACGTGTCGGACTATTAAGAGTTATAGAATCATTTATAACGTAATGATTATGACGTCATCATATACGCCACTTAGCTATCGCATCTGTCAATCACAATGTGTGTCCGTCGCTATAGGGTGTAATCAATAATAGCATTTTTTAGCGTATCCAAGACGTCATTCTGGCTCAGGTGTAAAAGCAGTCTGGTAAATTATATTCTCGTCGTAGAGATAAAGCCAATATGCCAATATGCTTTACGGCTGTAATGTGATTGCGTGGCAATTTCACTTATGTCCTACTTTGAAATCGCAATAAACTCAGAACGTGAAAATTCTATGCAAGCCTGTTGGAAAACTGTTGACTATTTTGAGCCTACGCTTGATAACAAGTGTTGCTGTCCTGAACAGCAACAACGTTTTGCAAATTTAATTTTAAAATATTTAACAGATTAGTTTTTATATAGCAGCGACTGTGGGTTAAGAATTGCCCATGAACTCTAATCAAAACAATCTATAACTGACGGCGTGTGCGCAATTAACACGTTGTCATCGAAGAGCCGCAGTCACGACTAAATTCAGCTCATTTGAGCGTGAATGGGGTCAGATACCACTGCGCAAAGAGACAAGATGGGCGGGCTCTCAATGACAAAATAATGCTATGTTCAAAGGGTAACTGATTGGTTGTCAATAAACGAATGTGTCTGAAAATCAGCTATATCGTATGGTCATGCCACGCTCTATTATTTCAAAACAAAAATCTGGCTTCAAGTTACTAAAACTCATTTACGATGGTAAGTAGTTTTGGGGACAAATGCTGACAGGTCTTTAAGACGGATCGTAATAAATCCACCCCTCTTAAGGAATCGCCTTCATTTGCCCCAAAGGCAAATGCCCATTATAGACAGGGTTTACTGTACTAAAATGAACATATAAAATTGGCTACCATTTATGAGAAGATACTGTTCGATGAGTTAGTATTACACATGCGCATGCATACTGCGATGTGCAACAATATTACATACTTACCACTAGAATCAGAAGATAATGGCTATTTCCAGTTTATCCATCCATCATATGACGTCATAACCACATACGTGGCGTAGAGGTTGACGCCATAATCAATCACAGCAAGTAATGACTCGATGTAGTCCGTCTTAAATGTTTAATGTCCGCGACGCATTGTACGAATTGTATGGCTTTACTATTTAATAAATATTCTGTTGAATATTTTTCAACTAATTTAACTGGGCGATGTTCCTGCTCTAGGTGTGCTTGATTGTGGCGTCAACCTCCACGCTTCAAAATATTCAACAGATTACCTGTATAGTTTTCTTGAAATTGATAGTCAGGGCGCTTGTCGATCGATCGATCACAGCAGAGGCGAACCGTAGGTTGAGCTTAACTAGGGATGGGCGGGGCACAGCTAAAACTGAAAAGGTCCATTGTGTTCTGACTAAAACATGTAAGTAATAATAACAGAAAGGGCAAGCTTGCCTATAACAGACACCTCATAGGCAATCAATAAGTTCCCGGTATTAGCACTTCCGCAAGTGTTGCAGTTTTAGAGACGGTAGGCCTTTGCGAAATCCATGACTAAAATATCGGGGCGTTTCCTATCTTTAAGGATGGTGAAGACTTCTTCGGAGAACTCAATTACTTGCTTTTCACAGGTACTACTCGTCAGGGTACCATGCTGCAATGGGTAAAATATAGTGTTTGACTCGCCATAGTACATGATGTTACTGGTTATGATGTGTTCCAGTACCTTAATGCTAATACTTGCCAGGGAGATTTATCTGTAGTTTTCAGCTAAGTATTGTGTGCCTTTCTTGTATACTGGAGAAACAAAGGTGATACGCCTGTATTCTGGAACCTCGACAGTGTGCATGCTTTTGTGATAGATTGTGATTAGTAAAGGTAATATCGCAGGAGCAAGTGACTTGAGTTTTCTTGGGGTTATCTTGTCTAAGCCACAGGCCCTATATGCATAAAGGTTGCTCTGGAATTCTTTCACAACATTCAAAGTGATGTCAATGTTCTCGGAAGTGGGATGGTTACAACCACACTGTGTGAAGTCAGATTGCCAAGGTTAGCTTGGTCTTCTCTTGAGAATGTATCATGGAATGTGTTGCTAATGCTATTCTCCTTGTCCACAGAGTTAGAGTGGAGCCTATCATCCAGTTCCAGTGACGGGATCCCACCATGATCGTTGCGCTTGTGTTTTATATGACGGAAAGCTGATTTTTATTGATTTCTTCATTAAGAACATTCGCGATATATTCCCAGTAGACTCGACGAAGCCGTTTTTGAGCTGGGTATTTCAGATCAGAAGCTTCTTCTGCCGTTTTGTATGTCTCCAAAATATTTTATGGACAAACAGTCCATGTTGTTTATAACAAGGCGCTTCAGTTCAGTGTGTATCCAGGGATAGACATTTTTCCTCATTGTTAGTTTGTCGGGGCATGTTTCTGGATGCTGTCATTTATGGTGAGTTTAAACTGCTCCCACATATTGCTAATGTTACCTGCGGTTTCCTCGTTCTGTATCATGGTGGCTGGATCAGCCAAAACACTGCGTATTAATATACTTTCATGGCTTGAGATACCTGGCAGGATGTCGACACGAAAGGCTTTGTTCGGGCAATTTGTCAGTAGCAGTAAGAGTGTTGCTTGCGTATGTTTTTTTTTTACCAGCTGGCCTGGGCCACGGTTGTCTATGCACTCCATAAAAAAGTTTTGCAGCTAAAAGTAGTTGGTGTCGCGCTTGACTGTCTTGGTACATCAGTCCCAGTCATGAAAATTAAAGTCGCCACTTATAATGATGTTAGAGTATTTAATTGCTGAGTGAGTTATCGAGATCGGCGATGCTCTCTTCGTCTGTGACCTTATTGAGGTAGGACGATGCGATATAAACTGTGCTATTACCCATAAGCTTTACTTTGGCCCACACTATTTCACAATTGCTATCAAGTTCAAGGACCTTCTCACTATTCAACTCAGACGGTATTGCTAACAGGATGCCACCTCCACCCCATATTAGTATATTTTTTCTGTTGTCTGTAGATAGTGAAGCATAATGTAAAACTTTCTCCAGAGTTTATACTAGGAGTAATCCGTGTTTTTGTGCCAATGACGATATCTGGTTTAGTACTTTCTAGCAGGTTAGCAAATCACCACAGTTTCATCTTAATTGATTGAAAGTTCACAATCAGAATACGGAGAGGGGCATTTGGCTTTGTGGGCTGAGATCTAGTTGGAGTTGAGGTGTGCGTAGGCTTGATACGACGTCTTTCAGGATCTGGAATACTGAGGAATATGCCGGGGCTGACTGAGTAGACATGGATAGATACTGTTCTCTGCAGAACAATTCATGAACTGTCGAAACGTAGTTTGGATTGTTGTAGATGAGACAGTGCCAACATATGTCTGCTTTGGAATCGCCGAGCCTGTTATACGGTGTGCTGTTAACGCTTTGGCATCTGGCATTATACCACTGGTCACACGTTTCACAAATTATACATTTTTTGGGCACCATCATCTGTGATGTCACAAATTGCACAATTGTATGAAGGATGATCGAAATCGCATTGACTATGAACTGGTCCCGGGTTAGGATGAATATCATTCGACAGAGACAGTAAAAGTAGCATGAGATATATGTAAAGAATGCATTTATATTATGATGGTTATGCGATTCCATAGTCACTGCTCTTTTACCGGGGCACTGAGGAGGTGTCTGATGAAAAACATTAATATGTTCACATGCACTGATGAGCAAGACGACTACGTATCCAACTGGCATTTTTCAGGTTTCTAGTTCAGGATGGAATAGTAAGGAGGATTTGGAAACTTATAGTGTGTGCCCAGATGTGGTGAGGCGGGGTAGATCTTAACATGTGGTGGCAGCAACGGCGCCCAGTCAAATTAGTTTCAAAATATTCCACAGCATGTTTATTAAATAGCAAAGAATTACAAAGACATACAATTCATACAACGTGTCGGCCTATTTGAGATTTGATGACGGTCTATATGGATCCCTTTGTGACGTAATGATTGATCATACACGCGATGAGTTGATTATGACGTTATACGAGGTCAGCTGATGGATGGATACTCTGGAAGAGTGAATTGGATTTATAATATGATGGGATCTATTTTGTTTCAATATGTTGGGGTGCATAATTTGGACCTCTGGAACTATACAATTTTAGCGAGTGGGGGTGTGTCTGACATTTTGGTGTGAGTGTGCACCTTTAAGCACGTTAATGTATCTATGTAAATATCAAATTGCAGTTTATTGTAAAGATTGCATTATGCATAATAGATAGATAGCACTTTTTATTATATTGTAGGGAAACAATCGCCTCTAAGTCAATCTGACTTGTAACTCAATTCCACGGTTACAACTGAATTTGCCTCCGATAATCCATCGCTGGTATGTTAGGATTTTTATCATGGTGACAAAGTAAGATATTGAGGCTTTAGTAGATAAAGGTTGATACATTTCTACAGTCTATGATGGCTGTCATGATTTACTTTTTAACCTATCAGAAAAAATCTGGCGTGTTTCCCTCGGAATATACGCTCAGTCATAGAGGTAGCATCTATAGTTTGGAAATGTGGTATAAACGCAATCATACAGATAAGCTGTTGAATATTTTGAAACTAATTTAACTGGAAGTTGTTACAGCCATTTGTCAAATTAGTTCGAAAATAGCCAACAAGATGATAATTACTTAATAAAGAATGCAATGCAAATATTCAACAGTTATTAAATTGCGAATTTATGAATGGCATACAATTCGTACGCTTGAAACTGGCACAAGGAGAAAGTAAATTGAGCATTTTTGCCACTAAAATTAGTTTCAAGATATTCAACAGTTATTAAATTGTGAATTTGTCAATGACATACAATTCGTACACTGGAATCTGGCATACTGTAGCTCGCCGGGTAGTGTCGGTCCGTTCCGGTGAATCATGTCGACTCGCCGCACAGCAACTGCACAACGAGTGATGGCACTGGTTAGCATCCGGTCTTGGGTGACAGCTCTTGTACGAAACTGCCCTGCGGGAAACAAAAACCGGCTCCTAAGGCCGGTGGAACTCAATCATTCCGGTGGGGCCGTGCGACCATCGTCGCAAACATTAAACACAACTGTTTCATCCCAAGAATTTGTGTCACCAGTATGTCTGTCAATAGCAATTTCGTGATCTATGGACTTACAAGATTTGATTTGGTGACCTAAAAATATAAGTCTATGCAATGAGTTTACATAAACAATTATAAATATGCTAGATAATACTACAGTAAGAGCATACGAAAATACGAGATATAGAGACAGGTAGATGAACTTTTAAACATGGGGCTCCCAGAGGTACCACACAGACTCGTAGGTCCGCAGAGGTATCCCCGCAAGAGAGGCTCCCGTACACAAGACTAAGCTAATTAACTTAATATAAGTTATTATACCTCTAAGCTGAAAGGAAGAAGGTTATCTCGGACGAAAAGTTATGTGCCTCACGCGGGCACTACTCCTAGTGCTAGTTTGGGTGAGGAGTATTATCCTGGCATGGACCGTCGTTGCTGAATCCTTGTGAGAGGCAAGTGCCTCGTGCGGGCCTCCGTCTCGGGAAGGCGTCGCCACTGCTTAAAGCGGGAGAAGAATAGCAGGCAAAAATGGGCCCACTCTAATATTTCAACCAAAAATGCTTTGGAAAGAAAATACCATACCTTATTGAGATTATGACAATAGGGTTGCGTACTGTGGTATGCGAAGACGGAACGGGCGATTTCCGATGGATTCCCTTGTCACCGTCTTATGTGATTCTTAATATGCTGAATTAGTAGTTGCCGCTTTATTTATGCGGGCCTTCCGCTTTGCTTAATTATCTTTCAGTTGTTTTCTAAACAAGAATTATTTTTGGCCGCAATTGGCTGGTATCTACCTAGCTATTAGACACGGCTGTCATTGAGAACATATGCCCTGAGACATCAATACTGAAGGCAACGCTCATACATGTTATGTAGCAAGATCTCCGAACTGGATAAGAATTCGGACATCCCACCCCGTAACCACATAATACGTTACAAGACATAGGTTACTTTTCATGAAAGCATTATTAGACCATGGTTCTATACGTTATGGGGGGGGGGGGGTAAGAGAGACGAATACCCACCGTAAATGTCCTTCCCGCAAGGGTGTGGCAGATCTAAATATCATGCCCGGACATTTTAACGGAATTCGGTGGGGGTACGTATCTCGCCCATCACCGGGCCCTATTGAACTAACCAGTTTACCACTCGTTAGGTTTTTATACAAATTCTCCAGTTTTGCACTGCGGTGCGGGAGGATTGTTCAGTAAATAAAATAATAATTAATACATATGTTTTCACAGTGCTTTCCTACATTGGCTTAAAGTGCTATCTACTAAGTATCCGGGGATACACGAGAATGTGTGTGAGACCGCACCCTGGCCAACACTGCTCAGAAACCCCAAATAGTTTCCCAGAATCGGATTAGCCCCTGGTGCGGATAGGGATATCCAAACAATTAAGAAGCCACAAGGCTGAGCGGAGCACGAAGAGAGACAAAATCTTACTTAAGAGTCTTACCGGAGTGGGGGGCTAGATTATCACACTACCGGAAGAGAAGTAGAATATATTACACAGTATGTAATGAAGACAGTGTCTCTAATCGTTTTGAACCTATCCTATCGAGCTGAATGGAAAAGGTTAGTCGGTAGCATGCCTGGCTAAACAGAGTTATAGAACGGAGAGCGACCTCAGTGATAAATTGTTTGTGGCGGGAGAAAGTGCTGCATATATAAGTGTTGCTGTATAGTGTTTTCTACGTGCACAGCAGTCCTATATTTTCTATGAATAAGCAAAACAGATGAACGGATGGTCACTGGTCATATATATACATAATCTAACTAGAACAATCAATACGGTATCAAACGATCAAGGTATATATATATCAGTACAGGTTAACGAACCTACTATAGTGCGGTTAGCAACCCATGGAGGAAAATGAGAATAACTATAAACAGATACAGAAATTATAACTAGCGGTCCTAAGACCGTTACGGTTCCTTTTAGTCATCGGGACCGTTCTTACAGATACAATATGATTAACAAAACCTATATAGAGAAATAATTATACTGTCAAGTATAATCACTTGAATACTTGGTAGTCATTCTTAAGTTAGGCTACCATGTTACTGAAATTGATAAGTCAATCCATAGTCGACGTGAGATGATGCGTTCTCCAGAAGCTGGAAAGTTCCCACAGGTTGGTTCCCGCAAGCTGTTTTCCTTAAACAAGATTCCCGCAAGAACACTCATGGCGGGCGTATATCACTCAGCACTCTAAGCCTAATAGAATGTCTAACGAGCAGTCAGCAAAAGATGCGATTGTACTATTGTGGTGAAGAAAGTTCTCATACACCGATGGCATGGATGGAAGGTGTAAACAACCCGATCACAAGCGGGGGTTGTCAGAGGCAAACGAAGATACAAAACAAAGCTTCACGGTGCTGAGTACATCAGCCAGCTCTGAAGATTCACCAGGCAGAGTCCACTTGCTGCGGTCGAAAGTTAAAAGAACCTACACGATATTAGTGCTGGAACGGTTGAAATACCACATTTAGACGTGGCCGGCAGATCCAGCGAGTCATGCATCAAAGAAAATCCTGCCTTTACATCTGTAGACTCACATATTCAGGCTGTAAAGGCCTCAGCGCAAATTTGTGTTCTGTGGTAGATATTGATATTCGTGAACAATAATCAGAAGTTCCAAATTACTCCCGTAGGTGGGTGGAGTGTTGGGTGGTGACGTTTGCATATCTGCAAAATTTCAATAATAATTATTGTGTGAGTTTGCTATGATATAATTCAACTATATATATATATATATATATATATATATATATATATATATATATATATATATATATAGTTGAATTATGACTATGGTCTATGATGGCAAATACATATCAGATATCATACATGACAACAGGCACTATCGCTTGAGCAGACAAAATGGTGGCTGTCACTGTTCAACATACAGATAAGGGAATGTGACAGGATATGAATGATATGGAAACTATAAACTAAAATTTGTCAGTGCAATACAACATTTGAGATGAGATTAACATCCCTTTAACAATTCAGTTAACTTATTTATAAAAAGGATTATAGTGTATCTCAAAATGTGAGATATCTATTTTTGCTGGCTTAGGATAACTGTATGGCACATTTTGAAGCCAATATAATTATATGGCAGTATAAACTAGACCTGTCAGTAGAAGGCAAACTAATAGTAACCTTAGTGTCCCATATCTCAATTTCAAGACAACAATCCTGGACAGATGTTGAATAGTTCTTCAAACCAGTTCGAGTGGGGCCTGTTGCTAACATAGGCGGCAAAATCTCCCAGTCAAATTAGTTTCAAAATATTCAAGAGAACTTTTATTTTAAATTGTATATGAGTTTTCGAATTCGGTATGCCATTTTAAAGAGGTAATAATTAGGCTATTATTGATATATTCCAGTACTTCCAGCAGAATAAAGAGTATTGTGGATCAGATTGTTGAGGAAATATCCCACTTCGCTAACGCTTTCAGCTCTATAAATTACATGTCAAAACTCTTTAGCTGAATATATTGCGACTAGTTTGACTAAGCATGGTGCTGCTGCATTTGGCAGCAACAGTATTTGATCCAATTATTTGCAAAATAATCAGCAGATATGACAAAGTTGGCACATTCATTGGCAAATTATTCCGCAGAATATTTTGAATATAATTTGTATAAATGTTGTTGATGCCTAGATCCCGGGCCACGCCAATACGACGATGCCCGACCCGAGACAACTCAACGCCATTTAGCTGATAATCTTGTTGTTGTGGCATGGCAGTTGTATCAGGTTGCGGCATGTTGTAATCTGTCAACCCGATTGAGCATGTTCGATCATAGTTGGTTGTAGTTGTCCATAGGCGTTGCTTGATGTGTTGGTTTGACCGCGTTCACAACAAAGCCCGAATATAGTTACCTTGATTAGCCAACCAAAGAACAGCCACACACGTCACATGCCTAGCATTCCTAATTTTTACGCAAAGACATTATTGATCGGAACGTGAAAGTCATTGACGAATGTTTCAGTATTGAAATCCCGTTTATTGCTAGAACAATTTGACTAAAATATGATGCTGCCATAAGCAGCAACAGATTTCAGTCAAAATGTTCTCAAAATATTTGGTAAAACTCATGTGATGGCATAGGCATCAACAACATTAGCTCAAACGATTATCAAAATGATTAGCATGGCTCACTAGCATTATATAATATAGTACTTTATACAATTCTGCACAAAGGCGGATACATTTATGTGATGTATATTCAGCAAAGTATTTTAAGCATTGATTTTCCAACAACTGCCATGTCAAGTAATGGTGGGTGGCCGGGTGAAGTCGGAAACGAACAACCAACCACGGCAGTGTACGATTTCGCGTGGCTGTTGAGTTGCGTCGGATCGGGTATCGCCGTATTGGTGTAGCCTTGGATTTAGGCAGCACGACTTGTACAATAACGGCTGTAGTCGTTCGACAAAAATTGTTCTATCTGGTTTCCTGGGTTGTCATAGTTCAATCGTATTCAGAAAGACACTGCTAGACACTTGATCCATTAATGGAGGAATCGAGTTTTAGCTCTGCTCCGCCCATTTTTGCCTAAGCTTCGCCCACACTTCGCCCATGTTGGCATCGATCGATCCCTGAACTCACTGACCATCAATTTCGAGAAAACTACGGTTACGCTGTTGAATATTTTGAAATTAATTTGCCTGGGCGCTGTTGCTGCATAACAACAGCATCCAGTCAAATTAGTTATAAAATAGTCAGCCGCATGTTTATTAAATAGTAATGACATACAATGCGTGCAGCAGCGCTTAGACCGTCATCAATTAAGAATATGTGATAAACTTAGCTACGTCATCCATCATGTAATTGGTTAGGCCTATTATCACGTAATAGACATCCATCGAAAAAGCAAGCATATTCCATGAATGTATGTAAATATGTAAATATACATGTACTGTAACTTTCCAGTTTATCCATCAATCATATAACGTCATAATTAATTATGTGGCGTGTATGATGATGTAATGAATGACGTAGATAAGTTCGTCACGAACGCTTAATTGATGATGGACTAAGCGTTGTTGTACGAAGTGCATGGCTTTACTATTTAATAAACATGTTGTTGCATATTTTGAAACTTATTTGACTGTGGGCTGTTGCCATCATAGCCTACGTGAATAGCTGTTTGAAAATTGGTAGTAAGGGAGTTCAGGGATCGATTGATCCCAACACGGGCGAAGTGTGGGTGGAGCTTTGCTAGAGATTGGCGGGGTATAGCTTTAAGCTGGATTCCTCCATTATTATACACAACCTTGCCCATATTTTCAATTCAGAAGGTATTAAATCAGAGCGATTACTTGACAACTTTCTCAAATACTTTGTCCTTTATATACGACTGCGAACCGGAGAGAACATCTTCATCTACCACTTGGTTAATGTAGATCCGATATTACAGTAAACGTTTAGCATATTTTAATTTAACTGGTTAGAGGTTGTTGTGCAGCAACAACAGCAACAGCCGAACAATCGATGATTGATGGCATATGTATTATTTCTGCGTCTGTAGTAGTGGAAACATCCTGCAGCTGCAATCAGGCCTTGACCAATGTATCTTGTCCTCAGCCAAACCTTTTAGCTTCCTCGTGGCAATCCGTAATCTGAGTGTAACTGGTCCTGGTTTCTTCAGGTCACCTGGCAGCACGCTTAACGGGTTTATGCAATGATGTCCTCTCCTGGCTTTGTTCTTGCTGGCGCCGTGTAGGGCGAACTCCAAGGCTCTCTGTGCTGGTGCATCTTCTGACATCTTTAACACATGGTCAAACATGGACCGTCTTTGCTGGCCGAGCACTATGGACAGTGGTGATGCATTGCACATCGTGCATAGTGCATCTTTGGAAAGTATGCTGTCTGGTCATCAGTGTCCAGTGATTAAAGACATAGTATGCCAATAAATGCAGACATGTATGATTACATATTCTTAGAAGCGCAATCATACAACTGAAAACTTAATCCGGGCGACAAGCAAACATAATTTTTTGACCGGAAAATAATTTTGGACCACCACGATAGCGCGTGGTTTACCCTTTTTGGACATAGCATGCAAGTGTATGATTGGCCTCTCCCAGTGCTTATAGTTTGCATATGTGAGCATGCAGAAGTCCATAAAAACAATCAATTTATACTCTAATTTGTCAGTTAATATTGTTATAATTCTTTGTAAATAAATCATATAGCCATCAATATTGTCGATGCCACCGACACCGCCACTGCCGCTGTGGTGGTCATTGTCACCATCACCTGTTCTCTCTGGAGACCAACGACTGTGCATGGTCATTCATTAATATGTGGCACATCACGGAGTATACTTCATTTTTCTTCTATATGTATGTATGATTACTGTATTCTGCGACTGTAGCAGTAGAAACATGCTACAGCTGCAATTTAAGGAATTTCAATTTCCCTTTCTCCGAAATCTAACAATACTGAACATTCTATTACCTCTGATATAGCTAGCCTGGATAGCTGGGCCCTAGGACTATAGACTTAGTAAGCTTTATCGACTCCTGGAACCGGGTACTCGACTCCCAACTGCCGAGTACCCGTTTGCCATGACGCTCATATTGTTTGCATATCCACCAAACAAGAGATACCCATGGCTTGCCTCCGTGGGGCTGGGAGGCTAGGTCCGTGATAGAATGGTAAGTATTGTTAGATCTCGGAGAAAGGGAAATTGAATCACTGCCCACCCCCACCCCTTTTTCTCCTAAGAAAAGGGAGAGAACTCACGAACACGCATCTCGCCTGAAACACAAATATGCCAAGAGGGTTAACTGCTCTTTGCATATATTAGCCTGGGAATAAGCATGAATATATAAGATGAATGAACATGATCTATAGACATGATACAAAAAACTCTCAATCTTGAATTACCTCATGACATTTGGATTTCAGACGTGGAGCCTCCAACCATTCAGTTGTCCGGCCATCAGTAACACAATCTGGTTGACATCCTCTCGCTCCACCATGTCTGCTTCTTAAATCTTTCTTACAAATGCCAAAAAATGGAGAAGAGCAGTGTGGTCGTATAGCTATCGTTTCAAAACAGCTAAAGCGAGTGGATTGGCGGAGTCTGACACATCCCTCATATAGTAATCCATGAAAGAGGACTCACAGTGCCATTGTGTTACAGCCATGATGTCCTCTAACGGCTATTCCTCTAACATCGTGTGCCCTTGCGCATTCCACCTGGTGCCCAGTCACAATCTCACGGGTAGTCTGAATGCATTCGACTATCCAACGAGAGATAGAATTCATGGATGTGGCACCATATGGATTTTTATGGCAGATCCACAGATGTCTATCATTCGACCGTAACGAGCCTGTCCATTTCTTGTACTTAGTCAAAGCACGGACCGGGGACCAGACACAGGCATCACGATCAAACCTAGTTAGTTTCGGTATAATGATCGGTTTGCCAGGATATCTCAAAGATTGATTCTTTGACATAAACTCTGCTCTTGGCAGTAGACGCAGACCCTCTCCGGAGATAATAAATCGGTCCCTCTCTACTGAAAGTGCCTGGATATCACTGCGCCTTCTAGCTGAGGAAGCTGCCAATAGAAAGACCGCCTTTAGAGTCAAATGCTTCAGACTAGCCGAACGCAATGGTTCGATAGGGTGCTTGGCCAGTACATTAAGCACTAAAGATAGACTCCAGGCAGGAATGACCACCAGTTATCTCGGTCGGAGATTGCTCATTCCCTTCACCATCACATTCAACTGGGCCACGTCTGGACTATCCCTGTTGGCTAGACAAGGGATAATTGATGCCAAAGCTGACTTGTATCCAGCAATTGTGACAGGAGCTAGTCCTGAAAAGAACAGCTCACTGAGAAAGCCTGCTATTTGCTGAATAGTGGATTGAATGGTATCAATACCCTTTTCTTCAAACCAGTCTGCAAATCTGTTAACCTTGTTGTTATATGACTTGAAGGTTGACCTCCTTCTCGCAGCTGCGATGAAATCTGCAGCTTGTCGAGAAAAGCCTTCCGACATGGAACGTTGTTTGATAACATAAACGCAGTCAATTTTAACATTTCGGGATGCTCATATAGGAAGCGTCCCTTGGCCTGGGAGATTATGTTCGGAATCTCGGGTAACTGCACTGGATTTTCCACCAGCAGATCTAGAAGATCCATGAACCACACCCTGCTGGTCCAAAATGGCGCAATTAGCAGAACCAGGCACGGTTCCTCCATGATCTTCACCAATATCTTCGGTAGAAGAATGGTGGGTGGGTACGCGTAAGCGTGCATCCCTCTCCAGCTTATCGCCAGAGCATCTGTATCGACGGCATTTGGATCTGGAATCGGCGAGACATAAGTCATGATTTGAACATTTTCCTTTGTGGTGAACAAGTCCACGTTGGGTTTTCCCCAATGCTCGAAGATCCTGTGAAGAACTGGAGGGTTGAGTGACCATTCTGTTGGCAGAATTCTCTGTCTGCGAGACAAAGCATCCGCCAAATGTTCAATCGCCCAGGAATGTGAGCTGCTTTCAAAACAACCGAGTAATTCCTGCACCATTGAATCAAGTGCCACACTTTGCTACATAGTGTGGGTGACTTGATCCCGCCTTGGCGATTTATGTATAATACTACTGTCGAGTTGTCCGACCGTATCAATATCGCCTTACCCCTGACTTTTGGAAGAAACTTTTCCAATGCCAGTTCCACTGCCATCATTTCCTACAGATTGATATGCAGCTCTCTTGGAGAGTCCATGTGCCCGAGACCTTGTGTTCTCCCAGGCAGCCCCCCCCCTATTCCTCCAGCGATGCATCCGTGTACACGGACAGCTGGGGGTGGGGTAGGTGCAGCGAAACTCCTACTAGGAGATTCTGACGCCTTTTCCACCATGCAAGATGCGACATTATTGGCTCCAAAACTGCACCAGTTTCGACAGTGGTTCTGTTCTCTGTTTCCACAGAGACATCAGATACAACTGGATAGGTCTTCCCATCAGAGCAGCGTACGGGAGTACCTGCTCCATGGAGACCATCATGCCCAGCATCTGAAGAAACCGCCTCGCCTGAATGTGGTTTCCCAATCGAAAACTCTTGAGGATGGCTAACAGAGACATCACCCTGGGCTCTGACGGGTAAACCCTGCCCTCCTTTAGATCGAATCGCATCCCTAAATAAACGAAATCTTGAGTGGGTGTCAATTCGGATTTCTCCTTGTTGACTATCCAGCCTAGATCGGAAAGTAACTTCAGAGTCAGAGCAGTATCCACCTCTAACTTGGCTGATGTGTCTGCTTTGATCAGCCAATCGGCTATGTAGGTGTGAAGCGCCACGTTCTCTTTTCTGAGAAACGCTGTCACTGCAAGGACCACTCTGGTGAAAACCCGTGGAGCTGTCGACAGGCCGAATGGGAGGACCATAAACTCCCATACTTGATTCTGAAACGTAAATCTCAGAAACCTGTGACAACTGCTGTTCATTGGAATGTGGAAATATTCATCTTTCAGATCGATCCATACACACCACATTCCCTTCCTCAATCCTGCCATTACCGACTTCGGAGTTTCCATCTGAAACAGAGACGTATGGATAAACCAATTTAATGGCCTGAGATTAAGTATGTGTTTCCATCCCCCTGTGCTCTTGGGGACAAGAACATGTTTGAATAGAAGCATGGAGTGTTGTGGTTTGCTGATTTTATTGCTCCCTTCAGAAGCAAACCTGACACTTAGTTTTTAATGGCTTCTAACTTGTCTGGTTCACTTGGTACGGGTGCCCACACAGGTGCTAAAGACAGATTCTGTGGTGGAAAATCCCACCACTCCGGCAGGTACCCCTGGGATAACCATCCCAGGACCAGACTGTCTGACGTCACACCTCGCCAAGCCTCGACGAAACGCATGAGCCGTCCACCCACTATAGACGCATCTACGCCTAATGGGGGTGTCCGGCTCGTGCTCCGAACTCCCCCCTCTCTCTCTCTCTCTCTCTCTCTCTTGACGAGAGAGAGTGAGAACCATTTCAGTCTTGTCTTGGCCGGTCCAACTGGCACCGCTGTTCCTGTCCCTCAGGTACGATCCGCTCCCTTCTTTCCGCCCTTTGAGGACTTACCCTTCCCCATCCCCTTGACCTTCCCGCCTCTCGGGCGATTAGGAGCAACATTGTGGATGGTAGGGGCCTCCACAACCTTCTTGGCCTTCTTCGCCGGAAGCGGCTGAGAAAACTCAGTAGAAGCAGAAGCAGCACTAGGCTTAGCTTTCGCCTTGCTTTTGTGCTTTTTCTGCTTCTTAGAAGGTTGCCCAGTTAGCGGCTTGGCTACAGCCCCTAGTTAGTGCGCTTGATGTACTAGCTCTAGCTGCAGATTAACCACCAACCGATTCTGCGCAATGCTGGCCATGTACTCTTGGCCGCCAAAGATGCTAGGGCCTGTAAGGGGCGTCCCACGAAGACGCTCCCTGACGGCAGTAGCTGGACGCATATGGCCAAGGACAATCTGCCTCCTGGACTTTGTCACACGCACCTGTACCCTTGCCAATGCGTCCATAGACAGCACCAGGCCGTCATTAACGCACGAACGTGCCACAGGTGGCACAGAGTGGCCTGTCCCCACTTCAGCCCACACCGACTGAGGAAGGCGATAAGAGTGGTTGACAGCACTCATTGCTGCCCTCACCCCCTCATCACATAGAGACAGGACTTCATCATGGTGTACCTTACCTTGTCCACCAGTGCTGGGGCGGGGCCACCCACTCCAACACTCTGGACACCCAGTACCTAGCGGTCACCCTCGGTGACCGTCGGGACAACAGCATACATGTCGTATTCCCCCCCCCCCCCGTGGAATACGACACCTCGCCCGCACCTCCCTGGAGGCCGCAGGAATCTGGCCCTTGGCCAGGAGTTGCTATAAATAGCATCCAGCAACTCCATAAACCTTGGATCCAGTCCAATAGACTGGATCCGGGCTGCGGGCAAGATCCGCGTCCTAATCGATGCCACCGATGGACGGGGTGCATCCTCCTCGGTCGGGGTCGAAACGACAGACGGGTCTACCCTGGCTAGACAATCCAGAGCCTCAGACCAATCTATCTCCAAGGAGGACGCTCCCGTGAACACGTCATGCATTGACATGTTCACGGCCCTACTAGCAATGGCCTCCCGGCTAGGAGCTATTGCTGATACGCCAGGAACCCCGGTACCGTACGATTCCGCTGCCACCCCCATGGAACACACCAGTCCATGAAGTAGGCCCGCATGGAAAACCATGCGGACCCGTAGCGGTTGAAGAACCGTGGCCAAACACGGGCACCAACAGCACCCCATGTCTGACCGTCGAACCAGGTGAGAGAGGTGAGTACCATGCCTGGCCAGCCACACCCGTCACCGTGTCGGTTGATGCCAAACCAACCATCATGGGACCGGTGCCCGGTACCAGAGTGACCTCAACCATGGGCGGAGCCGCTGCCCTGGCTTGCGCTAAGCCAGACAGATTAAGGACGGTTCCATCCAGGACGGAATCGACCCCCATGCTCTCCACCCGCGGAATCACAGGCTACAGCAATCCCTCCTCCTCTGCTTCCTCATCTTCAGACCCCGAAGCGTCCTCACCAGACGAGGAAACCATGCCTGACAGACCGCCACTGCTACTGGACCACATGGAGGTGGCCGCAGAGAGACAGAGCCCATCAGGCCGGAGCCCGGCGGGACTGTCAGTGGGGCGTGCGAGATGGCTCCCTCAGTGACCAGCCCAGAACCCTGTCCAAGGACAGGGTCCGAATCAAACACGGGAAGAGACTGCCCTACAACTTTTGGCAGCAGGGACGACACCAGCGTGGGCAGAACGCTATGCAAGAATCCTTGCATAGCAGGACTAAACCACGCCGGCGGTGCCATCTCCGCCACCTCTGGTTGCAGACGTGGAATTCTCCCAAGGGCCGAAACGGATGCTCAACGATTTGCTTTCAGACCGCCTGACCCCGCATCATACCCTGCCAAGTCCTTCTGGGCAAGGAACTTAAGCATCATATCGACCGACCACAATGCGCAAACGTTACACCTACTGTCAAGTTTACACTTAGTACAGCGGAAACAGACATGGTCCTTGGTCCTTCACGAATTTGTGGCACTCGTCACATGATGGCGGGGCTGGCTTGGCCTATAAATAAGCACAAACCTACAATAAGCAAGCGGAACGAAACAGGAATGGAAGCCAGACAATTAATTTTCAAATATTTTGATCATAAATTAACTGTTAACCCTCCCACACCCCACCCCGCAACTTTAAAGCAAAGATCGCATTGATTATGAAGACAAGAACGAAGCAGGCAATAATACACCAATACACTGATCCTCAAGGATGTATAATGGAACCAGGAATCATATCGCATAGCATTCGGGGTATATTTACTAATCAATATAAATTATACTTCTAATGAAGGCCAAAACGATATGTGAAGAAACAACAAAATGTAAACAAACTGCTGTAGCACACGGTAAAACCGCAGACCACACATCTAAATCAAGAATTTTGAAACCACTGATCATTTTAAACAGATCGTGATAACACGCAAAACTTGAAAATTCCAAAGTTTTTCTGGTAACAAATAAAGTATGCAGCACCCAGAATCAGATGCGCGAATTAATGAAACGGGTGTGACGTCACCCGCTCGGATCTTACAGAGAACGACGTCAGCCGATTTTCATGTTAAAACACTGTAAAGCCAACACCTTATTTCATATCTGCCGATCGCATGTTGGGGTTTAAAGGAAGGCAATCAATCTGGCATATTTCGTTGTTAACACACGTCCCAGATTCATTGGGTTTAGAAATTGGAACATGCGACACAGACGAAATTTTGACGACCTAAGTCTTTTAACTATGGAATAATATGGAAATATACGACCTGGTTAGCAATCGGCTGCATCCATGGTAATCCAATATATCCTTAGAGAGCGCACAAAGCTATCAACAATTACACAGAAAAAGACTTAATATTCTTCTTCTTCTTTCTTCTTCTTTTCGTTCGCTGATCATACCGCCATTCCTGTAAGTGACTATCGACATGATCATAAGTGTTAAGTGCGTGGATCCATGCTTTAATAGAGTGCGCCGTGTGGCCTGGTACCTCCGTCTTCAGCACTCGAGGTTTCTGTCAGGGTTACCTCACCCTTACCTCCTTTAGTCGCCTCTTACGACACGCAGAGGATACGGAAGGTGTATTCTAAGCCCCACCTACAGGGCAAGGCTTAATATAATCTCAAGACTCCAACTGCACAAAAAGCATGTGTCTCTTGTTGCTATGCAAACAAGGGTGAGCTTCATGGCAAACGGGTACTCGGTAGTTGGGAGCTGAGTACCCGGTTCCAGGAGTAGGTAAAGCTTACTAAGTCTATAGTCCTAGGGCCCAGCTATCCAGGCTAGCTGTATCAGAAGTAATAGAATGGTGAGTATTGATCGAAGGAGAACAGTCCTTCTTCGCTTCTGCCCACTGTGTCTTGTCCTCAGCCAAAATCCTTAGCTTCCTCAGGTTCATTCTTGACTTGAGTGTACAGAGTCGTGCTTTCTTGAGGTCACCTCTTAGCATGCTTAGCAGTTTTATGCAATGACGTCCTCTCCTGGCTTTGTATTTGCTGGCTCCGAGTAGGGAGAATTCCAAGGCTCTCTGTGCTGGTGTGTCTTCTGGCATCCTTAGCACATGGCCAAACATGGATCATCTTTGCTGGGCGACTTTTACAGACAGCGGCGGCGTATTACACATCTTGTATAGTGCATCGTTGGAAATTATGCTCTCTGGCCATCGGTGCCCAGTGATGGTACGTAGGTGTTTGCGGTGGCTAACTGTCCAGTCATTTATGAAATTCGACTACTATGATCTCATGTTAAGATATTGGATTGTATGTGATCTTTGATTGCACTGATATTAGTTTTCACTTGTGGCAAGTGTCTATCCGTGCAAAATATCTTCACAAATGTCTAGATTCACAAGTGCAAGTTTCGGATGAACTATAACTTTGTAGATCTCCATCGATAATGATATCTCAGAACATATTAAGGAAAGCTGCCATTTTGCAGCCAGCCTGGATTAGTATATACGCAATGCAAGCTTCGCATGCTATGACATCATTACATTAGAAAACTAAGACATTATATCTTGAGCAAAGTACGAAAACATATGATGTTTATTTAGACATGGACAGATGTTATTAAGACCAACCGTTTTAATGAACCAACATCTTTTGACTCCAAAAAGAATTTTTTATGGTAAGTGATATTTATTAGGTGCCTATCGATCGTTAATAACTACTTTAACTCGTTTCTGATGAAGCCAGCCAAAGCCAGCCCATGCATTGGTCTTACGGAATGTCTATTTGCAGGCCAAGAGAAGACTAATTTTAATACTTACCACAAGGAATACTGGCTCAGTAATCGAGCCAGACATTTTAGTGGTAAGATTTCGAAAATAGTCTTCTGTTGGCCTGGAAATGTGCATTCCACAAGGAAATATTTTGATTTTCTTGAGCAAGTAAAAGGTTGACGTTTTGTTCTAAGGTCTATATTGTAGTCAGAATTTATCTTACTGTGAGCCTACTGCTGAATGAAATGAGATTATGTCATACTTATTGTCTTAGGCATGCTTTCGAATATGAACGCGGTATGTTGCATAATATTAGACTTTTATGAGTCTTACATTACTTTCATAAATAACTTAAGCTGTTTCCAAAGCAAAAACAGAAACATGTTAGTATATTTTTATGAGATATTAGAAATGCTATGTTGAATGTTTTAAACATAATTGGATTGGAAGCCATTGTTGCCTTAGGCAGTCAATGAACCATTGCAGTTTTATCTATGCTCCGCCCATCCCTAGCTGAGCTCCACCCACGCTTCACCTGCACTGAGATCGATCGATCGCAGAATGTCCTGGCTATCAATTTACAGGAAACTATACAGACAGGCTGTTGAATAATTTGAAACTATTATGACTCGGAGCCATTGCTGCAAATATTCACAGAATGTTTAGTAAATAGCAAAGACATACAATTCGAAATACAACAATAGTCTGTCTTCAATTATGTGTTCATGATGTACTTATCAAAGTCATTCATGACGTCATTTATTATGACATCATCATACATGTCACGTAGTTTATTATGATGCCATATCATGAATGTTTAAATTGGAATGGCCCATCATGTTCTAAATATTCATCACATTCGTGTTATGTTATTTCTGAGTTGTACTGCAGCAGTCTAGCTAACAATGGAACATAACCAGAACTTTTAATGGGCAGGCAGAAAGTTTGATGGATGGATTAATTGGCCTTTCCAATGTTAGTCATGTCACGGCCAGGTTTATCTAAGCTCCAACCACACCTCACTCATGGTGGGAGCAGTCGATCTCTGAACTCCCTGACTATCCATTTCCAGAAATCTATACAGGTAAGCCATTAAATATTTGTGAACCAATTGGACTGGGTGCTGTTGCTGCCTTTGGCAGAAACAGCATTCAGTCGAATTAATTTCAAAATATTTAGCAGCATGTTTGTTAAATAGTAGAGATATACAATTTGGACACAACATGTCAGAGTATTAAGAGTTAAAGACAGGCCATATAGATTCATTTATAACGTATTGATTATGATGTCATGCTACACACCACTTAGTTAATAATGACATCATATGATGTCAGACGATCGATGGAGAAACTTGGACAAGTCTATTGGTGGAAGTCGAAGTGCATACATGGACAGAGAACCCTACAACAACAATGTTATATATACTTCACATTATGTGCAGAAATCTGACTTTTTGCTTTTCAAAAGCAATGTATGTTCAGTTGAGACAATCCTGATGAATTCTCCAAATATTTACTGGCGCAAGAGTATTATGGCATACAACATTGATTTCCATATACTTATGTAGGCCTCATCCCTCTATGATGGCATCATGTCAAGATTTATATACCAATGGCTATAAGTTCTGGCACTATTTTTGTAAATTACAGAGTTTGGCTCAAACACAGTAGTGTAAGTTTTCATGCCAGCACTTGTTCTATTATAATCTGATTGGATTTAGTAAGGATTAATTAACACACGCTTGCAGACTTAATATAAGCATAGACGATCAGATAGATTGTAAAACGTGCTGTATGACTCGCACACATGCAATCAATTCACCTTTACAGAGTATCCATCTATCATCTGATGCCATATGGCATCATAATCATCTAAGTTACGTGTAGGATGACGTCTTAATCATTACATCATAAATGAGTCTATTTGTCCCGTCTTTAACTCTTAATAGGCTGACACATTGTACAGATTGTATTCTCTACTATTTAATACACATGCTGCTGAATATTTTGAAGCTAATTTAACTGGATGCTGTTGCTGCCAGACAGCAACAGCACCCAGTCAAATTAGTTCCAAAATATTCAATAGCTTACTGGCATAGTCTTCTGGAAATTGATATTTAGGGAGTTTGGCGATTGATCAATCCCAACAGGAGCGAGGTATGTATGGCTAGAGCTTGGCTAGAGGTGGGTGTGCCATAAGTAAAAATACAAAAGCTCATTGTCTGGTAAGCATGATCATATAGACACTAATAGACACTGATTTAAGCGTCCTGTCATTAACTATTACCAATAGACCTTTCCAGTTTATCCATCCATCATATAACCTTATAATCAACTACATGGCATGCATGAGGATGTCACAATCAATAATATTGGTTAACTTTATCCCAACACATCTCCGGCTTCATGATGCACAGTTGGGATATGTTCAAAATGCATACCTTTCCAAAGTGCTGATAGCGGATGTGAGCTACTGATCCGTTTACCTTGAACACCTCATATTCAGGGTCATTAGGTATCTAGGACGTTTAAGCACTTTTAGACAACACTTAGGGTGTTCCCGGTAATGTTCGGCAATATTCGTAAATGCTAGGTGATCTCCACAAACCTTAGGTAATGTTCAGCCAACGAACGTGTGACTATCTCACCCCTTTACTTCTCTGATCGTTGATTACTGATGTGTGACGAAAAAGATCCTGTACACATTGTTGTTTTGAGCGATTCCTCGCGCTGTATTAACCACCTTATGCTGGCGTCGTACGTGCTGAGTTTTCGTGTTTCTGTATGTAGGCTACTCACTCGTTCTTTCATTTGTTGAGCTTAGCCAAACACTTAATCAAGATTCGACGCTAACACACAGACAAACAGACAAACAGACAGACTAGGTTAACTGAATCCATCTATATGCTGGCGAAAGTCCTAATTTTCGCCACCAAAAAAAACGTACCATTCGTACACTTAATGGACTTTAAAATGTTCATGAATATTTTACACGAGCTTTAGTACGATACACAGGGTTCAGTGATGTGTAATCAGCATAAGTAACGTCGCACTTTCCTGCTTGGCAAAACTGGTGATCGCTTGAGGTATCTAGATATTTACCATTTTGATCCTGAAATGTCAAACACGAAAACCTCTTTACAACTTAACAACTATTCTGTTGAATATTTTGAAAGTAATTCGTCTGAGAGCTGTTGCTGCCTATGGCAGCAACCGGTTCCTGTCAAATTAGTTTCGTAATATTCAACAGCTTACCTGTATAGTTGCATTGAAATTGAAATTCTGGAAACTCAGAATTCAAAGGGTTAAAAGCTGAATTTTTGCTTTTCCCCGGGGCTTACATTTTCATAGACTAGCGAATAGGGCTGAGTGAATACTAGAATTGATTAGATTAAATTCCAATATTTTAGTATTTTGATTCGTGGTTTATCTTATGAACTTATGATTTACGATTACAATGGGAAACCAAGGTACCAAGACTCAAACTGATTATACCATAATAGTTGCGACCGGAGATAGGCGAAACGCAGGTACGGACTCAAACTTTAAAATCATCCTGCACGACGAAAACGGAAATAAATCTCCGGAATACACTGTCAACAACCCATTCCGGAATAACTTTGAACGCGGTAAAGTTGACCGATCCGACGTGACCCTACCCGAAACTACCCGTGCCGAGTTTGGAAAGGTAGTGAAGATCGAGTTTTGGCGCGATGACAGGGGATTCGCATCCGATTGGTACTTGGATCGGATAGAAGTATATGATTTCAGAGCAACCGAAACATTCATCTTTCCTGTTTTCAGGTGGGTGAAAGCTCACCATCGCTACGTCATTAATCACCTGGACACAGCGTTACCCCAGGATGATGAAAACAAGGAACAACGTCAGATGGAACTGGATGATAAAAAGAAAGTCTACGTGCTCACACAAAAGGTGGACAATGGCCCCGCCCAGGTAAGGCGTGTTTCAATAGCTAGTAAATAATACCTTAAAAATAATTAGACCTAAATTGCTGTGTCAAGTACGTTCTGCGTGAGCGCTACACGATCAATTCATTCGCCCTAGCAACACTAGAACACATTCATTATTGTGACAGAAAGATTGTGCATAATATGCTGAAATTACTTTATCCGAAAGCCGCTGCTGGCAACAATTTGCAGTCAAGTTAATTTCAAAATATTAACCAGCTTTTCCGTAAATTCGCTTTGAAAATGAGATATATGAGATTTCACGGATGAAAGCGTTAATTTTGAAGGCATAAACATCCGGTGTCCGGTAGTCCTTTTTGAGAAAAAAATTAATTATGCGCATACAATTATAACTCGAGGTTGATGGCAACGGCCTTGGTTGCGCTAAAATGTGGGACAAATGCGATCAGCAGGTTTTTTTTAATATAGCGCGCGCATGTACGCACGCACACACATACGAACGAACGCATACGAACGAACGCACAGACACACGCACGGACAATAATAATAATAATAATAATAATAATAATAATAATAATAATAATAATAATAATAATAATAATAATAATAATAATAATAATAATAATAATAATAATAATAATAATAAATATAGCCGCAAGCGGAGATGCAAGCGGCTAGCATCATGGTCGCTAGGACGAGAACCCGCTCTTATAGGACGACTTTCTCAAATTTCTCAAGTATGAATTAAAGTACAAATGTCATCAATAAACATGTAAAATGAAGTGGTGTATTCATGAAAATAGCATTTAAAAGATCTAAATAGCCCATATAGTCCATTCAAATTGTCAATCAACCCGATACAAATTGCAACAGAATTTGTTTCACTTGCATCATGTGAAGGGGTGCACCGAGAATGCCTGAAAAAAATCTACCAAGATGTACACGGTGGAAGCGCCTGAAAATGGATTATTATACAAATTAGGGTCCGCCATCATGAAAAAAAGCTATTTTCAGTAATGACTTTCTTATTACTCATCCAAATTGGTTCAATCGATTTTCCAATCCTATGTTTTGAAGGCCAAGGATTTATTTGCAGGCATTATCGCAGACTATCGAGTATGTCTTTCCCAGAGCAGTTGCATGTGTGTACCTTGTGTTGATGTAGCTGGCATACAGCTGGCAAATGCGCTGTCCAGAACTCAAGTCCATTTGGCCAAGGTACGCGCTGTAGCAAGTCACCTCCATCCAAGACATATGGTGTGCTAACTGCCAACTCCTCAGATGACTGATCAAGCGAATGAAGCCCTGGACCCTCTTCTCGTTGTTTAGAGGACTCCGCGTGATTATTTTGGACGATGTTCCATATAGTATCTGCAAGTACCGGCTTGTTTTCCTGTCTTGGTGGCAATGATGAGTCGAAAAGGGCTGGAGGATAAGTAGACAGTTAACACTTGAAGAGTGACCCAGGATATTTCCAGTTTGTTATTCACAGCAAAGACCACAAGTCGCTGAAATAGCAATACGTGGATCAGTCTGTAACATCTCTCCATGGACATTGATGGCTGTTTTTGTAGCTAATGTAACAGCGTGATCTTTGCGATCAAATGTGAAGTCCTGTACCTTTTCACCTTTCAGTGCACATAATAAGTTTTTCCTACTTGTCTTGCAGTATCAACATTGACTGATTTTGTTGCCACTACTCCGCCCACAATATTGTGCAGAGATGGATCAGAAGCAAATGGGTCGCACTCCTTCAATACTTCAAGCAGAACAAACGTGCCCTTGACATCTCTTGTCTGCCTGGACATTGACAAGTCCCTGTGCTGTTCACTGGTGGAATATTATATACCAGTCAACTGTTGCATGACAAGCTTTATGTCCGCACATGCTGGCATTTACATAACTCAGACTAATCGTTGATTCGCCTTCGATCAATACTCACCATTCTGTTACTTCTGATATACAGCTGGCCTTGACAGCGGCTCTAGGATTATAGACTTAGAAAGCTTTACCGACTGCTGGGAACCGGGTACTCGGCTCCCAACTGCCGAGTACCCGTTTACCATAGAGCTCATTCTTGTTTGCATAGCAACAAGAGCAATACATGCTTTTTGCAGGAGAAGATTTTTAGTGTCTTTTGTTAAAGAAATCTAAGTCTTTGTCTGTGAAGTGATAGTTTGTGCATTCTTGAGGATTTAACTGGATACTATGGAGAATACCGCCTATGAAAACCAGGTTGTATCATTCTTTATTATCCATAGTTAAAAGACTTAGGTCTCTAAATTTCGCTGTGTCGCATGTCCTGATTTCTGACCCCAGAGAATCTGGGACGTGTGCTAACAACGATATATGCCAGACGATCGCCTTCTTTAACCCCAACAGGCGATCGGCAGATATGAAAATAGGTGTTTGCTACGGTATTTCTAACACGAATATCGGCTGACGTCGTTCTCCGTAGGATCCGAGCGGGTGACGTCACACCCGGTTCGCTCGGATGTTTATGTGAAGAAAATTTTTTCATTAATTCGCGCATCTCGTTCTGGGTGCTGCGTACTAAAAATGGTACCGGAAACTTTAAGATGTTCAAATTTACGTGCGATCACGATCGGTTTGCAATGATCGGTGGTTTCAAAATTCTTGAGTAGATGCGTGGTCTGCGGTTTTACCGTGTGATACAGCAGTTTGTTATACATTTTGTTGTTTTCTTCACATATCGTTTGGCTTTCGTTAGGGAGTATAATTTATATTGATTGGTAAATATACCCCGAATGCTATGCGATATGATTCCTGGAGCCGTTACACATCCTGGAGGATCTAATATGGGTGTGTTTTATGCCCGCTTCGTTCTTGTCGTCATAATCAATGCGATCTTTGTTGTAACGTGGCGGGGTGGGGTGCGGGAGGGATACGGTTAATTTATGAGTCAAATTATTTGAAAATTAATTGTCTGCCTTCCATCAGGGTCTCGTTCCGCTTGTAATTGTAGGTTTGTGCTTATTTTATAGGCCAAGCCAACCCTGCCATCATGTGACGAGTGCCATAAATGTGTACGAGTCGTATTTAAGGACCATGTCTGCTTTAGGTGTTCGCCCTGTAACCTAGACCATAGGTGTAATGTGTGCGCAGTGTGGTCCGTGGATATGATGGTTAAGTTCCTTGCCCAGAAGGACTTGGCTGGGTCTGACGCGGGGTCAGGCGGTCCGAGAGTAAATCGTGGAGCGCCCGGTTCGGCCGGTGGGGGTGTTCCACGTCCCCAGCTGGAGGTGGCGGAGATGGCACCGCCGGCGTGGTTTGGTCCGGCTATGCAGGACAGGGTTCTGGACTGGTTTCCGAGGGGGCCGTCTTGTACGGACCCCTGGCAGTCCCGTCTGGCTCCGGCCAGACGGGTTCTGTTTCTCTGCGGCCACCTCCGGGTGGTCCAGTAGCGGTGTCCGGTCCGTCAGGTGTGGGAGCCGTCCGCCAGGACGGCTCCACGGTTTCCTCGTCTAGTGACGACTCTTCGGAGTCCGAAAACGAGGAGGCCGAGGAGGAGAGGTTGCTGCGGCCTGTGATGCCGCAGGTGGAGAATATGGAGGTCGATTCCGTCCTGTACGGAACCGGCCTCCATTTGTCTGGCTTGGCGCAAGCCAGGGCAGTGGCTCCGCCTGTGGCTGAGGCTAATCTGGCACCGGGCACCTGTTCCGTGACGGTTGGTTTGGCACCAGCCGACACGGTAACAGGTCGGCAGGGCCGGGCGTGGTACTCACCTATCTCGCCTGGTCCGGCAGTCGGACGTGGGGTGCCGTTGGCGCCCGTGTCTGGCTATGGTTCCGCGAATGCTACGGGTCCGTACGGTTTTCCGTGCGGGCCTACCCCATGGACCGGAGTGTTTCATGGGGTGGCGGCGGAACCGTGTCGTACCGGAGTGCCTGGCGTGTCAGCCGTGGCTCCTTGCCGGGAGGCCGTGGCTGGCAGGCCCGTGAACACGTCAACCGGTGACGTGTTTGCGGGTGTGTCTTCATCGGAGATAGATTGGTCAGAGGCTCTGGCATGGCTAGCCAGGGTTGACCCGTCTGTGGTTTCGGCCACGGCCGATGAAGATGCGCCCCGTCCGTCGGTTGCGTCGATCAGGAAGGGGATTTTGCCCGCAGCCCGGATCCAGTCTGTGGGACTGGATCCACGGTTCATAGAATTGTTGAAGGCTATTTATAGCAAACAACTTATGACCAAGGGTCAGCTCCCTGCGGCCTCCAGGGAGGTACGGGCAAGATGTCGTATTCCGCGGGGGGAATACGACAGATATGGTGTAGTCCCGTCGGTCACCGAGGATGACCGATGGGTACTGGGCGTTCAGAGTGCCAGGGCGGGTGGCCCCGGTCCGGCACTTGTGGACAAGGCTCAGGTACATCAAGAGGAAGTCCTGTCCCTATGCGATGAGGGTGTGAGGGCAGCTATGAGTGCTGTCAACCACTCGTATCGTCTCCTTCAGTCGGTGTGGGCTGAAGCGGGGGCAGGCCACCCTGTGCCACCTGTGGCGCTTTCGTGCGTAAATGACGGCCTGGTGCTGTCTATGGACGCATTGGCAAGGGTGCAAGCGCGAGTGACAAAATCCAGGAGGCAAATGGTCATTGACCATATGCGTCCAGCTACGGCAGTCAGGGAGCGTCTTCTTGGGATGTCCCTGACAGGGCCTAGCATCTTCGGTGGCAAGGCGCAGTCCATCTTAGAGGATACAGCCAGTATCGCTCAGAATCGGTTAGCGGTCAACCTGCAGCTAGAGCTCGTGCGGCAAGCGCACACACTAGGGGCTGTAGGGAAACCGCTAGCGGGACAACCTTCAAAGAAGCAGAAGAAGCATAAGGGCAAGGCGAAAGCTAAGCCTGTTGCGACTTCTGCTTCAGCTGGCTTTTCTCAGCCGCCGCCGGCAAAGAAAGCCAGGAAGGTTGTAGAGGCGCCTACCCTCCCCAAGTTTGCTCCTGACCGCCCTAGAGGCGGGAAGGGCAAGGGGAAGGGGAAGGGGAAGTCCTCAAAGGGCGGACAGAAGGGGCCGGATCGTACCTGAGGGTACGAGAGCTCCCTTCATATCCGTCTGGACCGCGCCTGTGCGACAGGAACAGCGGTGCCAGTTATACCCGTCGTGCCTACAACGAAATGGTTCTCACTCTCTCTCGTTAAGAAAGAGTGGGGGTGGGGGCGGACTGCGAGCCGGACAACCCCGTTAGACGTCGAGGCGTCTATGGTGGGTGGAAGGCTCATGCGTTTCGTCGAGGCCTGGCGAGGTGTGACGTCAGACAGTTTGGTCCTGGGATGGTTATCCCAGGGTTACATGCCGGAGTGGTGGGACTTTCCACCACAAAATCTGTCTTTGGCACCTGTCTGGATACCCGTAACAAGGGAGCCAGACAAGTTAGAAGCCGTTCAAAAGGAAGTGTCGGGTTTGCTTCTGAAGGGAGCAATAAAACCAGCAAACCGGAACACTCCAGGCTTCTATTCAAACATGTTCCTTGTCCCCAAGAGCACAGGGGGATGGAGACCCATACTCAATCTCTGGCCATTAAACTGGTTTATCCATACGCCTCAGTTCCAGATGGAAAGGCCGAGGTCGGTAATGGCGGGATTGAGGAAAGGAATGTGGTGTGTATCGATCGATCTGAAAGATGCATATTTCCACATTCCGATGAACAGGAGTTGTCACAGGTTTCTGAGATTTGCGTTTCAGAATCAAGTAGGGGAGTTTATTGTTCTCCCATTTTGGCGGTGACAGCGTTTCTCAGAAAAGAGAACGTGGCGCTACACACCTACATAGACGACTGGCTGATCAAGGCAGACTCGGCAGCCAGGTTGAACGTGGATACTGCTCTAACTCTGAGGTTACTTTCAGATCTAGGCTGGATAGTCAACGAGGAGAAATCCGAGTTGACGCCCACTCAACATTTCGTTTATTTGGGGATGCGATTCGATCTCGAGAAGAGCAGGGTGTACCCGTCAGAGCCCAGAGTGGTGTCTCTGTTAGCCATCCTCAAGAGTTTTCGAGTGGGAAACCACATTGAGGCGAGGCGGTTTCTTCAGATGCTGGGCATGATGGTCTCCATGGAGCAGGTTATCCCGTACGCTGCTCTAATGCAAAGGCCTATCCAGTTGTATCTGATGTCTCTGTGGAAACAGAGAACAGAACCCCTGTCAAAACTGGTACCAGTTTTGGAGCCGATAATGTCGCATCTTGTATGGTGGAAGGAGCGTCAGAATCTCCTAGTAGGGGTTTCGCTGCACCTACCCCACCCCCAGCTGTCCGTGTACACGGATGCATCGCTGGAGGGGGTGGGGTGCCTGCCTGGGAGAACACCAGGTCTCGGGCACATGGACTCTCCCGGAGAGTCAGCTGCATATCAATCTGTTGGAAATGATGGCAGTGGAACTGGCGTTGGAAGAGTTCCTTCCGATGATCAGGGGCAAGGTGATATTGATACGGTCGGACAATTCGACAGTAGTATCATATATAAATCGCCAAGGCGGGACCAGGTCGCCCACTCTGTGTATCAGAGTGTGGCACTTGATTCAATGGTGCAGGAATTACTCGGTTGTTTTGAAAGCAGCTCATATTCCTGGCCGATTGAACATTCTGGCGGATGCTTTGTCTCGCAGACAGAGAATTCTGCCAACAGAATGGTCCCTCAACCCTCCGGTTCTGCGACGGATCTTCGAGCATTGGGGCAAATCCAACGTGGACTTGTTCGCCACAAAGGAAAATGCACAAATCATGACATATGTCTCGCCGATTCCGGATCCAAATGCCGTCGATACAGATGCTCTGGTGATAAGTTGGAGAGAGATGCACGCTTACGCGTACCCACCCACCATTCTTCTACCGAAGATATTGATGAAGATCAGGGAGGAACCGTGCCTGGTCCTGCTAATAGCACCATATTGGCCCAGCAGGGCGTGGTTTACGGATCTTCTAGATCTGTTGGTGGACAATCCAGTGCAGTTGCCCGAGATTCCGAACATAATCTCCCAGGCCAAGGGACGCTTCCTACAGGAGCGTCCCGAAATGTTCAAATTGACTGCGTGGATGTTATCAAACAACGTTCCACGTCGGAAGGCTTTTCTCGACAGGCTGCTGATTTCATCGCGGCTGCGAGAAGGAGGTCAACCTTCAAGTCATATAGCAACAAGGTTAACAGATTTGCAGACTGGTGTGAAGAAAAGGGTATTGATACCTTTCAATCCACTATTCAGCAAATAGCAGACTTTCTCTGTGAGCTGTTCTTTTCAGGACTAGCTCCCGTCACAGTTGCTGGATACAAGTCAGCTTTGGCATCAGTTATCCCTTGTCTAGCCAACAGGGATAGTCCAGAGGTGGCCCAGTTAAATGTGATGTTGAAGGGAATGAGCAATCTCCGACCGAGACAACCGGTAGTCATTCCAGCCTGGAGTCTATCTTTAGTGCTTAATGTACTGGCCAAGCACCCTTTCGAATCGTTGCGTTTGGCTAGTCTAAAGCATTTGACTCTAAAGGCGGTCTTTCTATTGGCAGCTTCCTCAGCTAGAAGGCACAGTGAGATCCATGCGCTTTCGGCAGAGAGGGACCGATTTATTGTTTCTGGAGAAGGTCTGCGTCTTCTGCCAAGAGCAGAGTTTATGTCAAAGAACCAATCTTTGAGATATCCCGGCAAACCGATCATTATACCGAAGTTAACTAGGTTTGATCGTGATGCCAGTGTCTGGTGCCCAGTCCGTGCTTTGACTAAGTACAAGAAACGGACTGACTCGTTACGGTCGAACGATAGACATCTGTGGATCTGCCATAAAAAGCCTTATGGCGCCGCATCCATAGATACTATCTCTCGTGTGGTGGTCGAATGCATTCAGCCTACTCACGAGATGGCGACTGGGCATCAGGTGCAAGGCGTAAGGGCACACGATGTCAGAGGAATAGCCACCTCGACCGCCCTTTACAATGGTGTTCCGTTAAAGGACATCATGGCCGTTGCACAATGGCACTGTGAGTCCTCATTTACGGATTACTATATGAGGGATGAGTCAGACTCAGCCAATCCACTCGCTTTAGCTATTTTGAGACGATAGCTATATGACCACACTGCTCTTCTTCCTTTTTGGCATTTGTAAGAGAGAATTTAGAAGCAGGCATGGTCGAGCGAGAGGATATCAACCAGTTGTGTCACTGAGGCCGGACAAGTGATTGGTTGGAGGCTCCAGGTCTGAATTCCAAATATCATGAGGTAATTCACGATTGAGAGTGTTTTGTATTATGTCTATATATCATGATCATTCATCTTATATATTCATGCTCATTCCCAGGCTAATATATGCAAAGAGCAGTTAACCCTCTTGGCATATTTGTGTTTCAGGCGAGATACATGTTCGTGAGTTCTCTCCCTTTTCTTAGGAGAAAAAGGGGGGGGGGGGGCAGTGATGCGAATGTGATTCGGTTCCGATAACTTGACGGTCCTTTTAGGTCTCCGTTAGTCAAGTTGTTAAGTCTAAATCTTTCTCCAACGGGCAAAAGTAGCATTTATGGTTTGCCCCTTCCCACCAGGTTACTGAACAAATCTGGTGTATATCAGAAAGTAACAGAATGGTGAGTATTGATCGAAGGAGAATGCAGGAATTTCAATTTCCCTTTCTCCGAGATCTAACAATACTCACCATTCTGTTACGGACCCAGCCTCCCAGCCCCACGGAGGCAAGCCATGGATTTCTCTTGTTTGGTGGCTATGCAAACAATATGAGCTCTATGGTAGACGGGTACTCGGCAGTTGGGAGCCGAGTACCCGGTTCCAAGGAGTCGGTAAAGCTTTCTAAGTCTATAGTCCTAGAGCCAGCTGTCAAGGGCACACGATGTCAGAGGAATAGCCGCGTCGACCACCCTTTACAATGGTGTTCCGTTAAAGGACATCATGGCCGTTGCACAATGGCACTGTGAGTCCTCATTTACGGATTACTATATGAGGGATGTGTCAGACTCAGCCAATCCACTCGCTTTAGCTGTTTGAAACGATAGTTAGTGACCACACTGCTCTTCACCCTTTTTTCACTTCGGTAAGAAAAGAATCTAAAGCAGGCATGGTCAAGCGAGAGGATGACAACCAGATTGTGTCACTGATGGCCGAACCAGTGAATGGTTGGAGGCGGTACGTCTGGAGTCCAATTATCATAAGGTAATTCAATAGTGAGAGTTTTTTGTATTATGGATGTGTATCATGTTCATTCATCTTATATATTTATGCTCATTCCCAGGCTAATACATGGAATATGCAGGGAGCAGTTAACCCTCTTGGCATATTTGTGTTTCAGGCGAGATACATGTTCGTGAGTTCACTCCCTTTTCTTAGGAGGAAAAAGGGGGGGGGGGGCGGTGATGCGAATGTGATTCGGTTCCGTGAACTTGATGGTCCTTTTAGGTCTCCGTTAGTCAAGTTTGAAGTCTAAAATCTTTCTCCAAGGGGCAAAATTAGCATTTATGGCTTGCCCCTTCCCACCAGGTTACTGATCAAATCTGGTGTATATCAGAAGTAACAGAATGGTGAGTATTGATCGAAGGAGAATGAAGGAAATGTCAATTTCCCTTTCTCCGAGATCTAGCAATACTCACCATTCTGTTACGGACCCAGCCTCCCAGCCCCATGGAGGCAAGCCATAGTTTTCTCTTGTTTGGTGGCTATGCAAACAATATGAGCTCTATGGTAAACGGGTACTCTGCAGTTGGGAGCCGAGTACCCGGTTCCCAGGAGTCGGTAAAGCTTTCTAAGTCTATAATCCTAGAGCCGCTGTCAAGGCCAGCTGTATATCCGCACATGCCGGCATTTACATAACTCAGACTAATCGTTGAATCTCTGTCATTCCTCTGCCTCTTGTAAGACCACCTGTCATTTTTACATTCCGCATGCGGAATTGTTCGACGACTAAATCTCTTGAGAGACCACCCCAGTATCGGTCACTTCTTTTAATGACGTGATCTCCTTTCATAAATCTGCTGTAAACATTGGGGGTGTTGCTCTCTTAGATCATCCATCATCTAGAAATACGCATAGGCTATCTTGGCATAATGATTATGCCCATCTGCAGCAAGAAATTCTTTACTCTATGTAGAAAATAATTATTTACCTCTAATAAGAACAGGGAAGAAAGGCGGTGTCATATTTAAAATGTAGAGCATACTATGCCTGCTAAAGTCGTCTAGATATGCAAGGTATTAAACATTAGAAACAGTAGTTTTAAGTTAAAAATTAAAATAAATAAATATTGATGTTACTTGACTTACCTCCCTTGAAAAATATTCAGACAACTATGAGGTATGGTAGTCTAATTTGTATAGATCCACTCCTGGTTCCCAAGCCCTGCAGTAGCGCTCATATTACGATTTTCGTGTCAGAATGCAATCATGCCATTGGAAATGTATTAACCAAAATGCTGTACAGCATTTTCGTGTCAGAATGCATTTCCAATGGCAAAATTGCATCCTGATACGGAAATCGTAATATCTCGGGAACCCCTCAGGATTTTCCGGTTCTGGAAACTGTTCTTAATAGGGAATCTCGCTCCAAACTTGATAAACTAGACGCGGAAACAATCGGGCTATGATTGCGTCAGGTATCGGCAAATCACGGAAATATGAGATAGTACACATATTTGCAATATCAGACATGTTATTAGGTTCTCAAACAACTTTTTTTCAGTTATCAATGGGCGCATATGCTCTCTACGTGTATGCACAATTTTAATAATCTAACCCCACGAGAAGTATAAGTTTCACCACCCAGGGTTAAAAGTACTTATTCAGTATTTTCTAGAAAACCTCTTAATAGACAAAAAATGTTTTTGAGATCAGGACGCGAGCTACAGAGTGCTAGAAGACTGCCGAGTTTCGCGTTGATCGGCATAAAAGTCTACGGGAAAACGTGATTTAAATTTCAAAGACTTCCCCATACATTCCCTATGGATTTTTTCGGGCCACAAGAAATCCAAGGTGGCCACCGATCGCTTCGTCTCATGCGTTCAAAACTAATACATTTAAATCAGAACACGATTTTACACATGCCTACTCGTTTTGACTATCAAATTCCCTCAAATAAATAAAGTTCAAAATGGCCACCGAAATACTCACATGTCATTGGCCGATTGCGGCCAGTTTTGATCTCTCTTCATCAATTTGGACTTAGCCCTGAGACATCATGAAATTCCCAAAATTTCAGAATAATCAGTCTAGTAGTATCAGAGAAAACACCATTTTGAATGTTATGACGTCACCAAGATGGCTACCGCAGACACCAGCCAATAAAGTTCCCTTAAACGATTTTAATTCTTGGCTCAACCGAAATTCGGGTTTCTGAGTTTCATATCAATCATCCTCGTCGTTTCAGAGAACATTTTTTAAATTCTGCAAAATAATTTACAGATTTATGACGTCATCGAGATGGCCGTCGAACCACTGTCTCAATCTAGTTCTCTTGAATGCTTTTTTTCAGGTCCATAACTATATACTTAAACGATTTTAATTCTTGGCCCAACCGAAATTCGGGTTTCTGAGTTTCACACCAATCGTCCTCGTCGTTTCAGAGAACATTTCTTAAATTCTGCAAAATAATTTACAGATTTATGACGTCATCGAGATGGCCATCGAACCGCTGTCTCAATTAAGTTCTCTTGAATGCTTTTTTTTCAGGTCCATAACTATATACTATATTCTGAGTCTTAGCGAAAACGGCCAAGTGTTTTTGGAGAAGAATTTTGAAAATCCGCGAAAAAATTACGGTAATCCAAGATGGCCGGTGAGCCAAGCAGCCAATCAGATTCATCTGGGGTCAAAAGTTACCCTATATCACGTCTTAAATAGCCTGTGAAGTTTTGTCGATTTTTCGCCGGAGGTTTTTAAGGTATAGTATTTTTAGCAAAAGGGCAGAATAATAATAATAATAATAATAATAATAAACAGAACGAATACAATAGGGTGCCAGCCATTGATGTCTTGGCCCATAATAATAATAATAATAATAATTATTATTAAATAGTTTTTTCTCTGCACAGGTACATTCTCTGCCGGATGATGAAAGGTTTTCCTGGGATTACAGGGTGAGTTTATCATCTCATACCATATCATGTTCATTAATCTATATTCATTATCACAATAATTTCTGCTAAATAAGTTATGACACATCAGCTGTATACAAAACAGTTGTATCGGTGTTACATTAACTCCTATGGTGTCAGCTTAGGCCTTGAATGGTCAAGCCGTTCAAAAAAGGCATTTGCAGTGGTCTTTTAAAATGTCCATTGGCGCGCGAAAAAAACCCTATTTTTGAAAATGTACCACTGTAATGACTGGCTCGATAACAGAGCCAGTCATTTCAGTGATACATTTTCAAAAGATAGTATTTTCTTGGCCGGCAATTGAACGCTGAACTACAGAAAAATTTGAATTTTTTTCAAGCATGTCATGACCAAACTGGTCAAAAAGCGCCATCTACTAACAGTTCTCTTTATTAGATCTAGACAGGCTAAGCAAAAAATTGTATCTTCCTGAAATATATTTAACCTAAGCGGTTAATAGATGAATCCACTCTGTTAGTCAAGTAGCCTATATGACGTCATACTCACTTACGCCACAGGTAGACTGACATCACGATCAGGTATACGGAATAAATGGCGTATCCAAGTCCGTCAGGAACATACTATAGTCCGTCAGTTGTACGAATTGTATATCTTTTCTAATTAATAAACAATCTATGGACAGCAACAGCAGCAGCATACAGTCAAATTAGTTTCAAAATATTCAACAACTCACCTGTATATTTTAACTTGAAAATAGAAATGTAGGAAGTCAGAGTTCAAAGTATATAAATCGATACCAACATGGGGAGAACATAGCTAGAAATGGCCGGAGCATAGCTCAAGGTTGGGTTTTTTTTATCTATGCCCCGCCCATTTCGATATAAGTAGTATTTTAAGTGTTTTGAGACGCTGTTGACAACACAAGAAGCGTTTGGACCTTTTGCAGCTGCTGCATTTCAATCTAAGCTCCACCCACACCATGTCCGTGTTGGGATCGATCGATCTCTGAACTCCCTGACTATCAATTTCCAGAAAACTATGCAGGTAAGCTATTGAATATTTTTGAACTAATTTGACTGGACGATGTTGCTGCCATAGGCAGCAACAGCGTTCAGTCAAATTAGTTTCAAAATATTCAACAGCATGTTTATTAAATAGTAGAGAGATACAATTCGTGCAATGTGTCGGATTATTAAAGAGTTAAAGACGGAAGAAATAGAATCATTTACGACGTAGTGATTATGACATCATCCTACACGCCGCTTAGCTGATTATGACGTCATATGACGTAAGATGATAGATGGATACTCTGGAAAGGTGAATTATGTTCTATGTACTAATTCTATGGCAGTGCAAGATGGTATGATGAATAGAAAAATTTAATTATTTCCTTCCGTATAAATTAACATAATGTAGGAATTAGCTCTTTAACTAAGCTCCACCAACATTTCTTCCATGTTCGGATCGATCGATCTGTGAACTCCCTGACTATCAATTTTTAGAAAGCTATTCAGGTAAGCTGTTGAATATTTTGAAACTAATTTGACTGGATGCTGTTGCTAACCCTAATCCTAAACCTAGTTTCAAAATATCCAACAGCATGTTTATTAAATAGTAAAAACATGCAATTCGTACGACGACACTTAGTCCGCCAACAATTAAGCATTCGTGACGAAATTATCTACGTCATTCATGATGTAATTGGCCATGACGTCATCCTACATGTCACGTAGTTGATCATGACCTCATATGAGTGATGGATAAACTGGAATCCTCCATTGTTAGTTGTGTAGATTAATTAGATATACTTATCCCTAATTCACTTTCAGAAATAATAAAATTATAATAATTTATCCAGAATAATGTCATCATATGGTAGGACTTATTTCGGTTCATTGCATTGGGGTTACTTATTGGCTACAGTACACCCGTGGCAGAAATATAACTTCTACCAACAATCCGCCTAAAAAGAAGACATTATTAATGATGATTACATTTAACCTTTTTCAGTGGAATATCACGAAATTGAAAATGAAACTTATAAAAGACGTCAAAATCACAAAAATCGTGACAGGGAAATGGGAGAGTCTGGAATCGATCAAAGATATGTTTAATAGAGGCGCACTCACACTACCACAGGTATGTTTTACTAATAGATCAACAATGATACAATATAAAACCATGAGAATAAAATAAGTGTGTATGGTATTGTAAAACATAGTGACTTAGATTAGACCCTCTCGACCACCACTATAACCACTATAACCACGACCACCACCACCACCACCACCACCACCACCACCACCACACACATCACGACAATCACCACCACACCCATCACGACAATCACCACCTCCACTACAACCATCAACACTACCACAACCACAACCACCAGCACTATCACCACTAGCACTACCACCACCGCTACCACTGCTGTTTCCGCTATCGCTGGCCCTACCGCTACCACTACCACTACCACTACCGCTACCGCCACTACTACTACTACTACTACTACTACTACTACTGCTACTACCACCACCACTACTGCGACTACGACAACCACTACCACTACCACTACTACACGTGTGGCATGTTATATATGTATATATACTGAGCCAAAAATGTTTAGCAACCGTGAAGTTTGGTTTGTCGTATTAAAACTATGCGTCCATATATAACCAAATTTGCAGGCATGTTTTGTCAATGTAATGTCTCGCTGATCATGAAGAAATGCAAATCATTTCTTGCATTTCTCGGCCGCACGCTTAGTGCATGTGAAAATGTATTTTTCATGCACTGGCCCACATTGGCGGGTAGCGAAGGCAAAAATTCACCATATTGCAAAAGCAGATAACGAACGTTACCAGAAAACGCGTATAAGTTTACTCTACCAAACATGGGCCGCCGCGCAGGGATACCCGAAAATCAGCGCCATGAAGCAATGCGAAGACTCGCTGCTGGGCAGAGCGTTCGCGCTTTTGCTTGACATTTTAATGTTCACGCCTCAACCATTTCCCGTCTCCGCCAACGTGAGCAGGAAACTGGACATGTTACTGACCGACCACGATCTGGCAGACCGAGAGCAACAACACCACGAGAAGACCGCGACAGGTTTGAGACTGCGCCGTGACAGATTCGGTGGCGGCAGTGTCATGGTGTGGGCTGGAATCCATGAAAATGGCAAAACAGATATTATTGTGATTCGCAGAAATTTAACGGCTCAACGTTACTGTGAAAATGTTGTCGCCCCTCTTGTCATCTCTTTTATGCAGCATCATGCAGACTTTATGTTCCAGCAAGACAACGCTCGTCCTCATTCAGCTAGGGTCACCAGTGATTTCCTTGAGGCTAACAACGTTCCGGTGTTGGACTGGCCAGCGCGATCACCGGACCTATCTCCTATCGAACACGTGTGGGACATTCTTGGCCGTATGATGCGTGAGAACAATGCACATCTTCACAACGCGCAGGAGCTGGAAGCTGCACTGATCCAGGAATGGGATGCGATTCCTCTTCGTGACATCAGGTGCTTAATTCAAAGCATGAGAAATTGATGTACGGCGGTGGTTAATGCGCGTGAGGTCACAACCGGTATTGACAGCTCAGTGTCATTATTTAAATTGGACCCTTCCGTTGAATGATGTCGTGTTAAAGGCGCAATGCTAGCATTACAGTAACAAGAGACTGTTGTTCAAATTGGAAAATGACCTATCAATTAAATAATATATTTGAATCAATTTATTCTTTTTGTTAAATAACATTTATACAGTAAAATTCTCAGTGCTGCTAAACTTTTTTGTTTTTGGTTCAGTGTATATATAGCTAGTTTAAGACGAGGCCAGGTCTTCCTTTAACAAGTTCAAGTTCAAACTTATTCACCAGTTTTACATTTCCCCTGTATTTAGTGTGCAGAAAGATGGCAAAGCGATCGTTATTTCGGATGGCAGAGGATTGCTGGTTGTAGCTATGACTTAATCAAACTCTGTAAAGAAATCCCAGATAAGTATGTCAGTAAAGTCATTTTTATGTGTTCATATGCCTCTAATGGGGGTATTAGTTTGATATATTTATATGTCTTTAACAGAAATATTAAATTGTAACGCCAGGTTCATTTCATTTTTCTGTTTTCCATAAATGCATCAGCGGCCTTTGCCGGTTGTCGTAATTACAACATTCCGTGGAATAAATGAAAACTAACCTTTTTAAAATAGTCGGGTTGTGTCAATCATTCCCTTTATATGCTTTTCGTACCAAATCATTTTTTGACTAATGTCATAGTAGTTTGACCCAACTTAATCTTGCCATGCATATAAACACAGTATTCACAATCTAGACTCAGGGATAAATCCTACTTTTGCAATGTGCTAGCCAATAGATTAGCAAAATACCATCTTCGCTAGCCAAGTAGTAAATATTTTAGCCACATTTCTGCTTCAACGTCACTTTTGAACATGTTTGCAGTCAGTTCATCATCAGTTAATACTATTAATTTTAAAATCCAGATACAATAGGGTTTTAATATACAAGAAATGTGTGAGATGGCCCGGTGCGCATGCGCGAGTAGTGTAGAGCGGGCTACACGCTATTCTTATACAAATGAGCTCTTGACCTATTTAAATACTGTGTTCTGATCTATTGTTCTAAATGAGCGTGTACACGCTATTGTTCTAAATGACCGTCTACACGCTATTGCTCTAAATGAACTGGTACACACTATTGTTCAAAGTGGTGGGTACACGCTATTGTTCTAAATGAGCTTCTGTGCGCTATTGTTCTAAACGTCTGTGCGCGTTCTAAACGTCTGTTCGCTATTTAAATGACACATGCGTGACAATGCATAATTAATTAGATTAATGTGTTTTTAAAATAGGTAACTCTGTGTAATGATGAGCGTGTGCTGGCTGAACGATGAACGCGTACCAACAGTTTAACGTATTAATTAGGTGGGCGGTGCCCCTACACCCCTCGTGGTTAAAAAGTAGAATATTTTGAAACTAAGTGTAATTGTGGCTTCCTGTGTCCAATCGACGAACCGGACTTTTGAATAATGGCATACTGCGTGAACAATAGCGTACAGTGGACACGTGCATAAAACTATAGTTCATTCCTTATCCGTTGAATATTTTGAAACTAGAACGAATTGTAACTTCCTTTGTCAAATTAGTATCAAAAAAATACTCGCTTAAACTACCATTGCGCCACGATTTAGGTTTGAAAAGAAGAAAGAAAAAGTTAAAATATAGTTAATACCTAGTTTTATTACCCTTTTTGGAAACCACGCTGCTTATCGCTGTTGAATATTTTTCATAAAATACGTCTTTCATACGACTTTATAATGCAGGCGAAGACAGATGGAGAAATAATATTGATACTCATGAACACGAACGGTATCGGCAGCAACCAAATGTTCATCGGGCTCTAACAGCACAACCATCAGTAGGCCCACATCACACACGCTCACCAACCTCGTACCACCAGCAGCAACAGCACCAACACCCGCAACAACAACAACTACTACTACTACTACTACTACTACTACAACAACAACAACAGCGACAGTGGCAGCAGCAACAACAATAACAACAACACCAGCAGCAGATGCTGCAGCAACAACAGCAACAGCAGCAGCAGCAGCAACAACAACAAAAACAACAACCATCTCGGCAGCAGCAACAGCAGCAGCAACAGCAGCAGCAGCAGCAGTAACAACAACAACAACAACAACAACAACAACAACAACAACAACAACAACAACAACCCGAGTTTATAACAAACGCATTCGATCGAACTCAAAATCAACCCCCATGGTGGGAAAATCATATATTAGGACAGAACCTTTATGAGGAAAATGTTGTCGAAAATATACCAATAGAACAGGGACATGTGATAAACGAACGCCAAGAACAGCACGTGTACCATATGAACTTAATGGATGGACCTAACAACGGACAGCTTTTGGAGATCGAGAACCGCTCACAATGGCCGCTCCTCCCAAATGGAAACGCGAAACAACAAACTGCATGGGCGCATCTGTTTCCCACCCTGCAATCTCAGCGGGACCCACATTACACCACCCAAACAAGCTGGAGAACATCGTGCCTTTAACAAAGTCTTCACCATATTTTTGTAACCGTGGTATAATGTTCAATCATAGCACGTCGAACAACAACGACGACGACGACGACGACTACGACTACGACTACGACTACGACTACGACTACGACGACGACGACGACGACGACGACGACGACGACGACAACAACAATGCTACGTGTACACCTGAATCCAATTGGGATACAATTACTGTACGTTACTGTACGTTATTACAAAGAAAATGATCGCAATATTAAGAATAATTACAATGGAACCACAGATGAGAGTGACAATTATTACAATATTAATTACTGTAACAGCACTACTGATACGACAACTACTGCTGCTAGAGCTTATGCCGATACTACTGTTAATGCTAATGATGCTGCCACTGCCACTGCCACTGCCACTGCCACTGCCACTTCTACTGCTACGGCTACTGCTACCGCTACAGCTACGGCTACGGCTACTGCTACTGCTACTGCTACTGCTATAACTACCGTTAACGATGCTGCTACTGTTACTAATACCATTACTGTTAATACTGCTACTACTGCTACCGTTACTGCCGTGGCTACTACAATTCCTAGTATTAGGGATACAATAACTACTGGTAATGTTGATACTGCGACTTCTAGGGATAAGAATAATTATAATAATAATAATAATAATAATAATAATAATAATAATAATAATAATAATAATAATGATTTCACTGCTATGTCCCATACAATTAATAGCACCGAAGAATCTTCTGAATCCCTTGTGCACTGTATAGCATTATGGAATGCTAATGGACTTGTAACATCGAGACATAGCAAAATTCAATCCGCTCTGTTTCAAGAATTAAAAATCGAATGTGATATCATTTTAGTTACAGAATCTTGGGGATCTGAATTAGTAGATATGCACGTAGAACATTTTAATTACATCGAGTTGAACAGAAAACGAAATAAGCGCGCAAAAGGGACTCAGGCGAATTGATAATTTACTATAAATCTTGTATTGAGAAGGGAATTTCACTAGTACAGAAGGAATGTGATGATATAATATGGATTAAACTAGACAAGCAATACTTCAACCTCAATAGTAATTTGTATTTATGTGTGTGTTATGTCCTTCCAGATAATTCGCCTAGAATTGGACAAGTGGTTCATGATGTTTTTTGACAGACTTTGTAAATAAGAAACGTGATGTTGAAAATAATTGTATGTGTATAATATGTGGCGATTTTAATGCTAAAACTAAACTCCTGCCAGACTTTGTTGAAAATGGTATTTCCCGCTATTTAGCCCTTGATGGAGAATATGTGGAAGATATAGATATAAAACGATTTTCTAAAGATACTGGTAGGGCAAATAAAAATGGACATAAATTAATAAATTTTTGTAAAGGCTCGGGTATGCGGATTGTTAATAGTAGGGTGGGGAGTGATTACGGGGTTGGGGAAATAACATGCGTAACAGCAAGGGGAGAAAGCCTGATAGACTACTTCTTGTGCTCTATGCAAAACTTAAGTATGATAAAAGACCTTAAAGTTGAAGCCCCGAACGAATTATCAGACCACAGTGTGGTTAAGTGTGAAATCAATGTAAATACTGTAGCAACCTAAAAGACCCAGATCAAACAACGCGATGCAATTTTAGACAGGAAATACAGGTGGAAACCCGAATTGGAAGACGAATTTAGAAAGAATTTGTCAGCCAAGTGCGTACAAAATTTACTCAAAGATATGACCACGATTTCAATTGACCCACTCAATATAAGCGAAATTACCATTGCAGAGGGTGTTGATAAATTCACCAAAGCAATAAAAACTGCAGCTGGTAAACAATTCCTAGTCAATAAATATCGCGATAACACATTTAGTGATAGAAAAAGGTCAGTTTTCAAGTATTCAATTGAATGTGAGGAAAAGCGAACGCATTTTTTCCGGGCACTTAATAGGTACCGGAAAGAAAAGTCTGAAATGTCACGGACTAACATGATAAAATCAAGAACCGACTTTAAGTGGTCTGTTAAAGTGAACAATATAAAACAATCTGGAATTTTAACCAGGAATCTACTTAACGCGCAGTATAAAGATAGTAAACAATACTGGAAAACTTTGAAATCCGGTAAGAAGATTAGTAAATTAAACATAGATCTCGATGATTTCGTCGACTTTTTTAAACGGGTAAATAATCCTAACTGGCGATTTCTAGCAAGCTGAGCCTGATATAATTAACTACGTCCAGGAAGAACTAAGGACGAACAATATTAGTACCGTTGACGAGTTAAACACGACTATAACCGATACCGAGATTACAAAGGCAGTAAGTCAATTAAACAATTGTAAGAGCGCCGGAGCTGACATGTTGATAAACGAATTTTTCAAAAATGCTGTAAACGAACTTTTGCCTTTTATAAATTTACTGTTCAATAGTATCTTTAGTAGCGGATGTTTTCCTAAAATATGGTCGGAAGGCGTTTTAGTCCCTCTGCACAAAAAGGCGAATACCATGGATGTTAAGAATTACAGAGGGATGACGCTGTTAAGTACACTAGGTAAATTATTTACAAAAATTCTGAACAATAGATTAAATACATGGGCGGAATTAAACGGTAAATACGTAGAAGCGCATGTAGGTTTTAGGACCAGTATGGGTACCGTAGATAATATATATGTCCTAAGTGGTGTAATTTCTCACTTGTTAAAGAAAGGGAGGAAGTTGTACTGTGTCTTTGTCGATTATACAAAGGCATTTGACTACGTGGTGCATGACTGTTTATGGTATAAATTGTTAAAAAAATAGGTGTTACGGGAAACATGATAAATATTATTATGTCAATGTACAATGACGTAAAAAACTCGAGTTAGAGTAAATTCTACCTTATCGCAATATTTTACATGTCGAACCGGAGTAAGACAAGGGGAAAGTTTGTCGCCGTTCCTTTTTGCCATGTATGTAAACGATCTTGAAGATGAGCTGTATAGAAAGGGAGGGAACGGGGTGGATATTTATATGTTAAAATTATTTCTAACACTATATGCCGACGATATAATATTAATGGCAGAAAGTAGGCGCAGTTTGCACAGAGATTTAGATATTCTAGCAGATTATTGCAAGCGATGGTGTTTAACCGTGAATATTGACAAAACAAAGGTCATGGTTTTCAGGCGCGGGGATAGACTCGGAGATTGGGATAAGTGGTACCTTAACGGGTCTGAATTAGAAATAGTGAAACATTTTAAATACTTAGGAATTTTATTTAGTACCACAGGTTCCTTTACGAGGCTCAGAAAACCTTAGAGGAGCAAGGGCAAAAGGCTGTATTTTCATAACAACAATCATGTGGCAAGTTTGTAGGGTTAAAGCCAGATCATTACTGTAAACTGTTTGACAAACTGGTGACACCAATTTTATCTTATGGTAGTGAGGTATGGGGGTTCCACCGAGGTTACGAAGTCGAAAAGCGTCATCTTAGGTTTTGTAAACAGATTTTAAAAGTAAAGCAAAGTACCCCAAATTGTATTATATATGGGGAATTGGGGAGGGTGCCTCTGTACCTGATGAGAGAAGTAAGAATTTTAAAATATTGGTTCAGGATTCTGGAATCTGACGATCACAAATTAGTAAAATGTCTGTATAAAGCAATGTATAATGACTGATTTAATAATATTTACTGTAATAACTGGGTCAGAAAACTTCGAGATTTGTTATGTACTCGCGGATTTAATTATGTATGGGAAACGCAAGGCGAGAATCTCGATAGGGGAAATTTTATTATTCTGTACAAGCAAAGGGCTATGGGTAATTTCACCCAAGAATGGAAGGGGCAATCAGAAAATAGAAGTAAATGTAGGTTATATAAACATATTTCGCCGGATTTATCGTATAAACATTATTTAGACAAAGTTAGAATTGGCAAACACAGACAGGCGTTGTGCCAGCTTCGAGCGGGTTCGCATAAGTTACATGTAGAAATGGGTCGATGGCATAAACATTTAGCAACACCGTTGATTGAGAGAACATGCTTCTCATGCGATGATCTGGAAGACGAGTACCATTTTATTTTAGTTTGCCCACTATATCAAGAATACCGAAAGAAACGTATAAAACCTTAGTATTGGAAACACCCAAGTGTTTATAAATTGACCGAATTATTAAATTCCACAGATGATCAGGTTCTGAAGGGACTCGCGGCATTTACTTACAACGCATTTTTTAAGCGGGCTGAACTCGTAGAATGAGTGCTTCCTCAACAAGACACCGTAGTCTTCCTAAATTATATACATAATAGTGCTCGGTAATAGGTTGATTGCGCAATTTTAGTGAACATCTTACATTTTAGGAAGCAGTCATCGGAAACTGTCAAAACACATTTGCACATTTATCAAACTTTGCTAAAAAGAAGTATGTGGTCGTAAGCTCTCAAATAGGTTCACAATCAACGTTGTTTGGTAAATATCTTGCTATGCGGAATCTGAGGGTCCTATGTCCCATTTTTGCCTGTTTAGGCAAATCATTATAAATAACGCGAGACAATCAATACAACTTACAGTAATTAAAGGTGCATGCTCGCGCCAGAATGCTTGAGAATAGAATTGTTGAGATTATGTGCTTTTGGGGGCTTGGATTGTGTACCTCGATGCAGTGGGGCGGGGTGAGTCATGGCGCATGATGGTTTCATTCCATATAAATAAATTTCGTAAGGTTGGTTGTGAATTTGCATGGGAGACTCGTGCCTCTAATTCAATTTGGCAGCTTAAAGAAATTATATTAATTAATATGCGTAGTCAAATCATCGTGTGCTGGGATTTATTTCGTTTCATTGCATCTGGGTGCACGGTATAGGCCTCGAGGAGCATGTGGTTTTAGCAGTTTTGTTTTCGGGCATTCTGCTGTGGATATGCACCTTTAAGATCTATACATATATACATCATAAAATGGACCCTTCCAAGTATATCCCTTGATCATATGACATCATAATCAACCACGTGATCTGTAAGATGACGTCACAATCATGACGCCATGAATGCCTCGATATAGTCAGTCTTAAACGATTAATAGTCTGACACATACGAATCCACCTTTCCAAAGCATCCATTCATCATCTGACCTAGTATGATGTCATAATCAGTTCAGCGCATGTATGACGACGTCACAATCATTACGTCACAAAGGGTTCCATTTAGACAGTCATCAAATCTCAAAGAGTCTTACACGTTGTATAAATTGTATGTCTTTGTAATTCTTTGCTATTTAATAGACATGCTGTTGGATGTTTTGAGGCTGGTTTGACTGGGCGCTATTGCTGCCTTAGGCAGCACCGGCGCCCAGTCGAATTAGCCTCAGGATACCCAACAGCTCGTCTGTATAGCTTTCTGGAAATCGATAATCAGGGTTAAGAAGAAATAGATCCTTCAAGGACATGAAATAACATGTCCAATCCAAACACGGTCATAGTTTCTATATATGGTAGACATGCCTAGAAAACTTTAGCATGATTAGATCTACGAATTGTAGTGTATGGTATCATTCACCCAATAGATAATATGTTATATATTGGTGAAAACTGTATAAATAATATGCCCAAGCCATGTTTAATCTGTATAAGCCCGCCTTTACAAATGTTATTATGCTGTTGAAGGGTTTGTGAATATAACGCTAAAGAGAAATTCACTGTATTAGATATAAGATTAGGCATTTAGATACTTGTATAGCATACTAATTTAATTGTCAATTATATATATATATATATATATATATATATATATATATATATATATATAATGTTTAAATGTGCACTCAAGGGCCTATGGCTTATTGTGGAACAAATCAATCAATCATATCGCAGACTATAAAATACATGTACAGTTTGTCGCGATAGAGTCGCGTGTTAGCACTTGATTATTTGAGCGCACTCGCATACATAAAAACACTTTCTGGTGAACAAAGGACATGAAATTGATATTTGATATTTGGCAAGATATTACAATGTCGTCGCTGGGAATACAGTTTTTCAACAATCGATAATAACACGTGATCCCGCTCACTGGCTATTGTTGTTTACCACTAAAGATTAACGCATTTATAATTCATGGCGTTCATACGTTAACAGTAGTAAGTGCATTGTCGGGAGTTGGTTGGAGACCGTATGCCTTTATCATTCACGACGTTACATTTCAACAATTAAGAGCCACATTACGAGCATAGTAGCATAATCATAGATGGTCGTTTACCACAAGTCAAATATAAATATATCCTTTTGTGCTACACAGCAGTGATATGCTATATCTGTTTTTTGCTATATAATTCAATCAAACCTGCCCTAAGCGACCACCTCGTGTTACACCATTACATGGGCGCTATAGACTTTCTTAACCCTCGAATTTCTTCAAGAGAATTTCAATTTTCTCATAGAAAATGTTCATTTGCAGAGAATATTTTTTGAAAATTTATTATTGAAATGACTGACTCTGATAGCTATCCATTTGTCTAGACATTGTGGTCGGAATTTGTGAGAGCGTGGTGTGTGAAAAATGGCATATAGGTTGGAGAAGGTATGTCAATGATGGTTTAATAAAGGTCTCGCTCGTATGCACATGTGCCTATGTAAGCATGAATGCATTATGAGTACGTAGTCAATGAGGCCCCGACAACAAAAATAATATAGCTGGCTATTCATTGACTAGACATTGTGGCCACAACCACCTATTACCAAAACCCACCACCACCACCACCACCACCACCATCACCACCACCAACACCACCACCATCGCCACCACCACCACCGCTCCACCACCACCGCTCTACCACCACCAGCACCACCACCACCCACTACCTTTACCACAACCGCCACTAACACCACCACCAACAGCCACCGTCAACCACTAAGTACCAGCACCCACCACCAAGCATTAACCCCACCACCACCATCCACCACCTCCCATCCACCACAACCACCCACTACTTCCACCAAACACCAATCCAACGGCCACCACCAACATCAACAGCATCCACTCAGATTTGTATATCGAGGGATGTGGGGACCTGGCTGGATATATAGCTACAATCATCAAATCAATACGCACATAATGAACCAATGTTTTATGTGTATCCATACCTTTACACTGAAGAAAATATTACATATGATAAAACATATAGTTTCTGTAGCATAAACATATAGTCAATGTTGTGGAGATCCGTTTATCGATGGGTAGACTGATTCCTTATGGGTCGTATCCATCACCACCGAAATCATCATCATTATCGTCAGCATCTAGATTGTTCCTTATGTACTTCTTGATCATAAACTCTCTTTTTCGAAAAGCTGAGACGACTGCTTCATTGTATGCGTACACTTCGGTGATAAAGTCTTTAGTTTCCCAACGAATTATTTTAATGAGTAATGAGCGTAGAGTTTTGTAATCTTTCCACTGGAACATTATATCTATACACTTTGCAACTAAAGCATCAACATATACGGAAATAGACACATTGCCTACACCATTCGATTATTATTATTATTATTATTATTATTATTATTATTATTATTATTATTATTGTTATTGCCTATGACTTCTTTTGCATCTTCACCTTCATCTTCATTCCCAGACTCCGCTGAGTCATCACCGGCTTCACTCTCCGACTCTATTGGCGTATCATCTTCACTCTTCATCTCTGTCACTTCTTCATCTTCAAGGTCTAGATTTTCGCTATCTTCATTGTTATGGAATCAGATCTTATGCCGCTTCAGATCATTTGACCTATCAAAAGTTGGATCACATTCAAAACATTTTCGTCTCGGCATATTGATTATAGGATAAATTTAGCAAGGGTTCAAGTTACAAGGTTCTTTAAAGAAATCTCTCTGACTGCCTACGGCTACCTAACTACTCTGCAGTTAAAATACACGTCCAACCACTTTGTGATGTTTAAACTGGAGTGAGAAAAGGGATTGAATTTGAACCGTTTTAAAGGGTTATATGCACTACAGCCGCAAATCCGCAACTTGCGGCCGCAAATCCACAACATGCAGCCGCAAATCCACAACATGTGGGGAAAATCCGCACCATGCAGCCGCAAATCCGCATATGCTGCTGCAAATCCGCAACATGCGGCCGCAAATCAGCGCATGTATGCATGCATAATTTTGGCGTACATGTGTGTCCGGGCATGTACATACGGTTTGTGTAAAGCCTCTTTTCCGGGAGTCGTAGATCTGCTATACCCACGCACTGGCAAGCTTGTATAAACTGGCCACCTAACATAGGGCCTCCTAAATTCTATATAATGAGTAATTGTCTATTTCTATGCTTCTCCGGACAACTGGCCTAATAAATTTCTGGATTCCCTTCACCACGTTGGTTAGGACTAACCTAAAATGTATTGGGTTTTCTTGGCGGTCAGAATCAGTGTCGATGGCCGCATCCACCCTCTTTGTACCTTGGGATACTTGTTGGCTTAGCCTTTTTGCCAAAGTAGGAATCACTGCAAAAGCATAATTATATTAGCCTGACCCATCAGTGCATTCTTTTGGGCAGCTTCTTTAATCCTAAAGCAGATAAACGTTAGCTTCAGGCAGCGGATCTCACATGGTCCGCTCTCGAAACGCTAGGGGACGGATAAAGACACAGCCATCTAACTCCACGATGACTGGGTTCGGCCTTCGAGACCGCCCCGGACCCACCCCCCAAGCCGTCACAGGAAGGCCACCATATTCGGACATCTGTTTCTGTCTTCTCGCCGTAAATAGATATGTGCTTTCTAAAAATGTTTGACGGAACGTTATTTGATTCTGAAACTACCACCAGGCAACATGTTTGCACGCTGTCGGTCTGAGGGGGATGGCCCGTGCTGGTGACCATAACGGACACCGAGTATTCTCGCCAGGCAGACCTGTATGTTAAAGATAGGAAAACGCAAAGCCACTTGCGGCCCAAACTTGGAACTTATAGGCCTAAAAACAAACCGTTAGAGTGGGTTCTGGCAAGAAGGTCCCCATAAATAAAGTGGCATCTACTAAATCAGTATCTTTAACCCACAAAAGGTGACGGTGTTGAATTCTACGAAATCATCACTCTTACCATTGTTTGAATAGGAGAGTGGCCCTTTTTCCCGTCTCTCCTCCTCTGCTTCGGCATTGTAGGCATTTTCCTGTGACGGAGGCCCGCTGCGTGAGGCACTTTCCTCTCGCAGCCAAAACGCTTGGCCAGCCAGAGATTTTTATAGTTTATTTTAAACCTACTAAAGTAGCCGCGCTAGGGCCCTCCTTTACAGGGATACCTCACAGAATATACAGATCAGAGATCGGTGAGGTACCTCTAGCAAGGATCAAAATAAACTAACACCATTCGATCTTACATACTCTAAATTAGCAGCCAACGAGTACGATTGTGGAGTCCAGAGCGACGCGATTATCCTTTCGTATCCCAGAGACTAGCTAACCAGCATCTTCGGACCGACGCACCGTGTAAAAGTATGCGGTGCCGAGGAACAGGGTAAATTTTCAGAGCAGCGCGGACCCATGGAGGCTACAGACGGCACTATAAGTTCGACTATCTGTAAGCGGGCTTGCACATACTCGATAGAATGGAGCCTACCAGCCACCTAAAAACTTACCATAATTAATATCACAATAGACTGATCAATTTCTAGTTATTCTCCGCCCAATGATAGCCAATCCGCCCACTTTGTACGCGTGTTGAAATCGATTTGAAACTCTGAATTCACAGAATATAAGTTTCAAATGCCGATATAAGCTGTATGCGTAATATAATATTTTGAATACGTCATTTTGACTGTGACGTGAGATAACAAGTAACGTATTTGACCATGATGTCAGATACTTGAGTAACAGATCCGATCCATCCATTCTTTAGACAAAGCTGATTCCGCAAATGCTTGCATAATGGACCTTTCCAGTTTATCCATCAGTAATATGACGTCATAATCAACTACGCGACGTGTATGAAAGCGTTGTTGTACGACTTGTATGTCTTTACTATTTGTTAAAACTTTCTGTTAAATATTTTGAAACACGAGCAAGGTGTGGGTGGAGATTAACTATGGATGGGCGGGGCATAGCTATAAAAGGTCCATTAGCAATACTCTTGAGCATAGTATTCCTAACCATTCATAACAGAATTCCCATATTTCTCAATTTCAAGGTAACTATATACAGGCAACTTGTTGAATATTCTGAAGTTAATGTGTGAGAAACCTTTTGCTACCATAGATTATGGCAGCTCTCTGTAGAATTAGCTGCAAAATATTCAACAGAATAGTTCTCGCACTGAGATTGAGTTTTCATATTTGGTATTTCGGATCCAAATGGCTATATTCTGCGATGATAACGAGTTGTTTTTAAAACGTCCTCATTTTCAGATTTGGTGTAACTGACGAAATGCTCAAACCACTTCTCGAAGGAAAAAGTCTCCAGGAGGCCCTGGATAATAATGCCTTGTACATAGTTGACTTGGAAGTGTTGGTGGGATTAACAACCAAAGAAAACTACGTGGTAGGTTATTGCTTGTGATTAAAGGGTCATATTCTCACAAGAATGCTTGAATATAAAAATGTGTACTTATAGGATTTAATTGGGTACGTCAACGCAATGAAACGATTTAAATCCTAAATAATATAGATATATAAATAGGCTAATATCTATAATTCAACCGCACATCTAAAAATTAGAAAAATATGACTTAAACGTAGTAACCATTTGAGATTACTTAGTTTATTTTGACGAGCTTTCGCGCATAAATGTGCTTCATCAGGTCCTGATGAAGAACATTTATGTGCGAAAGCTCGTCAAAATAAACTAAGTAATCTCAAATGGTGCTACCTTTGAATCCAGTTTAAGTGTCTATACAGACTCAAGCAACTACCTAACTTTTATCTTGACCATTATAGCAATTTCTCCGTGCTGGGTCCTGATTCTACAGCACTACAATCAGATACCATTACTCGCTTTTCAACTTTTGCAGAAGGTAAACAGTTTGTATTTTTTTAAAGTCTCAGAACGACCGATTGTGAATTCTATACTGTACCGAGATCGTATCGTTATATCTGAATCATTGCCAAATTGTGGACATCCTAGTTTAAGCTATAGGGTTATGGCATGCGACCAATGCGGCCATTAACTTTGATTTATATTTATTATATTTATCCTCCTACAGTACAGCTAATAAATAAATTGACGTGTTTCCAACTCAGATACATTTTAGGCAGTACAATTATGGGCGCAGTGTAAGAAGCGTTCTGGTGAATATGGTAAACATAATTGGATGGACGACGTTGATACCTTGGGCAGCAATGTTTTCCAATCCAATATTGATCAAAATATTCGACAGCATACGTTTTGCTTTTCTTTTGGAAAAATGTTACTTTTTTCTGAGCTATTCTGTAGGGGTCACGATGTTTCGATATTTCGATATATCGTGATTTGATTTTAAAATCGTAATTTTTTCCTCCGATGCCAAGCTGAAAATCTAAAATCGTGGACAATTTACGGCAACATGTTGAGTATTTTGAAACTAATTTGACTGGAAGCTGCCCCAGCCTAAATCATCAACAATTTTCAGTCAAAGTAATGTCAAAATTGTCAACATTTTGACACTGTGTCCGCGACCCATACCACCCCAAACAACCAAGAACTCTTCCAACATAGAGCGATACGATATATAAATAAATCACGATATTTAAATGCACGATATATTGACATATTGTAGATAGTAATATCGTGCACCTGCAGTTCGATCTGCTATCTTCTACTGCCGCTTATGTTTCAGCTATGTGCACCATTCGCACTCTTTTACCAGAATGACAAGAAAGAACTGTTTCCTGTCGCCATTCAACTTTTCCAAGAGAAAGCATCGGATAATCCCGTAAGTTCACGCATCGTACATCGCAGTTGAATGCAGATATTCCCGTAGTATCACGTGCATTCCCAGTTTCAGGTCAATGCGCAGGTAAATTATGGCAACCGATTTTGTAACAGGATATTGTAAATTTACTTTAGTATGAGACCCCAATAAAGTATATCCGATATGTTACTCAATTATATGATATCACACTCATTTACATCGCACGTAGGCTAACGTCATAATATAGTGACGTACCTAGCTCCGTCATGAACTTTGAAATGTCAGTCAAATGTACGAATTGTATGTCTTTTATTTGATTTAATATTTAATAAACATAACGTTGACGATTTTGAGACTAATTTTACTGGGCGCTGTGGCTTCCATAGGTAGCGCCAGCTTCCAATCTGATTAGATTCAAAATATAAAACCGAATATTTAATAAAAATGGAAATGATTTTGGTGTTTTGATATTTTGGATCCAACTATTAACCCTTTCATGACGAAGCCTACCGAACCCGGCCATTGCATTGCTTCGAGTGGTATCCAATTGTAGGCCAAGAATAGACTATTTTTGAAAATTTACCACTAGAATGGCTGGCTCGATAATCATTCATATTTGTAAATGGGCCACCTCAATGGTACAAAATCAAGTTAGAACGACTAGGTACAGACAGCATTTTGCTGCTAAAGATCGAGATTTCGCAATCAGCCTAAAGTTGCAGCCGTTGTGGAAGCGACCGCCTTGAAGTGTCTATAAATATGGTGTTACTGTCTATGGAAGGAACAGCTCCCAATTAAATTAGCTTCAAAATATTAAACATAATGTTTTTTCAATTGTAATGTATATACCTCATTGTGTGAGGTCAAGTTTGGGTGTTAGTGTTAGCGTTAACACTGATCACTAACAGGAACGTCCTGGTCAAGTCTCAGTGATATCCCGGTGTTAGTGTACTAACACTAACACTAAGACTTGACTTTACCCATTGTGATTGTGTCGTCAGCTAACTAGTGAGGTAATTCGTTATGACGTCAGACACTTGAGTGACAGATCGGATCCATCTATTTGTTATAATAAATCTCCTTATGATGTTTGATAGAAGTGTCTTCTTACCTATGATGGGCGCAACATAAATGTGTAGCAGTACAGTGACACTTAGATCCAAGAATTTGAGATTTGTTTTAACTTCTTTAAGCTTATCACAAGTCTGACTGTTCCGTAATCTTAAATAGAGCAATGGCGTTATGTTCTTATTCAGGTGTTTCTACCTACTGACCCGGAGTACACGTGGATGACGGCGAAGATGTGGTACAATATGGCGGACGCATCCTACCACCAGTCACTCACACATTTAGGTACCGTACGCTTAACCAAATATGTATTAAATGAATATAAATTTAAGTTGAACACACTTACTGAGGCAACTGTAAATGTGCGTGCTCTGTACTAAATCGACGTCTAGTAATGCTGATACCATCATGTATAAGGTTGCTCGATTACGTGATTAAATCGAAAATCGCGATTATTTTGTAAATTGTGAATTTATATGATTAAGTATTAAATAACCGAATGATCGTGGATAATTTCTACTGCATGAATTATCTCAAAACCTACATTTTTTGTGATCGGTCAGCGAAATTGGCATTCGGCTCAGCAAATACATACCCATTGCCGACCAAGAGAAGACCAATTTTTTGAAAATGTATCACTGGAATGACTGGCTCTAGTATCGAGTCAGGCATTACAGTGACACATTTTTTTTAAAATAGTGTTTCGTTGGCCTCCAAATAGACATTTCTAAACACCATTGCAGTTTTCGTCATTGATATACTTTTGATATTATGTCTGCGTAATTTGAAACCAGGCTGATTAATCGTGTAATCGCGATTATTCTTAAATAATCGATCGAGATCACTCAAAGCAATAATCGCACAAGCCTACCGTCATGATTCGAATAACATAGCTTAGAATATCATCTGTTTTATGTTTCCACAGCAACATACAGGCCCAGAATGCAATTTTCTTGATTTGACAAATTTAATTACAACTTAATTGATAATATCGTGGAATCGATTGGGCCGATTTTAATTCTCTAAGCGGTTCCTTATGGAGCGCGGGCGTGTGTTAGTGGGTCGTGTTATGGGATGTGGTGTGGGGTGGGGCTGGGTGTACGCGTGTGTGAGTGTGTATGTGTTGGGTTGGGTTATGCGGGTGGATTTGGGCGATTGGTGGTTGGGGTGGGGGAATGGTGGTGGTGGTGGTTGGGGTTGGTGGTTGGGTGGATGTGGGGTGGGTGTAGCTGGGTGTAGGTGGGTGTGGTAATGGGGGTGATGTGTGGGGGGCAAGGTGGTGGTGTTCGCTACTCCGATAGGTGCATGAACAACTAAGTATCTTAGGCATTTGACACTGAATGACTAGTGCTTTGCATAAATATTCTGTTGCACTGTTCGAACGGAATATTTATTGGGAGGTGTTGATGTATATGACAACATCAGTGTCCAGCTAAATTGCTTTCAAAATATTCAATATGCGAATACGTAGGCTTACTGTCCTCATCCCCCCCCCTCCTTCTTCTCCTCATCCTCCTCCTCCTCCTAATCCTCCTTAGGGTTCAAAATTGCCAGTGTTTGTTGTTGCCGGATATAAATATACCATTAGATTGAGAAAGTCAATGTATATATTAGAAGCTACGCCGTGTCGTCATCTCTGTAATGTCAAGATGACATGTTATGAGCTAGGTCATCTCTAAATGGCATCACAGTGACCCGTTTTCTTATTTATTTAATTTGACTTAAAGGATAACTAATCTCATCTGATAGCTACGCAGGCGATCTAGTATGCCACTCGTAAACTATGCAGGTAATTTTAAACTTTTTATCACGCATCTATAGAAATATATCCAGGCTTTAGTAGATAAATGTTGCTACATTTCGTCAGCCTGTGATGGCTGTCATGATTTACTTTTCAACCAATCAGAAAAAGACTAGCGTGTCTGCCTAGGGATATGCGTTCAGTCATAGAGGTGTCAGCTATAGTTTGGCATTGCGGTATAAAAGCACTCATACAGCTAAGCTGTTGAATATTTTGAAACTAATTTAACTGGAAGTTGTTGCTGCCATAGGCAGAAACAACCTCCAGTGTAGCACATGTGTTTGAAACTTGGCAGGTGTCTAGAAGCATTTTCTCATACAGTCCATATTGCCTCTCTCCACCCAGGATTATAAATGGGTAATGGGTACAGATCTAGATTGCGGTCCTAAGCAAACTACACGGCAGTCCAGGCACTGAACACAGATCACCACTACCACCCCCACATCCCCACACCCCACCGCCCACACGCACATACGCACGCACGCACTTACGCACGCACGCACGCACTTATTTACATGTGTTGCATCGAGCGAATATAACAGAATATAATATTCCTATGTTTTAGGTTATACACATTTGTTGATGGAGGGTGTGAATGTTTCCGCGCACAGAAACCTCTCTGTATCACACCCTGTCTTCAAACTGCTTGCTCCACACTTCCTGTATCTCATAGCAATAAATTCGTGAGTATTAACCAGGCGTGTACGATTACGTGATTAAATCGAAAATCGCGATTAGTTTTTAAATCATGGATTTATATGATTAAAAATTAAATAATTAGATAATCGTGAGTAGTTTCTACTGCCGGAAATTCTATTTAACCCGTACCTTAAAATATTCTTTAATAAAATCGGTCACGAAAATTGGCATTTTGCTGAATGAATATATGTTCATTTGCAGGCCAAGGGAAGATTATATTTGAAACTGGCTCAAAAATAGTCTTTTCATGATCTGAAAATGTGCAGTTCTAAACATCGTTACAGCTTTTGTCATTGATATGCCTTTGTTGTTATGTCTTGGCAATTTGTACCCAGTCTGATTAATCGAGTAATCACGATTATTCTTACATAATCGATCGTGATCACAATAATCGCGCAAGCCGAGGTTACATCTTTCCGGAATACACGTATTTAGGGAAAATGCCGTCCCACAATGCATTTCTCACAACATTTCCGTCTGGCATTAACCCTTTGAACACGATAGAGCGAATTTGATTTAATAATTATTATGTTGAATATTTAAAAACTAATTGGACCTGGAGCTGTTGCTGCCTATGAGATTGCGTAGAACGGAAATCCAGCCATGATTACCAGAGGTATAGCGTATTCGATTTCCGCACGATAATGTCACTTAAAGTTCTCATCTATTCTTAAAAGATACATATTATGGCTAAATTTATGACAATTTGTTAATTTATGGGCACTTTAACGAGCTAGAACTGTAGCCGCCATTTTTGATAGATATTTACTGGCGCCATTATTTCAGACTCTATTGTCTTCGCCGTCGAGCAATTGTTCGTATAAAACCATTCTCGTAACGCTAATGCTGGTCATTCTTCCACTGGTTTTCAAGGTGAGCGGGTAGACGCTCATAGCGTAGTTCAATACCAGTTATATATAATATTTCATATGGCGCAAGTGACAACAAATATATTTATAACACGTTTACTGATAACTGCTGCTGCCTATAGCAGCAACAACTTTCCGTCAAATTGTTGGCAGTATATTCAGCTGATAATACAATTGTTACTAGATAAAGATTTGATAACAATTTGGCTGAAAATCGTTTACGTAACAACTTTCAATCAAATTGTTCTCAAAATAAACAGCAGTGTAGTCAACGTTGCACGACTTGCTTAAGATATTTCGCGCAACTTTATTGACAATCATTTTATACTCAGGCAGCAACGGTGTAGTCAAATTTTTCTCATAATAATCAGCATACTTCCTGTTTTGTTTGCGAGCAAGTGCATACACAATTAGTTAGGCCTATAGAGGCTTATTTCAGAGTGAAATATGTTCACAAAGTTCAAGCAGTCCACCAGCACATGCACGATCGACTCTGAATAGAATAATACGCTTACCGCCTGATTGACAATGAAATGAACCGAATTTTCAAGCATATCTGAAACTGGGTCTTGATTCCGTATACCATATAGGCCTAACTTATTGCGTAGGCATTTGTTAGCCTAACAAAAAAGGAAGCCCGCTGATTATTCTGAGAAAGATTTGACACCGCTGTTGCTGCCTGAGTAAGAAATGGCTGTCAATAAATTTGCTCGAAATGTCTTCAGCAGGTCTTGCAACATAGACTGCCCTGCTGATTATTTTGAGAACAATTTGATTGAAAGTTGTTTCATCAACGATTTTCAGCCAAATTGTTATCAAAACTTTGCCGAGTAACAATTGTATTATCGGCGGATTATTTTGACAACAATTTGACGTAAAGCTGTTGCTGCTATAGACAGCAACAACATTCAGTAACTTGCTATAGATATATTTGTTTTTATTTGCACCATAGGAAATATACAACTAGTATTGTACTACGCTATGCTTACTACGCGGTCACCTCGAAAGCCAGTAAAAGAATGACTAGCATTAGCGTTATGAGAATGGTTTTATATGAACAATTGCTCACAGGGGAAGACAATAGAGTCTGAAACAATGGCGCCCGCAAATATCTATTTAAAATGGCGGCTACATTACAAGTTAGTTAAAGTGTCCATAAAGTAACAAATAGTCCTAAATTTACCTAGGATGTGTATCTTTTAAGAATAGAACTTTAAGTTACTTTGATTCGATCACAAATCGAAGTTTGCATCGAAATGCATAAACCTAGACTGGGATTGCCTACCAACGAATTTCAGGTTTGATCACCGGAGTTAAAATTTTGGAATTGTGTTCCTCCACGCGAGCCCTTGACTGATATTGTGTACGGCCGAAATGCGGCTGTAACTACCAGAGTTATCCTCCTTGATGTTATGAAAAATCTGAACATTTTTCCGCTCGAAAATTTGAGTTAGTCAGCATGAATTCGGTTCAAATTTCTGGAATGAATGCCTTTGCACGAGACCTTGCCTGTGATTGTCTCATTCCAAAATCTGCCCCATAATCACCAGGGTTCTCCCAGTTTATTTCTTGAAATCTGACTGTACTCGCATAAGTAATGCCATTGATTTCACAATTTTAGCCCCATACGAGCAAATCTATTACATTTGTTCTGATCAATTCACCTTTCCAGAGTATCCATCCATCATCTGACCTCGTATGACGTCATAATCAGCTCAGCGCGTGTATGATGACGTCACAATCATTACGTCACAAACGGTTCCATATAGACCGTCATCAAATCTCAAATACTCCGACACGTTGTATGAATTGTATGTCTTTGTAATTCTTTGCTATTTAATAGACATGCTGTTGAATATTTTAAAACTAATTTGACTGGGCGCTGTTGCTGCCTTAGGCAACAACAGCACCCAGTTAAATTAGTTTCAAAATATTCAACAGCTTACCTGTGTATTTTTTTTTTAATTGATCGTCATGGTGTTTAGAGATCGATCGATTCTAACACAAGCGAGGTGTGGGTGGAGCTTAGCTAGAGATGGGCGGGGCATAGCTAAAACTAGGTAGGTCCATTGAAAGTGGTAATATAGCAGCAGCAACAGTAGTAGTGTTTTTATTGTCAAACTTAACGTTCCACGAACCCTGTCATTGACGACGCACTGGCACGAAGACAGGCCTAATAGCGCTCTCATCATCGGAGTGTGATTTTTAACTTTTTCAGATTTAGACTTTTGTAAGGTTCGAACCCAGGCAATTCTACGGCAACCTAGCGTTTGTAAGACGAGTATTCTAACAACTAGCCCATTATCCAGTGAACTTAAATCCTCTTTCACCGAATTAGCTTTCAAGTGCCTGTCTCACAATGACGTGAATTGACTAGAACTGATGGTGTACATTCCAGATATTTTACTTTACGTTTCAGCCATCCCGCCTGGTATATCACTAGGTACTCGCATTTGGTAGTAGTAGTAGTAGTAGTAGTAGTAGTAGTAGTAGTAGTAGTAGTAGTAGTAGTAGTAGTAGTAGTCATCGTAGAAATACTCGTAGCAGTAGCAGTGGCAATAGCAGTAGAAGTAGCAGTAGCAGTGGCAGTACCAGTAGCAGTAGTGTTCAGCAGCAGATGTAGCAGTAGTGTTCAGCAGTAGCGATAGCAGTAGCAGTAGCAGTAGCCGTAGCAGTAGTGTTCAGCAGTAGCTGTAACAGTAGCAGTGGCAGTAGCATTAGCAGTAGCAGTAGTGTTCAGCAGTAGCAGTAGAAGTAGTAGCGGTAGTGTTCAGCAGTAGCAGTAGCAGTAGCAGTAGCAGTGGCATTAGCAGTAGCAGTAGCAGTAGCAGTAGCAGTAGCAGTAGTGTTCAGCAGTAGCAGTAGCAGTATCATTAGCCGTTGCAGTGGCAGTGGCAGTGGCAGTAGCAGTAGTGTACAGTAGTAGCAGTACCAATAACAGTGCGATAGTAGCCGGAGTGTTCAGCAGTAGTATTCGTCGTCGTTGTTGTTGTTAAACTTAACGAAATAAAAAATCAAAAATTAAAATTTATTATTAATTAAATAATAAGTTATTAATTTATAATTGCTTTCAGGTTAGGTTTGCAAGTGCTAATATCGCCAGGTGGCTGGGTAGACAAGACAATGGCTATTGGTCTTAAAGGGATGTTCGAACTGATTATAAAAGGGTACGTCGTATCAATGGCATAGTCTGCCTTTGTAACTAATCTTTGTAATGGATGATGTAATCTATTTTGTAGGTCACATAATCTCATAGTTGAAATTATCTCACTTTTGTTAAAGGGGTCATAATCTCGACTCAAATGTTGTATTGTAGCTTACGGTCATAGGGCATATAGATTCTATATCGTTCACTTCCAGGCGCATGCCTTTATCCTTATCATAGCTGAGGCTTTCAGTTTCCCAATCAATCAATCGCATTACGCCATAATCAACTACATGACGTGAATGCTTACGTCATAATCAATTATGTCATGAATGGCGTAGACAAGTTCGTCACGAACGCTTAATGGATGACGGACTAAGCGTTGTTGTAGGAATTGTATGTCTTTACTATTTAATAAACATTCTGGTGAATGTATATTTTTCTGGAAATTGAGATTCAGCGAGTTCAGGGATCGATTGATCCAACACTGGAAAACCGTGGGTGGAGCTTATCCAGAGATGGGCGGCGCACGGATAAAACTGGATTCCTCAATTATTCGCTTTTTAACATCCCTTTAATGCTGAACTGTGGTCGCCGCCATTGTCCCACCAGACGATAGTGCGTGATGTCATGTAGCTGCCGATGTACTCCATTCTTTATCATGTAAGACGTATTATGTTGAAAATGTTTCCTAAGAGGGTAGTACCTTCCAGTCAAATTAGTTTCAGATATATTGAATATCTTACCTATGCATGGTTGCTTTTTACACCACATTGCCAAACAATAGATTGTACCCATATATATCGAGCGTATATACTTACTAGATGCCCTCACTATGAGGCTAGTTGTAGCGACCGCGGATGACGCAAGTTAAGTAAATCGCAATTGCGCATGACCAGGTGTTCAGACTGACTGACGCAGACGATCAGCTGTATAAATAGCCTTAAAAAATTACTAAATGATTTTTTGGTAATTTGAAGAGTAATTGAACAAACACAAATTTACATATTTTTATCCGAAATAAAATTGTATTAGTTATTATAATCTGACACTTTATTCGACTACGTAATAGGTTTAGCAACAAAAACATATTATTCTGGAGACTCTACGTCCGGGAAGAAAATACTGAACTATCTACGATAGCTATGATACCACTCACCCTACCCGCCCTAGACAAACTAGACCTACACCCCACATCAGTCTCATCCCAGTCTAACACCACCCACCACGCCCCACCCCGCCCAAACCCAACAACCCACTAAACATTCTTACAACATTGGAATCAACGATATATCGATAAATCGATAGCCTACATCGCGTATGGGTACGTGTTGTAAATCACGATAAGATCTAGGATACTATCGCCCACCATTATAGAGGCATTTATTGTTTCACAGATTGGACAATTGGCGGATGAATGTGGATGGCCAGATTCCTGAAAGATTAAAGGAGAGAGGGGTAAGAGTTTAACCAATAAAGATGATGATGATGGATGGATGGATGGCTGGATGGATGTATGGGTGTATTGGTGGTTGGGTGGTGGGTGGTGGATGGTGGATGGTGGATGGATGGGTGGATATCGTCGATACTATCGCTGTGATCATTGTCGGTGAGTGAGGGATTGGTTGGATGGAGGGTGTGCAGGTGGGTGGGTGGGTGGATGGATGAATGGATGGATGGATGGATGCCACACCAGCCCACACTCCACCCCAACTACCAGCATCAATACCACCAATAATACCACTACCACCATCACTACCACCACCATCACTACAACCACCACGACCACCATAGTCACCACTCACACCACCAACACCAACACGACGACAACGACAACAGGTGGCACCGAAGGCGAAGACATAGATAATTTATTCTCATACAATCATGAATAATGTTTCAGGTTCTGGAACCAGATACTTTGGAGAACTTCCCATTCCGAGATGACGCTGTTCTTCTGTACGGTGCCATCAAACGTTACGTCACTAAATACAGCAATCACTACTATGGTAAGGTTATGACATGCAATACATCGTGGTCAGCGAATTTTGACAAGCGTAAATAACCCCCACCACCAATCACACCACCACCACCACTACCACAAACACCCAACCACCACCATCACCACCACAACCACCACACCTGGCACACGATCACCACCACCACCACCACAGTCATCATCACCACACCAACCCCGCCGCCACTATAGCCACCATAACAGCCAGCAACACCAGCACCATCACCACCACCATCACCACCACCACCACCACCACCACCACAACCACCATCACCGCCACCGCCACCAAACCCGTTGCCTACCATCCACATCCACACAAAACCTCGACTCATCACTGAACAAAACGTGGCTCCATTGTTGAGCACGCCATCGCTGATGAGTTCTTGCCCATGCAAACCGATTCTCGATGTGACGCTCTGTAAGCGGAACAGCAACAAGTGGACGACGGGCATGCAGTCCAGCATCATGGAGTCTGTTTCGCACAGTTTTGTGCATGCACTGTAGTGCCGGTAGCGGTGTGCAAATTACGGGACAGCCGCCGCGCAGTCTCAAACCTGTGATGTCGTGATGACGTCACTAAGTAGCGGTCTTCTCGTGGTGGTGTTGCTCTCAGTCTGCCAGATCGTGGTCGGTCATTAACATGTCCAGTTTCCTGCTCACGTCGGCGGAGACGGGAAACGGTTGAGGCGTGAACATTAAAATGTCGAGCAACAGCGCGAACGCTCTGCCCAGAAGCGAGTCTTCCCATTGCTTCATGGAGCTGATTTTCGGGTAGCCCATTTTCGGTAGGGTAAACCTTTAAGCGTTTTCTGTTAACGTTCGTTATCTGCTTTTGCAATATGGTGAGGTTTTGCCTTCGCTATCCGCCAATGTGGGCCAGTGCATGAAAAATGTTTTTTCACATGCAGTAAGCTTGCAGCCGCGAAATGCAAGAAATGATTTGCATTTCTTCATGATCAGCGAGACATTAAATTGACGAAACATGCCCGCAAATTTGGTTATAAATGGACGCATAGTTTTAATACGACAAACCAAACTTAACTGTTGCTAAACTTCTTTGGCTCAGTATATATATAGCGCCGGATTGGCACTCTAAATATTAATACTATAGGCGCTATATATACACCTCAAAAGAAGTAAGTCCCCCCCTCCCCCTAAATATTGGCCAATATTTTCTAAAAGCTTTATCTAATTGTAATGAAATCTCGCACAGATCATTAGTTCGACTATGGCAACAATCAGCGATAAAGCTTATCCCATATGTCATGTTTTGCCTCAATGTGCTTACGCTAAAGGCAAAATTGACCCATTAAAAAAATTGCAGAGAACAAACAATACAGATTTTATTCAGTAACAAGAGAATCATAACAACAGTTAGAGTGTAGAATGCAGATTTTTCGGTAACGGTATTGACTATCCATCAATTTCATTACTTGTAAACTAGTCCGGGAGCCAATTTTCAAAAGGGGTCTAGAAGAATGGTTTCGTAGCACACCCAGTATTCAGAAGGTGTGTCTCTATATTATGCTAGACCGATGTCTTGGGTATATTCTGAGCCGTGTTGCACAAGAAAATTGTGGTATCACTAACCCTTGAGAAGCCCATTTACAATAGGTGTTGAATGTAGTTTTCAGACAATTTTCACAATGGTAAATTTTTCACAAACTTAAGCGCATGTTATATCAATACAATCTTAACCAAAATGGAAAGGAGTGATCGTATATCGCAGATTTATACATAATCAACCTCGTTTAAGACACCCGTATGTTGCTTTGTACATATTGGGGCACTTAGGTCTTCTTGTGACTAGCAATACCTTAGCTACAACAATGCCCATGTTTTCTACATTTTTCATAATTAAACTTTTAACTGACATGCAGTGCATGTCTACACAAGCTGGCAGGACATATTTATCACGTGAGCAAATGAGAGAATGTTACTCATCCGTGTCAGAGTCATCTTCGACAATTGTATGCTGAACATTGTCACACATTTCACCTCCCATACAAAGGTATGCTTCAGTGCAGAGTAGATTGTTAGCCTTGCATTGACAGAGATCTGTTCTTTTGCAGGCAGACTTTTGACATCTACATGATGTGAGTTCAATTAATCCAAATGGAGCAGGATCCTTTGACATTAGAACAGGCTTGAGTAGACCATCCACTATACTCCAGCCATGTCCATTTGGAGATGGAAGATTCTGAACAGCTTGCAATGAACGTCTCCAAACAAGAGCTTGAAAATTGGCCCTTTCGGTGTGATGCTTTAGACTATTCGATGTAGGTGGAAGATTTTCATTTCTTTGTCTCTTTTGACAAAAGAGCCAATAACGGGTTTCATCAGCTGTCTTTCCCACATCCCTGGTGGTATACAACTCACAGACAAATTTCTCACATATAATTGCAGTATTCGGTGATAAGTCAACATGTTCGCCGAGTTGGGCTAAGCTAAGCTGATGACATTCAGATGACTTTAAGAGATTGAATGATTTTCTCTTAGCGACTCCAAATAATGCACTAGTGCTATCACAACCTGTAAGAGAATGAAACCCAGGCAAAGACAGACAGATAGCTGGGCCCAGTACTTGAGCAACTGTATGTATTGGTATGTATCGCAATTTGTCCTTTGTGCCCGTACGGAACCATAGTTCAGAACAGTGAAGCGAACGATACGTATATATACTAAGTACTGCCACGTCTGTATCAGGAGACTGTATAACAACAAGCATGTGGTCTTTTGAAGCGTGTAGCGCGTGCAACATCATACGCGTATCTGCTTCCTCGTGATCTGATCGAAGTTCTTCCAAATACGACGAATTGTTCGCTGAAATGACAACAACATCCATTCCATCGTTAAAGACACCAGCAAGAATGACGCAATTGTCGGCAGATAGCATATTTGGACCAGTATCACGCCACCGCTTGCTGAGAAATGCAACCAGGTTACTTTTGTTGCTTGGATTGCTGATGTACTTGGCCCATTGCTTTGGAACGGGAGTATTTTCTCCAGCAATCTTTACTTCCAATGCTGTTGATGACCCACGTTTTAGCCGCTCTTCCGCTTTGAGAGATTCCAGTCTATCATATCTGTCAAAAACTATATCTACTCTGTTGCAGTCTTCTTGATTCAGTGGAACTGTAAAGATGTGCCAGGATTTATCAGCCAATTCTCCAAATGTAGACGTACCTCCAGTTTTAACCATTTGCACAATTGCCATGCCATCTACTACATAAGCTGTTGCGCCTGTCTTGTCAACAGGTGGAAGCCGTCCATCAACATTTACTTCCTTTTCTAGTTCACTTAACAAAACACTTTCCACATTCTTTCTTAGAGTCCCATCCGTATGTGACAATGATAGTGGAACGGCAGACAGTTCATACGTCATCACTAGTTTTAAATCAACATCTCTGGACCTTGCGGCAATAATTAATCGACCAAATAGTTCGCGGTCAGATGTCACATTGTGAATTTTTTCATCATTTGTTTTGAGTTTTTTCTTCTGTGCTAGGCTGGCAAATGTTTAAAGTTGTAAGTGTGGCAACGTGTCCCAAAATCTTCTCGTGTTAGTGTCCAGCCGCCCCTGAACAAAATTGTCCATAATCTCCTTACCAATGTCACAGGCGGAAACAAGTCTCTTGGCGATTTCACTAGGCAATACCACGCCAGTTGCAATGTTTACAAGCGGAAGACACTCGCTGTCGTCGTTTTCCGCAATATTAAAGGGATTGGTCATTATATCTGATGAGAACATCGAAAGTATCTTCTGCACATCGGTTTCATCCCTGTTCATTCGATTAGTCCCCATTTCCTTATGTACTCCAATCATGTGACTATCTTGTAACCCACACATTTGCTTTGTGACCGTTGTTATGGCTGCCCTCTCGTGGCTAGTTAAAAACCACCTCTCCAGAGCTCCTGGCTTTTGTGTTATTCCAATAATACCACCTCGCTTTTTGGAATCCAAATTAATCGATTGCTCTAAGGCCATATCTGTCCACACTTGATTGAATGGATGGTGTGAGCGACTTTGAGAACCAATTTGTGAGCCCTCACTCCTCGATTATAATGACTTCCCTTTAAGTAGAGCAGCAGCCGTGCTGCTACCATATGTGTTGGCCTCTATGAGGAGATCTTCTAAGCCAGAGTCATCAAACATCTTTCCAATAACAGCTAAGTAGTTTAGCGCAATGTGGAATCCCCCCAGTCTGATCACAGTGTCACTAAACTCTTCTTTATATCGCCACTGTATCTCCTTTGCCTTGACATATATGGCCAAGTCGAATGTAATGACCGAGTCATTCTGTCCTAGTGTTGTCATCATTCGTTGAACTTGTTTCATGACCGTATACACCATATTGAATTCAGTTGGTGATCCGGAAATCATTGGACAGTAACCGATTTGTGTAAAAGGTGCGTTAGCACATGATACAAGTGCATTAAATCCACTCCAACTAGGGACTGTTTGTAAAATATAACCTTCACATTTCACCCTCGCCTTTGGTATATGCATGCAAAATGTATGTTGGATATATGTTAGGTCGATATCCGTCTAAATATCATATATGGTGAATCTAATACGATATTACTTTGAGTTATGACACGATCATGCTTATATCGTTGTGCACTGTGGATACAGCCAAAGCCTAGACCCCCTATGCAAAGAAATCAGGATAACTAATTAGTGCTACCACAATTTGTGTGTACAACAGGGCTTAAAATGTGTGGGACATGTCCCCCAAGCCACAGCAAGTGTCAGACCTTCCGAATACTGGGTGTGCTACGTCACGATTCTGACCTAGCTTTAGCTCCTGGACTAAACCATAATAAAGATTTCATTTCAAAGTGTCAAAAGACGTGTTACATCATAATAAACTGTCAACAAAGGACTTGATCACATTTAATAATGAGTGTATCCACCATTTTTCTCTATCACATTATTGCAACGTGCTCTCATACTGTTGATGAAGCTGGTGATCCGATGTTGTGGGATCGCCATCCACTCCTCCTGCAACAGCTGATGGATGTCACCAAGAACAGTGACGGTAGTCACGCTCCGGTACACCGCTCTCTTTAATTGGTCCCACAAATGTTCTATTAGGTTCAGATCTGGCGAGTTTGCTGGCCACACGATCCTCTCGATGCCATGGTTAGTAAGAAAGGCATTCACAATTCTTGCCCGGTGCGGACGAGCATTGTCATCCATGAACACAAAACCATCACCTATGGCAGTATCATACGGCAGTACATGTGGCTCCAGGACCTCGGCAAGAGAGCGCTCAGCATTAAGGTTACCATTGATTGGAATAAGTTCGGTTTTTCTTTTTGCGCTGATCCCTGCCCACACCATCACCTATCCTCCCCCAAATGCTGTGGTAGGCTGCACACAACATTCAGCATATTGTTCACCACGACGACGCCAAACCCGAGACCTTCCATCAATGTGGCGAAGGCAGGCGCGCATCTCATCACTAAACATGACGTTTGCCCACTGCTGCCTTTTCCAGCGTATGTGGTCTCTGGCCCATTCAAGCCGTGCCTGTTTATGGCATAATGACAAGGCTGGCCTCTTGACCAGGCGTCGAGCATGCAGACCAGCAACACGGAGACGGTTTCTCACCATTTGTTCACTGAGTCTTCTGGCTCCAGCTCCAGTAGCTGCGTGTAGCTGATCCCTGATGGCGCATGCGGTTGACATTCTGTTTCGAAGTGCTATGTTTGTAATGAAACGATTTTGATGTTGCGTTGTGGCCATTGGTCTGCCTCTTCTCGGTTGGTCATTTACCTCAGCATGCTGCTCGAATTTGTGACGCAACTTTCTTATTGCTTTTGGGGTAACACACATTCTACGCGCAACTTGCTTCACACCGAAATTGGTCTCCAGAAGACAAATGGCAATTGCCCTATCCTACTCGTAGCATTTCGTATCAAATTTATCGTATGTTATCGGATAGGCCTACCTGTCTATAATCTTTCAGATACGCCTGAGAAGGTTGAGGGTGATTGGGAACTGCAGAGCTGGGCTTCAGAACTTACGAAACCTCGACTAGAAGGTGGTGTTGGGCTTAAGGTAAGAATAAATGAGGAAATATATATATATATATATATATATATATATATATATATATATATATATATATATATATATATATATATATATATATATATATATATATATATATATATATATATATATATATATATATATATATATATATATATATATATATATCGTCATCATCAATTACGTCACATGTAGGCTGGAGTCACATTACATAGTGACGTATCTAGCTCCGTCATGAACATTGAACAGTCAGGTAAGTGTAAGAATTTTGGTTTAATAAATTTACAATTGGTAAACCATTCTCTTGAATATTTTGAAAATAATTTTACGGGGCGTTGTTGCTACCATAGGCAACAACATCATCTAGTCAAATTGGTGTCAAAGTATTCAACAACCTAACTGTATACTTAGCTTAAATTTAGGATTCTGTTAATTCAGGGTTCCATGTACCATGTACATAAATCGATCCCAACTTGCGTAATACGTGGGCGGGGCTTAGCTAGAGATGGTCGGGACATAGCTAGAAATGGGTACCGCTATTGACAGGATAACCAGTGTGCGAATGTGTCCCAACTCAGGCTAGATCACACCCACAAATACTTCTAACATAGGGAAATACGATATATCGATAAAGCGATATATCCTACACCTTTATGGCTGTACTGTAATTTACTATAACAATAGAGACATCCTTTTCTAGCTATGTCCCCCACCCCACTTCACCCCAAACACACACACGTACGCACGCACGCACGCACGCACGCACGCACTCACGCACGCACGCACGCACGCACGCACGCACGCACGCACGCACGCACGCACGCACGCACGCACGCACGCACGCACGCATGCACGCACATCTGGCTAAGCTCTGCGCATATTTTGCGTGTGTTGGGATCGATTTTTATACTTTGAAACCTGAATTCTCAGAATCCCATCTTCAAAGAAATAGACCTTTCCAGTCTTTACTATGCTCCGCCCACCTCTAGCTAAGCTCCACCCACACTTCGCCGTGTTGGGATTGATCAATCCCCGAATGCCCTAACCATCAATTTCCAGCAAACACTGCATGTAAGCTGTTTAATATTTTGTAACTAATTTGACTGGGTGCAGTTGCTGCCTATGGCAACAACAGCGCCCAGTCAAATTAGTTTCAAAATATTCAACAGAATATTTATTAAATAGTAAAGACATACAATTCGTACAACAACGCATAGCCCGTCTTCAAATATGCGTCCGTGACGTACTTAAGTACGTCATTCATGACGTCATAATGACATCATTCACTATGATGTCATTCTACACGTCACGTAGTTGATTATGACGTCATAAGATGGGCGGATAAAGTGGAAAGGTCTATTATGCTGGTAAGCTGTGGAAGCCCATTAAGAAGTCGTGGCATTACGGCATTTTGGTGTTGACAGGCGTTGTTACGTTGGTGTGGTGGAAGTGTGGGTGGTCTATGATGATTGGCGCTTTCACCTGTTGTAGGTTCGATTCCATATCACTCAATTAGTATCCGATTATAATTGTTAAATGATTTTGTGTCCAGGGTGTCCCTGGTAACGGCAAGTTCTCAACCGTAGATGACATCATTGAAGTACTCACGTCAATCGTGTATACGTGTAGCGTAGGCCACGCCTCTGCCAACTTTCCACAGTACGACGAATATGGATTTACACCTAACTATCCGGGATTGCTACAAGGCCTTCCGCCAATTGATAAGGTTAGTTTCACGATTTACAGCGCCCTAACTGCATCGTGCTTGAATCTGAAAATGCAAGAAATCAGCTAGATTACTTACCATGTATGTACACCCCGGCGTAAATTACACGCACGTACAAACGCACACGCATTTTCGGAGAGAGAGAGAGGGAGGGAGGGAGGAAGGGAGGGTGTGAGAGAGAGAGAGAGAGAGAGAGAGAGAGAGAGAGAGAGAGAGAGAGCATATGAGGGTGGGTGGGGGGGGGGGGGGCGGCGAAGTGTTGTCTATGAAATAATGTCATCTTGATATAATGAACGCAATTCAAGAGACTTATTTAGACATCATAAGACCCATGCACTCCACCATTAATATTATCATTATTTTTTAATTTATTCATTTCTGTTTAAAATGTATTATAATTATAGACTCCTCTAACCGAAGAGGACATCCTGAAAATCATTCCTGATAGAGACATGTCACTGGACATGGCAATTGTAACAAAGATTCTCAGTCAGCGAGAAACCAAGTCACTGGGAAACTTTGACTTAAATTACATATTTGACCCTCCAGCCCAGAAGATTGTTGAAGAGTAAGTATCATTCATTTGTGTTAACATTGTAACCATCAAACACACCAAATTCTTTCTGATGTAAATAATATTTTGTGAAATTTTGTGAATCTAATTTGCTTGGGAGCTGTTGCTGCCGATCAAAGAATTTGATCTGGCCTTCAATTATTTTGAATAATTCTACATAGATTGCAGAATATAGTGCATGGTTTCAGTAACAGTAGCAAGAGATAGCAACGGCAATTGACTCCAACATCATTAGCTGAGTAGAAGTGCGGTAGGTTGGCACACACTTCTGATTGGTCGAGAGCTGGTCATGTGGCCTTTGACGTCGTCTCATTTGCATATAAGGCCACACCGCGTTAATTTTTTAAATGCCTAGCTGTGATTGGTCGAGAGCTGGTTTTATGATCTCATCAATTTGGCTGGAAAATGGCTGTGGCATGGCCTAATATGTATATGAGCTGACGTCACATATCAGGTGACCAGCTCTCGACCAATCAAAAGTGTGTTCCATCCTGTCTCCTGTGTTTGGTATGTAGATCTATTGATGATTGACAGGTGTAGCGATCTGTGAAATGGATGGCAGCGTCGGGGTGGTGGATATAGATCTATTGTTCCCAGCTGAAGAGACAATGGGAAGGTGTGTGGGTGGTAGGGGTGCGTTTGAAAGCATTCAGTATGTAGATCAAGTGTTCCTTGATAAAGAGACAATGGGTAGGTGGGGAATTCCGTATGTAGATCTCTTGTTCTTGGATGAATATCACCTAGGTGTTAAAGCCTTAACAATCAATCCATATGTAGTTAATTAATACCTCAGTACATACACCTATTGCTACTGGCTGAAGAGGCAATGGGAAGGCCAATCCAAACACAGGGGTTGGGGTTTGGGAGGCCGGGCCGTGTGGAAGGCAGACAATTTATAACATAATAAGGAAACATTAGTTACCTCTCCGGGATGTAGTAATTGTTTGAGTGTAGCTTCCGTGACCATCTCGGTCACTTATTCAGCACTAACTGACAGTCGCTGGCAACATCACTCTGGTCAGTTCTTGTGGAGTCACGTGACAGCATGGACTGGTAGACTGCAGGTATACGAACCCCCGCCCCCACCCCCAAAAAGAATACTGGTACCAGTATGTGGATGACATGTTCATATGCCTGCACCACTACAACATCCAACCTTTCACTGATCACCTCAACAGTATCGACCAATACATCCAATTCACCAGTGAAGTCGAAGAAGATGGCCTGGTTGCCCTCCTGGACGTCTTGGTGTATGTCAGCGATTCCTGAACTACCAAACTTATCGTGTACAGAAAAACCCCACACGCAGATCAATATCTAAATTTTCACTCTAATCACCATTTGGAACACAAAAGGTCAGTCGTCAGAACTCTATTTCACCATGCAGACTCCATCATCACAGAAACATCAGACAAAAAAGAAGAACATCATCACATCCAACAGTCTCTCCTAGCCAATGGTTGCACTTCGTGGATGAGAAAACCACCTCCCCCACCTCGTAATAAACAACGAGATGTCGAACAACGCCCACTAGTCGGACTTCCGTACACAAAAGGCCTATCGGAACACCTTGGCAGACTCTTCAGACAACACCACATCAAAACCTACCACAAGCCCGTCAACACCTTAAGATCACAATTAGTAAGACTCAAAGATAAACTGACCACAGATGAACGCTCTGGAGTCATCTACAAGATCGAATGTGACAAATGTGAGGGCGCATATATAGGCGAAACCAAAAGGCCTCTCAGCACCAGAGTCAAAGAAAACCTTAAAATCAATTTCAACTCAGCTGTGGCAGAACACACAGAATCCACTGGCCACATCATCCCCGCCAGCAGTGCTTCGGTCATCAACATTGAGACCAACTTATTTAAACGGAAAGTTAAAGAGGCCATAGAAATCTACAAGCATCAACCAACCATGAACAGAGACGAGGGCTACCATATACCAGCAGTCTACTAGTCCATGCTGCCACGTGACTTCACAAGAACTGACCAGAGTGACGTTGCCATCGACCGTCAGTTAGTACTGAAGAAGTGACCAAGATGGTCACGAAAGCTACACTCAAACAATTTCTACATCCCGGAGAGGTAACTAATTTTTCCTTATTATTAATTATCCTGGGACCAATTTATAACATGTTTGTGTATGTGTGTACCTGGCTGGGAAGGGGTGTGTGCAATATGTAGATCTCTTGTTACTGAATGAAGATCGCACCTAAGTGCTAAAAGCTTTAAGCATTCAATCCATAGTTAGTTAATCAAGTTATCAGTACCTAGATGTATTGTTCCTGGCTGATGTTTGGACAAGTACATATATTGTTTAGCTTTTATTATCCAATAGAATCTGTGCCTATAATTCTCACCCCACTCCCAGCTGTCCATTGTCATGCACGAGGGCATGTGTGCGTGCTGTAGCTCCAAAACCTACTGAACTGTATTTTGCCAAGAGTTTTAACACAACTTATATATGTGTATAGGTGTCCGTGCGTGCATGCATCTGTGTTGCAATGTGCATGCGAGAGTGCGGGTACACATAATTGTAGCTCAAAAATATTCTAAACCCTATTTTGACTCAAACTTTAGCACAACATGTATGTGTGTATGTCCATGTGTGGTGTGGGTGTGGAGGGTGTGTGCATGCAGTCATGTATGAGTGCGAACATACATCCAGGCATATGTGTATGCATGCGTGCATGTGCGCGTGCGTGCACATATGTATGCATGTGCGTGCGTGCGTGCGTGCGTGCGTGCGTGCGTGCGTGCGTGCGTGCGTGCGTGCGTGCGTGCGTGCGTGCGTGCGTGCGTGCGTGCGTGCGTGCGTGCGTGCGTGCGTGCGTGCGTGCGTGCGTGCGTGCGTGCGTGCGTGTATGCGGACATGCGTGCGGTAGTGCGGGCATGCATGCCTGTGGTCGGGCGTGCATACAATTATGCACGTGTGTATACGTTCCTGTGCATAAGTGCATGTGTGCATGTATGCATGCGATCATGCAATGGGGTTGATGTGTGCGTGAGTGTATGCATGACGGGTTCATGCATGCGTGCATAAGTATGCGTGCATGCAGTTGTACATGCGTGCTTATGGTCGTGTGCGTGCATGCATGGGGTTGTGTGTGTATGCATTCGTGTGTGCCTGAGTGTGTGCACGTGTGCGAGCAGATATGCACGTCGGTGTGTAGGGGTGTTCAGAGCTGCATATTGAAAAGATACTGGGCCCAATTTTTATTCAAATTTTATCACAACCTATGATTCTCAAGCAGCCGCATCGATAAAATGTTTAATTTTCGAATTATTTTAACGGGAGTAAAGTTCTGTAATCTACTGCACTGTAGCATTATGACATTTTACTTTGTAATTAAAGCATCATCATAGACAGAATTAGATGCATTATCTCCACCATTGATAGCTTTTTTTCTCTATGCCATCCTCATCTTCTGATCCTGATCGTGCATTGTGTAAGTCATGGCGAATCTTGTATAATACGGCAAATAGCCTCTGATTGGCTATGACTTCCTTTTCACCTTCATCTTTATCTTCACACTCAGACTCTGTTGATTCCTTATCTTCACTCTCGAACTCCCTTGTCTCATCACCTTGGAAGTGCTCTACTGATTTGGTGGTTGTACACATACATCTATATGTACACCCATGTGGTGCATGTGATGTCGCCCTACAGTCACCATGTGGGCGCATAGTAGCTGCAGAGGAGTACAGTGCGGTCACGTGTGGGTGCGGGTGTGGTGAGTGTGTGTTGGTTTGATGATTGTGCACACACATCCATATGTGCACCCGCAGTGCGCATGAGAGGCCGCTCTGCAGCCACATTGCAGCCGCATTGTGGTCGTATGATAGCCGCAGGGTGGTAGCACATCTGCACATGTGACCGTGTGGGTACCCTGCAACCGCATTGTGGTTGTATGGTAGCCGTAGGGTGGTAGCACATCTACACATGTGACCGTGTGGGTACACTGCAGCTGAGTGTGGGTTGTTTGGTGATTGCGCGCATTCATCGATACACACAGCCGCAGTGCAAATGTGAGATCTCACTGCGGTTGAACTGTGGGTGAATGACAGCCGCAGTCTTCCCGCATGCTTACACGCATGCACACATGCACACTCGCGTGCCTGCAAATCTGCATGCATACATGCACGCCTAGACACTTGCACACACATGCACGCACGCACGCACGCACGCGCGCGCGCACGCACGCACGCACGCACGCATGCACACACGCACGCACACACGCACGCACACAGACACACATGTGTACGCACGCATGCACTCCCGCACACGCGCAGACACACACATGCACGCGTGTCTGTCCGCCCGCCCGCCTGCCTGTGTGTGTGTGGTGTGTGTGTGTGTGTGCGCGCGCGCACGTGTGTGTGTGTGTGAGTGCATGCGTGCGTGCGTGCGTGCGTGCGTGCGTGCGTGCGTGCGTGCGTGCGTGCGTGCGTGCGTGCGTGCGTATGTGGGTGTCGTCATCGTCGTCGTCGTCATCATCGTCGTCGTCGTCGTCGTCGTCGTCGTCGTCCTCACCACCACCACCACCACCATTATTCTTATGATTCTTCTTCTTATTATTATTATTATAATTATTATTATTATTATTATTATTATTATTATATTTCTTTATTATTTCTTTACATACAGATTTCGCACTGACTTGCAGGAAATCGGCAGTATAATCAATGAAAGGAATAAGACACGTCACTTGCCGTATTTATATCTGGATCCAAATTTCATCCCGAACTCGATCAGCATTTAATCTGCACAAGGATTAATTTTGTATAATTTTATAATTGGGAAATTAACGCAAGTATATATATAACCCATAATGCATTGTGCCGCGTGATTCACCGCGACAATTTCTTCTCTTGTATTTAAGTTCGCATTAATTGATAAAAGATGTGGATCCTCAAGAAATTTAGAAATATTTGGTACTTTATAGCCACTACATGCGAGGATTGTAGTAGTTTAGATATTTGGGGGCGTCGTTTGTTTCGATTCTATTGTCTTCGCTGGTGCGCAAAGATCTTCAGCAAGTCTTGCAACTTGCATTGACTACCCTGCTGATTATTTTGAGAACAATTTAATTAAATGATGTTGAATCAACGATTTTCAGCCAAATCGTTATTGATCAACTCCTTACCTAGTGAAATGATATTATCAGCTGATTATTTTGAGAGTAACACACGTGTCATGC